>LQNS02278001.1:9031242-9063869 GCA_001587735.2 Parhyale hawaiensis
GTCGTTCAGCTGCTCTCAGTATGCTCGTCTTTAAAAGATTTGAGCATTGTTCTACACTGGCGTCTCTCATTGGGGTTTCGAAGTCAGTTGTTTCTATGTCAGTAGCCATTTCCTGAAAATTCGCACGTCGATAGTCTGGCAGCTTTTGCCTGAAAATTTGAATACATTTCTACCCTTAGAACGAAAATAGTAGTTTTAGTACAAAATTGACTATATCACATTTTTGCATGTATCAAATTTTCATGAAACTTGCTGGGAAATCGTGACATCGTATGGCAACACTGTTGAGTTTTACATTTTGCTGTGTCTCCTGGTTGACAATTCTTTGCATTTTTTCCTTGTTTTTAAGTGAATGATAATAACGAGTAGAAAGAAAATATCATAAAAGAAACTGCTAAAGGCACCTCTCCTGATGTCATTGCCCGAAAAATAGGACGCCGTATTGACACAGTGGCAAGATTCTTGAAGGAGCCTCCACCACAGAAAAAACGACCAGATGCTGGACATTCAAGGCCTGTCTGGTAGAGGCATGGGGAATGGGGTTCGACAGCTGCGTAAAAGACCCGGGCATGTAAGTAAGTCAATTTTACGGCTGCTGGGCTTCCTGAAAAGCCTAAAACCACAAGAAATTACGTAATTCGCTTGATTGCTCTTGTCTAATGACTCAAATCCCCTCTGAAATTGCCTCCTCTGACCCCAAGACATAAAATTTTGAGGATGGAATGGACAGAGAAATACAAGAAGTACACGAAGATCAATATGAAGCATGTGCTTTTCACTGACGAAACCTAGGCAACCCTTGATGGACCTGATGGGTGGAATAAGGGTTGGGTGCTACCTGAAGGTGAGCGTCATCAATGCGTAAAACGTCAACAACAGGGAGGTGGTGTTATGATATGGACTGGTCTCATAGGGGATCGACTTGTGTGTCCGGTTAGAGTAGACTACCTGATGGCGTGAAAATTACATCTACATCATAATTGTGACTTATTGAAGGACGTCTTGGTTCTATGGCTGGATGACATACCCCTTTCGGTGCTTCGAAACTTGATTTTCATGCATGATAATGTGCCTTCTCACTCTGCCCGTAGTACCACAGCATTTCTGGACTCTTTGGGTTCCATGGAGAGTCACTGATGGTTTCTCCACCGTGCTCACCTGATCTAAACCCAATTGAAAACTTCTGGGCCCTTCTGAAAATTGAAATTTACGCAGATGGAAGGTAGTACAGCTCAAAATGTGTCTTGTGGGATGCTGTTGCTGCAGCAGAAAGGGCCGTTCCACCTTCTGCAATAAAAAGCTAACTGGCTACATGGATTCAAGGATTATTGAAGGTACTAAACGTCATGGGGGTCACGTTGGCAAATAAATTTTTTTTTTCAGTAATTGTGAACTTTTGATTAATGATTTCTTGTTTAATACATGTTTTTCTCATTTGAGTTATTCATTTTTGCTCATTTCGTGACATAAATCTGTAAATGTTTGTTTTTATTAGTCAAAAAGCTATTACCACCGCTCAGTGAAATTAGTACAATTGATAAAAAAAGACTAATTTTTTTAGAACCAGCAAGATTAGTCGTGTGAAAATTTACAGACACAATAAGCATCATAAGTTTAACTTTCTGTGAAATGTTCACTGAAATTTATTGCCAAATAGTCGAGATGTGGTCAATTTTGCGATAAAGCTATTATTTCCGTTCTAAGTGTATATGGTGCAGTCAAGTAGCATATCCGGTATCACATTGGGTATGTACGAACACGGTCGTGCAGACGAGCTCATGTCCATAGTAATTAATCAGGCGATATATAGTATCATGTAAAATGATTCGTTTGAAGACCATACGTCGAAATTTCACAGAGATCTGTAAGATAATATATAGCTATTACATATTTTCGTTCTCTAATTTTATCCAGTATTATAATTCAGGTTAAGTAAATTTAGAAGAACACTGGCCAAGAGATATTTTATACTTTCTACTCTGATCTGAAATATCAAGCCATCTAGTGTCTGCTCAGCTTTAATTGTGTCCTCATTTTAAAACTTCAGGGCCTGAATTAAAGTTAACTTTCCGTAAAAACAGCAACGTTTGGCAGTGTGCAGCAGACACGGTAAGGTTACGACGAATGCATTTGGCTGACATCTCTGCTGTAGGTTATTTAATGCTTGTTATTAATTGTCCTGTGCTTGCTCTATAAGCGGGTGACTGATTCTCAAATGTGATGTACCCTCACACCAACTTCGCATTGCTTCCGAGAGCTGTGGAAAAGACTGGACCATTCTCTCACGTCCTTGTCTCATACCTTCTTTCCTCCCCTTTAAGATGCATTATGCCATTGTGGCCGCTGGTGGAAGTTAATGGTATTTTCTACACAATTTACTACGTTTCGGTGCATTGCCTCCTAATGAAGCTAATTTAATCTGAAACACTCTCGTGAAAAAAAGACCTGCCCTGTCTAGGTAAGCGGTTCAAGGCATCACGCGTAGGATCAATTCAAGGCCGCAAATCTGGATATTGCCGGACCGTGCTGGAGGTATTATAGAGAAGAGAGTTCCTGGTAGATGCCTCGGAAGGTTGCTGAGGCCACTTCTGCCGTCGGGTCTTTAGTTTTGAAACAGTTACCACTGACGGATGATCTGTATGTCAGTAGTACACTCGTTATTGTGTTCCTTCTGTGACAAATATTCTAGTGCTTTTAAAAGCCATCTTGCGTGAAGTGTTCACTTAATTGTTTTGGGAAACATTCTCGTGCGTAAAGTTATGCAGTGAAGTTGTCCCAGATAGAATGACGCCTCTCTGTGCAACCCCTAATGCTGCTGCAACTCGGCCTTTGGGATATCTTTTCGTTTCCTGCCCATTTTGCTTCCTTAACTCATTAAAGGATTAACTGGAGAATATTATTATTATTATTATTAGAACTTCACGCTCGAACACACAGGGTAATACAACCCAAATGAAGCACCTTGCAACACCGAGAAGCCCAAAACTTTGCTAAAGGAAATACAACAAACAGCCATTAACAGCTGACTTGAACGTCTGCAAGCCAATGGGACCGAAAGCCGATGCCTCCTCAAAGAAGTGAAGTAACCAATGCGGGTACTCAACACCCTCGTGGGGAGTTCCTGTGAGGAAAGTCTTGATGACGTAGTCAGGGCAGTGACAAATAAGCTTATGTAGGAGGGAACATTTTTACAATAGAAATGCTCATATTGGACAATACGGGTGGAGGGGGTTGAACCCGACCTGTCGAGGGTTTAGCCCGTCCGACTTGAGGGAACCAGTTTCGAGGTTGGAGGACTGACCGGCAGTCGCCTTCTAGCTTGTTCCGCAAGCCTCTATTTTTTATGCACCTAGTAGAGTGTGTTAGCGACGTTATGGCCTCTTTTGCCATGACCATTTATCACCATGTAATGAATTGTAACTGAGTCATCTTGTGTGTCTACAACTATCATTAGGATTCTAAAAATACAAAAGATGAACAACTGACACTGAGTCGTCAATCAAGCCTTTTACGTAAATTTAATTAAGAAGCTATATTCCGAAACAAAGTAACTCTTCATTAGATCTTTCAAAAACGTCATCAGCAGAAACGTCTACACTACACCCCGATCACCATGGCCTGAGAAAAGGGGATTGAATATTCACCAACGTAAGGTCAGCGTCGTGCCTTCTGCCAGTCACCAAAGTCTCGGAGCAGCACACGACATCCACACCACGGGACACAAAGCCAAGCTCCGCGAGGTTCGCATGCAGTCATCTAGCATTAAAATAAAAGAGACGACACCCCCGAGCATGACCTGGTCCTGGTTGCTTTCAACATCGCCACAAAGAAGGAGAAAAGAATTGAAAAGAACATGAACAGTAGTGTATAATGCACTGAAATAGCCGTTTTTGAGGGTAGGTTCCAATCGCGCCGCCCTTTCCGGTTTCCCAGGCCCCGCCCACTTCTGGTTTGCGCCCCCCCAGACCCCCCGCTAAACCGGTACAGAAATAAAGAAGAAGAAATAAAAAATCCCATATACGTACAAGTGATGAGCAAAGGCAGAAATAAGGCCCACTCGCCCTTTCTCTGTCCCAATAGGTTTGGGCAACACGCACCCAAGGGTCCCGAAGGCCTTCTCCGCAGGGGATGCTGCATCTGGCCGCAGTTCCTGCTGACGAGGTTAGTTTTGTGAAAGTTAGGTAGATTCTCTATTTTTCCCTTTATGTTCCTCAAGGTGGATTGTCGATCGAGACAGCCGACCTAGTTCGTGGGACTTCTCTACTCTCTCTCGTGTCGAACGCCTGGAATGGGGTCGTCCACCCTAGTGTCTTCCTCTATTTCTTTGCGCCTGTTTCCTGCCTATCGAGATTTTCCGGCAGGAATGCCGAGGTAATATTTTTTTTACTGAGCTATATAGAAAGACCGAGTCTCTCTGCCCTGCACGGATCACTCATCGAGTGGATACTGTGGTAAAACTATGACTATAATAAAAATACGGCCCACTCGGTAGAGCTGCTTACCGAGCAAGGCTTCCATAATCCCTATGTTTGCCAGGTTATGGGAACGACAGTCACGGTAGGCATGTGGGTGCCTGCACGAACCTCAAATGGCCCTGCCGCTCACAACACAGGATTAGCTCTGAGGAAAGCACGAAAGTGGAAGAAAGAAAGAAGGAAAAAAGAGAAAGGAAAAAGATTTGATTGTGCCATCGAGAGGTAGGTAGAGGAGCTGACTGTGGAATGCCGAGCACACAGCTATGGCAACAGCCAGGTGATCTCTCTGATTGCCCTTGGCTCAGTGGAGCTCATCCGCCTTTCATACGTATTTACTCGCATGAGTGTTCCTACAACCCACCTTCTCAAGGCTCATGCGCCTGCCAAGCGACAGCCGGTGGTCAATTAGAAGGGATTCAACTTTAGCCTCTTGAAATCGACTCTGCGTTGGTCGCCTCTTTTACACCCTTTACGCCGCGTGCAGGACGGGAGTGGTATTCTTAAGGGCGTTTAACAGTTGCCATTCTAACAGTTGTCTGGTATTGTAGGTTATTTGTACCAGATTGAAAAATATCTTACGGCGATAAATTTTCGTTGTCTCGTTCGCCGGTCTGTCGATCTTCGTTATCTCGTTAACACGTCGCCGTCGACAGCTCAGTTAATCAGCACACATGGGCTTGCAGCTCGACTGCAGCTATAGTAGCTAACGTCTGAGGAGCCCTGTCAGTGGATCATTTACTGTTAATTTCTTTAACTTAAAGCCCAAACATATGACACAGAGCAGCCTTGTTGCCCTGTGACGGGACCTCTTGTTTAGGGAAATGAGTGCACAGCTTGGCTTCTACTGCTCCTGTAATCCTCGTCAGCTTCCGAGGAGCTTCCACTACAGTCATTGCCTTATTGCCAATTTGAGTCCCTCCCCCCCCCCCGGGGTGGCATAGATGGGTCATAGAGTTATGTTAGCTAGGTTCACATATTTGTTTCGGGGAGAAGCGCCGCGAGGGGAAGCCTTAGGTAGCATTTTTTTTTTTTTTTTTTTGCGTTAGGCTAGGCATTCGGGACGCTTGCTTTTCGTGACACTTTTGCTTGCTGCCATTTTCACTATTCCCTTTTTCCTCGTATTTTCCAATTTACTTCCACCAGGCACGTAGATCTTATAGAAGGACACACTAGTTTCCTGCATGATTTGCACGTCTCGGTCGACATAATGCATGCCCTTTTCCCTCTCTAGAAACTCCGTAGTTGCAGCTTAAACATATTCACACTCGCCCTCACTTGATCTCAGCCCCAGCAGGTCCTTTTAGCTTCACCATTTGTTGGCTGCAGTCTTCTTTGGCCTCATGATAATTACCCGTCAGTCGTGTGCTGCGGTTCAACAGTACGGCCCCTCATTCAACAGTCACTCATTTGTTTAATAAAGGATGGTTGCTGCGCTTCTTTCGATGATCGCCACGCTGTGCTTACATAGAAAGCTAAAGATTCCTCATCAAGGTTCTACACATGCAATAGCTACCAATGATATTGCTCTTCTTATGTCATGTAACATACTGGTGTTGCGCTAAATCTTGCCTTTATTTGGGGGTTCTCTTTACGCTCGGTCTCAAGTGGGGATATCTTCAATCCATTCATTTTAGTTTTACCGAACTTTTTGCGAGTCGTTCTTAGAAGGGGGGGGGGGGAAGGCTTGGCGGCTTCATGAACCCTGCATGGTATTGGACTTAACTTGGCTGATAATTAGATTTTCTTGAGAGCGAATTAAGTTTAATGCCGGGCAGCCTTGACTTAGTGCGGTGAAAATCCATGTTTTCTTCTATGTACGGGTGTGCTCTGTGACGGGCGGGACCGTGAATCATTCGACACCGGAGCCGTGAAGCGATTGTTTTCAGTACAGGAGGTCCCCCACGCCTGTGTATTGCTTGTTTCACCCAGTGTGCCATATCTGTGGGGCTGGATTCATCCAGTGTGCCATGTCTGCAGTGCTGGATTCATCCAGTGTGCCATGTCTGCAGTGCTGGATTCATCCAGTGTGCCATGTCTGCAGTGCTGGATTCATCCAGTGTGCCATGTCTGCAGTGCTGGATTCATCCAGTATGCCATGTTTGCAGTGCTGGATTCATCCAGTGCCATGTTTGCAGTGCTGGATTCATCCAGTGCCATGTTTGCAGTGCTGGATTCATCTCTTGTGTCAGGGCTTCGTGTGACGCTGCTGTCTCGTATAGCCGCAGGCTGGCATGGCCCAGTCTCGAACCGTGCTGATCATGACGTCTAGATCCTGTGTACCAATCTTGCCATTAGCGCCATTAGGCGTGTTTACGGCAGTGGCAAGCACAAGTTCGCACCTCACCATCTCACTTATCAGATATTGAGCGCCTCTGCTTCTCTCTGAAACACAAGTTCCCGGGCAGTCAGGAGACCACCGCCACAACACGCTGCCGCATAGCTGAGGCTGGAAGACACACACGCCTGCGACTAGTAGAAGTCTTGTGATGCAGGACTGTTATGTCTATGCCTGTGTCATATTCTCTTCATTTCTTTTGATATCTGCTGTTCTCATGCGCAGTGATCATCTGCATAGGTTCTGAATTATTGCCTCCGCCAAGGAGGTTAGGTTTTTGTCGGGTTTGTCCGTCTGTTATTCTGTTAGTTTGTCATCAAGGTAACATAAAACGTTAACGACGAATTTGGATGAAATTTACAGGGATTGTTAGATATGTTATGCGGAACAGATGATTGAGTTTTGGTGAAGATCCGTTCATCCGTTTGTTTGTTTGTTTGTCTACCTCAATCTTGTTAATGCCCTAACTCAAGAAGTTATGGGATGGATTTTCATGCAATTTACATCAGTTATTAGGTTTATTACGAAGAGTAAATGGCCAAACTTTTGTGATGATCTGCAAATTTGTTCGTGTGTTTGTTGCTGTGTTTGTTTTTTCTGTGCTTGTTAGTGCAATAACTCAGAAAGTTCTGAAATTTACAGGAGTTCTTAGTAATGTTAAAAAATACATAAATGATTAATTTTGGTGCAGATCGGTTGGCTCGTTTGTGTGTTTGACTTATCTTAGTCATTATGTTTGTTAGCAGCATAACTCAAAACGTTATCAGCGGATCTTCAACAAAATTGTAGAAAGTGTTAATACTATCAAAAAGCTCAAAGGATTGGATTTTGGTGTTGCAACAAAGAAAATCCTGGTCTCAGCTCCAATTTAAATTCTTAATTACCGTTGCCTTAACTGGCGGAGGTATGCGCTCTCAACCTGCTCTAGTTTGTTATGCAAATTCCTTCTACCTCTTCTATCATTCGTTACTAGAATACGTTAAGCTAATATGGCGAATGGTAATAATCTGTCCCCTTAGGAGTCATAGAATGGGTCATAGGGTCAAGTTAGTTTCATACTCCCATGCTATGTTATGGGCCGTAGCGACTCGAGGGGATTTTGTTAGTTACTTTAGATAATTATCTAGGCCTCCATGATGTCTGTCTTTCGTGCCCACTTTGCTACCCTCTGTTTTCATACTCGTGCTGATGGTGCTTTGTATTGTTCTTCCTCTTCTTTCCTGACTTGCTGTTCCCATGCGCGTGATCCACCTTCGGCCATCGTGCGAGTGTTCCGTGTTTCTGTCTACATACTATGTATATATCTCTTCCTTTTCCTCTCTGGAAATACCATAATTATGTCGAGGGAGACTTAATTTAAAAAGTTACAAATGGTGTCCCACGATTCTTTAAACAAGTTTTGTCCTGCGGTTCCTTACAACATATTCAAATGAACATAACTCTACCCTTACAATAAATTAAAATTAACATAACTCTACTCTTACAATAAATTAAAATAAACATAACTCTACCCTTACAATAAATTAAAATAAACATAACTCTACTCTTACAATAAATTAAAATTAACATAACTCTGCGTATACGTAATTCCGGAGGGTGAGCAGGCAATATAAGGCGACTCCTGCTGTCAGTCGTAGAGACTCAGGCAGCGCGGTGTACGCAGCAGCCAAATGAAGTTGCTTGCGGGTTTCGTTGTAAGCCCTGCACGGTGTGCGCTCCATGTCGCCCTCTTCTGTAACTGTCCTCGAAGTGATTTCAGTTATTTTGAAAGGGCACAGTATTTCTTCGTTAATACCTTCCTTGCCTAAGTCGAAGCTAAAGACTCTGACGTCACGTCCGTTGCCAGTATTTAAATTCAAAAGTTTGCTCTAGAAGGCGGCGTTCCCCATTGGGGTACATATGAACCCAACCTACGGACCCCCTGTGATTCACATGAACCTAACCTACGGACCCCTGTGATTCACGCACGGGAGCCTCAACTGGTTCATGACGTTTAAAGCTTTAAAGCTTCTGCGGCTATATTTCATTGATTTTATCCCATAGATAATAAAAATTACTGAAAAGGTATGTAAGGTTGTGAGAAGTAATGTGTAAGTTTAAATTGCTTATAGTATTTTACATCAATTCATTGGAAGTGACAAATTTTAACAATGTCATAGTTACCCCTATATGCTTTTGCTCGGTCACAAAAACTTAGCTATTTCTTTTTCTAAAACAGCGAGAACAGCGTATATGTTAACCACCATCCAATGCGAATAGTCATTTCTAGCGAATAAAAATAAATTCCAGAGGATTGAAGGTAAAAACTCGTATGTGCATAATGGGCTGAGCTGGGATGTCACGTTGACGGCGACATGAATAATTATAGGTTTGGCGTACGTTGTTATGGCTCTGCCATTCTGTATGACCCGAAATGCTAGAGCCCGGAAGCCATCGATAGCTAAAATACTCATTCAGTGCTTAAATACGAAGTTGATGCCATTTTGATGGCGGGGGTCCGTATGCTTCAGGGCGATTTCACAGGGGGTCCATAGAAAACTGAATTTGGGAACCACCGTACTGTAAGGTTAGCTTCACACTATGGTGAAGACTACGTGACTTGCAATTTTCCCTCTATGTGATAATCTCCAGTGTTATTTACTGTTCTGTATTTGGCCGTTGTCTTCTCAGAAGTGTGGTTACACAGGCAGGCAGTCAGCCCAAGTAATAATCCTCTCCTTCTCAAGCGCATCTATTCCCGAAATGTTTTACATGGTTGATGCCCATGGTAGCAGATTATTTTGTTGTCTAGCGACACCCCACGGTGGATTTTCACCCCAGCAGTAGCCCTTGTTAAACAAACCTATACGAACTAAAGCGTCGGTTTCTCAGAACTGGAATCAAGCGTCGGTCTCTCGTCAGAAGAGCATCGTTTCAAGTGGCGTTGATGAACTACACCGGTCGTCATTGGTGTAATTCTTCCTTTTCAGCGGATCCCTCTAAGGAACATAAGATAGGCTGTCGAGTTCAGTAAGCTTGATGGACCCATTCTTTGTTATAATAATTAGTCTGCTAACCTTCGCCCAACTGCGCTTTGCTGGCGGCCGGTGCAATTGTGTCTTCTAACCGCTCCTGAGGTGACGGAACTGGCGATCTCCTTGATCAAAACGTATTACTGGAGCCATCCACTAGGGCCACTAACCTATTTAGCTCCATCGATCTCTCCCAATAACTGCATGCAGGCCACACGAGTGAGTCTCGCTTGTCTACCAAAACTTGATTGAGCAAATATTCGGCTCTGCCCAAAGTTTCTAATCTCTAAACCAAAAATACTCCGCATCTTGTGGGGAGTGCACAAATTTCCATCAAACTTTGTTCACAGCTTTGCCGGGTTTGAATCGATCGTGTGCCTGTGTTTTACCGACACGAATCTCGATTGGAGGGTGCAAAGCAATGAAAAATTCAATACATTCCATCTGCTGTTTTTTACTTGTTAACCCCATCTTTGCATTAAAAAACTGACTGATGAAACCCCATCATTGCATTAAAAAAACCGACTGATGAAACCCCTTCTTTGCAGGAAAAAGCTGATTGAGGAAACCCCATCTTCGCTTATTTATCCTGACGTTGACAAAGTTAGTTTCTACGAGATGGTCTGACCTCCATGTTAGACGCGCCTTTCGTGCACAATTTACCTTGCAAAAATTGATAACTTCTGCGGGCCGTTAATAGACCTCCATTTAGAGTACCGTGTTTTTCTATGGTGGTTATTTGTGTCTCTTACTCCCATACGCTACAAATAGTCTACAACGAGTCTGACACCGTGAAAAACTATCACCTTGCCTGTATTTCGTTGACAATCTACTGAATTTATACGTTGTGAACGGAGAGCAAATATAGTTTCGAAGTATGAAGAAAGTTGTAAAAATCAAACTCCCTGGCAGCGCTACGAGAAGCTGTAAATATCCCTGCTTCAATTTCAATGTTGGGTGAGGAAGAATTGCATTCAGTTAAAGGGTTAAAAATACCACTTTGGTCACATTCTGGAAAATTGTCTAATTCTGCTTACCGATCTCCATGGAAAGCAGCATGATTACAAAATCTGCAGCATGGCCTATTTTTCTTGTATCTATTTCGTTGAGAGCGTGACACGAAACGTACAAATATGTAAACATATAAATAGATTGTAGATATCCATGAGAAGCAGTTGAATTTTTTTTTTCTTCACCCATGCACGACGCGTGTTTCGCTGTTCATCAGGTGGAAGGCTCAAAGTTCGTCAATTTTGTTTTTTTTTTTTACCTGAGGATGCATCGCTTATGTCTTCGAACTGCAGCTCTGTGTGTTTCGTACTTATTTAACGTTGTAGGATTGAAACAATCTTCGTTGGCAGCTGAGTTTCCGAGTCAACTTTAAACTGCTGCGTGTTTTTTTTCACCAATTATATTATTTGTAATGATTACGAAGTCTACCATGCTGATGTGCCTATCATTAAATTTTGCAAAGGTTGTAAACTGTTGCCCTTGGTACACATGTGTGTCTATATAACGTGCAGTACTTGGAGTCAACGCAACGGACCATATGTAGTGTAAGGTTGACGAAACATTTGCTTGATTGCAGATGTCATTTATACTTTTGAACAATCCGGTATCAGAGTTGAATCTTCATGTGCTAACCTTTGTAAATTTTTGCAAACTTTCAAGTACCAAACTTACTAACTTTGAGCCTCCCACCTGATGAACAGCAAAACGCCCGTCGTGGGTAACAGAATTTCTGCAACTGCTTCTAATCGATTTTTACCATATATTTTTGCCATTTTAAGAAAATTACATACAAACATGTAAATATATTAACAAGCCACTCGACGGTAATTTTTATATTGTGTTCATTGTGTAATGGTAGTAAAGTTTTTCGTTCAGTTACTTGATTTTATTTGCAAAATATTTATCAAAATTTTCATGCAGTACCCGTTGAAGAACCACTTCTTCGATCCATGGGTGTGTCTCCCCCCCCCCCTTCATTCGCAACACCCATATCACTGTAATGGGACGGTTATAGATTGTGCTGCATTCTTACTGCATATTAATTTTTTCATAATTTATTTAGAACTAGTTTATTGCTCGCAGTTTAAACCGCGGATTTGTACTAGCAGCCGGGTGAGCGTGTAATCCTCCATGTAGCAGGCACGACCTCTCATAGTGGGAGATGTTCAATATGTTAACCGAATTTGCAAATTGCATTACCTCCAACAAGCTTCAGTCAATGCATAGGTTTCGGGATCTATTAGTTGTCAAATTTGCACCGTCTCAATGGCATTCGTATAGGGGGAAAGGGTTGTCATATTTTGCCGTAGCATAAGACACTCTCCAGCTTCAGTTAGAAACGAATTATTTACAGAAACTTCAATTTTCAATAGTTTCTCAGTTTTGCACGTTATATTGTACAGTCCTTCAATTTGGTGATAAGAAGGTACGTGAAAGACTCTAAAACTTATTTTTAGAAGAATTGGTTGTATGAAATAAACATAAGTACGTTTTGTTCAAGATATAATAATATCGTGAATGCAAAGATACATATAATAATATTGAATATACCCTTTATTTCGATAATTACATAGTGTTCATGAATACTGATGAAATTTCAAAAAAACTTTGTATAAGAAGTTAGTGTCTTGTGATTTTCACGTCAATGCCGCGATGGGATTGACAAAAGAGTACAGCGTTGCCTTGTGACATAAGATTATTTGCCCCGCAAGGCAGGGTCCACAGTATAATCTCATATAGACCTACAGAATTGTAGTCAATTCAGCACAGCGGACACTTTAGCTGGACGCGGAAAATAGAAAAAAGGTAAAGTCAGCTTGACCGTAGTACCCTCAGCTGCTGCAGATATTGGCCAACAGGCCTCAGAGGAGTATACGGCCACAGTCGATCAAAAATCGTGTAGAGCTATGGCGCCAGTAGTGGAAGGCTCCATGCGACAATCTGCGCCCCCCGACTCTCCCCATTGGTGGTAAAGGTCAGTAAACCCACAGCCGTGGGCAGACCGGATGCTGACTGACAACGTCAAGCGCCGCGAAGAACTTGCCTATTTGGTTGGGAGGTTTGAATCTTCGGCCTTGAGAGTCAATGTCAAAACTTTAGTCTGCTGCTAGATGGAAATTGTGTTGTGAGTCGTGAGTGAAGTCGATATGAACCCAAAACTTGTGGTGACTGACGTTGCCAGGCTGTTGCATACGCTCAGTTCCGGCTTGAGTACTGGTACAACGCAGCGTTATCTTAACAACAATGGACTGCATGGTGGTCGACTCTGACGAACGCCTGGTAATAATCATATTATGGCGCCACGTAAGTAGACTTCGCTAAAACTCACTTGGACTGAGAAGATTGAGTCTGGGAAAGATTGGAACGTGTACGAATATTTTTGTTACTAACTATATTTTTTTCTACTGCCGTTTTGATTCTTTCGTCTTGGTATTACTACCACAAACATTTATTTTTTCACATCGCTCCAACACGCTGACGTCCTCTCTTCCATGTTGGGATTCGCTGTTTTTCATGCTGCAATCAATGTATCTCACCTTACCGCTAAACCCTTTGAGGCGGAATAACTGTTACATATAAAACTTTTCAGTTCGCTTAATTACGTATGTCAGTCGTTCAGGCTCTCAGGGGTATATTCTGGCGGGCCCTATCCCTGCCATAATATACTTGGGCATCACGCATCCAAGGTTCCCTATTGCCTTATCCGCCGAAGTTGTTGCAGCTTGCCGCAGTTCCTTCTGACGAGATTAGTTTTGTAAAGTTAGGTAGGTTCTCTACTTTCCTCTTTCTGTCCCGTGAGGTGGGCTGTCGACCGAGATAGCCGACCTGGTACGCGGGACATCTCTAGTCTCTCTCTTGCGGAAGGACACAAGGGGCCGACCACTCAAGTGTCTCCTACTATACTTTGCGCCTTGTTTCCCTGCCCGTAGTAGCGCACGTGGCCACCACGCCTACCCAATATGCGGTATTTGAATACTGCACAAGTAGTTTCTCTGTTAAAACGCCTGATTTGCGGTTGCCGAGGTTAAACGAAATATATAATAATAATAAGCAGTCGTTCGGTGAAGATGTCGACGGACAAAGTAGGACTCGGACTTATCTGTGCGTTTAAACGGTCATGTAGAAATAGAACGACCTTTTACAGCTGGTTTACGCAACAACATTGCATCGTTAATTACCCTACCTCCGCCAAGGAAGTTATGTTCTTGTCTAGTTATCTCTCTGTCTGTTATTCTGTTTTGTTACCAAGATAACTCAAAAAGTTTTGGACGGATTTCAACGAATTTTACTGTGATTATCAGGTATGTTAGAAGGAACAGTTTTTCAGCTTTTGGTGAAGATCCGTTCATCCGTTTGTTTGTTTGCCACCTTATTCTTGATGCCAATACTTTAAAAGTTATAGACAAATTTTCATGAAATTTGCAGAAATTGTTAAATATATTACGAAGAGTAAATAACCAAATTTAACGATGATCTGTTCGTTTGTTTGTTGCGGTTTTTAATTTTATGGTTGTTAGCTCAATAACTCAAAAAGTTGTGAATGGATCTTTATGAAATTTACAGGAGTTTTTAGTAATGTTGAAAGACGTGAATTATTTATTTTTGGTGTATGATCGGTTGGTCTGTTTATGAGGTTCATTAATGTTTGTCAGAATGTTTGTTGGAGCCTATCATAAAAAGTTATGTACGGATCTTTGAGACAATTACTCAAACTGTTAATGCAGTTAAAAGACACAACTAATTAGATTTTGGTGTTCTACAAGTGAAACATAGTTTCACAGCCTACTTGAATTTTTCGTTACCGATGCCTTGCTTGGCGGAGGTATGCGCTCTGAGAGTGCTCTAGTTGATTCTATTCTGGTTACAGTCCTAGTAACAGAAATAAGTGGCTCTTATTTCACTAAGTTCGGGTTCATAGTAAAAAAAAAGCCACAAAACCACGCCTTTCTGTATGCAATCAGTTCTGTCATGATTGACACCTAGTTTTAAATGGAAAATACAATGATTTCTGTAGAAAACGTGTTATAATCATTCCGAAATAGAAATTCGGCCACAGCATTCTTTTTTATAAAGTCTCTTCTTGGAAAGCACATCGTGTTTCTTACTTTGTCATTATGCTCGGTAGAGAGCTGTGAGTGACCGTAAATATTTGTGGTTTTGAGTGGCTACAAGAACCTCTGGTCGATGACAGCGACTTATTGGCTGGAATGTGGCATGGGACTCAGGGCTTATAGCTCTTCCAGGGAACCGAATTAGGAGAGCATGGTGGATTTATTATAAAAGAAGGCGGAACTTTCGTAAAGGAACTAACCTGGCGGTGGCTGCTGTGAGGCCTTCAGAGAGAAAGACCGTGACTGGGCCGGCTCAAGCTAACATGGAGCTCAAATATTTCGAAATTCTACCTTATCCAAATTGTGCTATTTATTTCTGGAGAGGCGGGCTCAGCGACTCGACGGTTGTCTCCTTATATGTGTGCTTTGTGACTCCTCAAAAATGAATTAGACATAGAGAATTGACGCTTCGTTCAAATCCGGCCCTTGCAGTTTTATGAGGTGAGTATAATTTCGAAAGCCGTTTAGCATTTAATAAAAAAAATTGGGCTCACGATAGTTCAAGTGCCCTAGAAAGAACTTTTTGAAGAAATTTGTAAAAAAGAGGCCCCGACTCCTCAAACAGTTTATATCGCCATGCTTCCCTACGTCTTTGTTTCTATAAATATGGGAATCGCTTCGACGCCGGCGAAAGACTGCACGCTGCATCGTACCGTCGCGTCAGCCAGCTCTCTGTCAGTCCTCAAAGTAGGGGCATGGTTTAATTTTTTTTTTTTTTTTTGACAACGAGCTGTTCTCGACAGCGAAAGTCTGTAGTATGAATCCGTCTTTATAGTCACTGCGAGGCTTAATAAACCAGCGTATCATGTCGTCTAATGCTTTATTTCTTTCAAGTTCATCCGAAAAAATGAACTTGTCGGGACTCGCTTCACACGAGAGCACAAGCGCGTGGCGCTGCCGGCCGCCAAGTGTTCAGTTGGCCATTTCGTTTTATTTCCCCCCAAAGTCGTCGGTGATCAAAGTGCCGAGGCAAAAACCCGCCGACGTGAGCCCTGCTGACTCGCCGCGATGTGCCCACCACCGGTGCAGCTTTTTAGCCTTAATTTGTGAGACGGGCGTAATTTCTTTGTTATTCGCCTGTACGTTTGCTGCTCGGGACACATCGCGCGGCCGTCGCGACTACGACACCTGCAGTTTGCTTCTTCGGCGCCCCAAGGGTCGCACTCGCCTGAAATTGATGCGTTTGTACCGAAGAAATTACACGAAACTTTCAATGGTTGATCTTTGCACGCACGTGCTTAGAGCTGCTTGAGAGAACAGCACTGTATTTATCTCACTAAGTACTGCGAAACGGACTTGTTTGTAGTACAGTGAACCATTTTAGGTCTTGTGCAGTACGATCCGAGAAAGTGAACTATAGCAGACAGCGCGAATTATCATTGCTTCACTCGCCGACTGAAACTCGAGTAGAAAAAGTGTTTTACTAGAAGCACAATATAGAAGCACAATTATGTTGCATCATCATATGGTTACTTTAACAAAACTATACAACACCACTCGCTGAAAAACTTGCATACTTATAAGTTATTTATTGACGGATCGATTGTAAAATAAAGTAGAAATTCTCTTTTACTTATTAATATTTCATCATAAGTCGTTCAGCATTGGAGAGCAAAATTAGAACTTTCAGCTTAACAGATAACGCCTGCGTGTCTACCGACATACTACAGTATATGTAGTAATATGGAAATGGAGCCTTAAAGTTAAAGGCTTAAACTACTCAATAAAATAATAAACTCCATAGCCAAACATTCACTAACGCCCGCGGCACATTCTTCGTCTTCATATTACCGCTATTGCATCTTTCTTTCCTCCATCTTCCGAACTCGCCGCTCATGTGGGCATAGCATTCTGCATGTTTGGGCTCCCCAGCCTGCGACTCGCATGCTGATCTCTCTCCTCACTTTAGAAATGTGCCTATGCAGTGGTATATATTGCGATATGAAACTTGAGCACTCTGAGAGTGCATACCTCCGCCAAGCAAGGCAGTGTTGACGAAGAAATCAGTTGTTTTTGAAACCACAATTTCCTTTTTCGTATCTCCAAATTTAGCCGTTTGTGACTCTTGATATTAATAACATTTCCTTAAATTTTCTTGAAGATCCGAGCTTAACTTTCTATGTTATGCTCTGACAAACACTGACCAAAGTGTGGTGATCATCACCAAAGATTTGGTCATTTGTACCTTTTAATAGTTTGAGCTATTCGTGAAAATTCCTTGAAAATCCGTCCAAAGCTTCTTGAGTTGTGTTTTGACAAATATTAAAACATTGAGAGAAACGAACCAAAATCGGACAGATTGTCACAGAAATTTGGTCACTTGATCTTTGTAACATACCCAACAATTCCCACAAATTTCATAAGGATCTGTTCACACCTTTTTAAGTTAAGTAACCGATAAAAACTGGTAGATAATGAAACATACGGTTTGATGAATCTTCACTAAAAGTTAATTATCGGCTCCTCATATACCTACCATTCCCCGTGAATTTCATAAAGATCCGATCATGACTTTTTAAGTAAATTTTGTGACTGCCAAACAGACAAAGTTGACAAAAACATAACCTCCATGGCGGAGGTAACAATCCTGAAGTAGATAACGTGCCGTCCGCTTCAACATATTGTGTCCGGTCCCCCGCTGACACTTGGGCAGGCGGGTCTTCATTGTGCGCGACACCTACGTCTGTCTACTCGGACTGTTGGCTCCGCTCTTCTTGGTTGTATCAATATTTTGTTTCGTGTGATGGACTGACAGGAAGCCTATTTTGGCTATCCGAGACACTTAGCATTGCGTCGGACGAGCACCTGGCGGTCGTGCTAGCTGCAGTTGAGTGTTTTCTTAAGCACTCAACCCCGGCGCACTGCTGAGCCAGGATGCCCAGAGAAGACCTTCACCTATCGTGCGCACTCGGTAGTGGCTGTTGACTGCGTTAGCATGCATCGGTGCAAGGAAAAGGGGCTGGTGCCTGCCCTAAACGAATGTTGGAGTTAGGTTTTCTTCTGACTGCGAGTTGTGTTAATATCCTAAACTTAAACTGATCAGAGATGATCCGCAGACGGGCCAGCGATGTTCGTGCCGAGCTGCCAGCTGCTGCACAGGCCGGTTCGCCTGCGGCCAACCATCGCGTGGCCGCAGCGTGGGAGCTGAAGGGCTGGCAGCCTAGCGACCTGTTGCACCCTCGCGTCTGCAGCCGCGGCTTAACTTCTTCTCTGCCTTACTTCGTCATTTCTTTAAAAGCTGGTGAATGTTTGCCTTTATGGCAGGGATTGTGTTGCTGTTGTGATGTATCATCCCCGTTGCCTGTAATAGTCAACGGTCGTGTGGTCGGTGCGAGCTCCACGCGTGTCTCGCATATATAACAGTACATATATCGTACCGAGTACTCGCTAGGTACCTACTTGTCGTATAACAAAGCTGATTTGGATGGGCCCAAACTTCGGCTGTAGAGGTTGAATACCAGAGAGTCCTTATCCAGTTTTTCTATTGCCGTCCCAGTCGATATAGTTTTCTTGCTACCAAACCACTCATGTTGATTTCGCAACCTAGGTGTTGATTCTATTAGTTCAGCGGTAATTTGGTACTCGGGACCAATTTGCAATTCCTGGAACCGAAGAAGCAATTTGTTTCACCCCTCACAACCGTGTCGCAGCAAAGTCACCAGAGCGACCCATGCAGAGCGTTCTTACTTGCTAGTGTTCCGTTCTCCTTACGATGTTTACTGGAGCTATAATTGCCCTCAGTCTCTCCTGAGCTGGAGAAGTGCTCAACTTTGGTTGCTTGGGATATTAGAGGCTGCATATGAACCTATATAATGCTGCATTATAGGAGGTTGCTGACTGCTGCCTTAGCACTAGTGGTCTAAACGGCCTGAACTTAATATATTACAACAATATACTACATACACATTGCCAGATATACCAAATATGGGATATAATGTCACAAAACTGAGTAATTATTATTAATTGTTAATAGTTGCTTATTGTAACTAGACAAAGAAGCCCTCAGTGGGTATATTCTGACGGGCCCTATCCTTGTCAAAATATATACAGTATGTTCTTCAGGACCCCAAGAAATCTCCCGACAGCCTTCTCCGCAGGCGATGTTTCAGCTGGCCGCAGTTCCTGCCGAGAAGATTAGTTTACTAGGTAAGGTGGGCTCTCAATACCTAACCTTCTGTTCCGCGAGGAGGACCGCTTAATGTTGGTAAGCAACTCATTCCATGGGATTCCTATCTACTTCCGTGTGGGAGGCCACGGAAGGGATCCTCCGCACGAATGTTACTTTCTTCGGTCTTTTTCCCTTTTGGTCTCTTGGCCCTGTGCGATGTGGCCGAGCGAAAGCGTTTAGCCGTGCCCTGGGGGTTGGAGATGCTTTGCACCTTGCTTCCCGTCAGATAGAGCACCGACTACTTGAGACCTATAAAAATTTACCTAAGTTCGCGTATAAACTAAGGCCCTCCGGCCAAAAAGTAGAGATAATAATCATCGAGAATTTGACGCGATGTGGCCGTATTGCTCGCAATGCTAGCAAACCTTTCTCCCATACTACGACTTGTTACTTGTTTATTGTATTAGTCTTAAGGAAAAGAATACCTCCACACGTTCGAGAAATAAATGATTTTATTTATTTCTGTATTTATTTATTACGTGGCATAATTCGCGTCCTATAGTAGCGCACGAGCCTGTTCGGCGCGATGCAGATTGACAGTGTTCCTGATACACTAGTAGTTACTACTACTAGACAAAGAAGTGTAGATACGAGCACATTGCACAAAATTTTGAGTTCCTGGAACCAACACTGTATTTGCTACGTTTTCATTTGGTTGCCGTAGCTAGCACTTCGATAGCGGCCCAGCTGACCGAATGCTTCAGTGATGGGCGCCAAAATTTAGTTAGGGTAACAAGCACTGCTCTTTTTTTCGGTCGCGTGGCCGACTTTAGGTTGTGGACGTACGGAGAGTCGAGTCTTAATTAATACCTTCAGGTGACTTTTGATCGTTGCACTACCCACACTCCTCCGACTTTTACGCAAATTCAGGAATAAACTAAAACATACGCCATGTTTACAGTGTTTCAGAGGCATGGACGTTTGTTCTTATTTGTTCAGTGCAGTACAACCATTTGAACACTATTTTAAGTATTTCATGAACTAATAAAAATAAAGTTAACATACCACACAAATACCGCCCGATAGATGATCAATGTGCTGTTTCTATCAAGAGTTGGATTATCATTTCGTGGGTTCTCCTTGTCTTTCCATGTGCATTGTGACCCGCGTGTGGGCGCTATGCTCACCGAGCCCATGCAGTTACCACGGACTCTACAGCGGGAAGTGAATGCTGCATTTCTACGTTTACTCGACTTGACAGCACAGATATTCCGGTAGCTTACCAATGCTGGATTTACTGTCTATTTCACTACATGTTCTGTAAACTACACAATACTGACAAGGGCTCCGATTTTTCAAGATAGACACAAGCATGGTTACGTAATTCAACCAAGATTAAGCTCGGCCCTTAGTACCTCACAGTTACAACTTGCAAATTCATCTACGGCGCTCAAGCACTCGTGGTGCGTGGCAGCCCAAGTAGCGTGCAACGAGCTCTCTCGTTGGCGGGGCGCTCGGGAGGCTTGTGCGCAACTTTGTTCAGAAGCAATTGCAAGCGTGGGGATCATAGATCATGGTTCGCTCGTATTGTATCGAGATGTTCTAAGTTACAAAACACTAAGTCCCGCCTTGTTGTAACATTAGTAAATCTTGGGTCTAAGTTCGCCAATGCGGTATCTGTTATACTCCCAACCTGACGGAGGATCTCTCAGCGGCACAAGATATTGGTGCAAGTTCCTGCCACTGTCATTGTGATCAGCGGGATTGAAGCACGGCCGTGCGGTTTCCTGTTCTTTGTAGCTAATGAGGTTGTCTCGACATTGGATGGCGTTTTGGCAGTTCTTCACCCTTCCCCCCCCCCTCCCTCCATCTAATTCTAGCACTCACAAACACTGTGCTGTAAAGCTGTCAGTCCACTTGCTTTCATATCATATTGTTGCTAGTTTTGCTCTAATTTTTATTTGTGGTCAAATATGCACGGTTTGGGTCCATTCTTTGTGTTTCCGATCCGTTGAACAGTTCAGACGTGACTTTCTGTCAATTTTTAAGTATCGTTCGCAGTCGCTGAAGCTCCGGTGGCCGCTGCTGTAAGTCATTGACTAATTTTGCCACCGGTGCCGCCCCGCGGCCTCCGGTGCCTGCGGGCAGTTGAACTCTCGCAGGACCGTTGGTTGGCCGCTGATGCCCTCAGGTGGCGGTGTGGCACCGACCTCTGTAATGAAGCTGGTGGGTGCTGCAGTCTGCCTCAGACAGGCACGGGGTGACCGCCCCGCCCCCCGCCACGGCAGGCAGTACGAACATGTCATGCGTTGGAGCCCACATTGGGCAGAAGCTCAAAATTATTATTATTATTAAAACTTCACGCTTGAGCTCCCACGGACAGGTAATACAACCCAAATGAAGCATTTGCAACACCGGGAAGCCCAAAACGCTGCTAAAGGAAATCCAGCAAAAAAACATTAACTGCCGACTTGAAAGCCTGCAGGCCAACACGACCAAAAGCCGATGCCCGCAACAAATTCCAAACTTTAGCCGACCAGGGCACGAAGCACCGACAGAACTGATTAGTTCGACATCTGACAGCCTCCAAAGTGAAAGAGTGCGCTCTGCACGCAAGCACTAGTCTCTCTCCCAAAAACCCTATGCCTATGTTCGTGTATATCTCCGCATGGTTTTCGTAATTGTGTTGTCTCTTTCATTTACATGAATGTCAAACCATAGATCGGCCATTGGCCCTATGGTTAGTTTAGCTAAGTTTGCCTATCTCGTGCTATTGGAAGCCGCACGACAAGAGAACTTCTTAGGTAACACAAGTTTGAACAAGGTCATCGGGTCGTCTTTCCTTCGCACCCCCTTTGCGTCTTACTTTTTCAGTTTTTCTCTTCATCATTTTGTGTTTTGTTCTTCCTCTTCTTTCCCTGTAGCTGTTTCCACGCTCATTAATGCCAATTAGTAACACCCTCATGAATGCATCTCAAGTTTTTATCAACATGCATTATGGCTCTTCTTTAATCCTCTGTAAGATCGTCTTCTTGTTCCCCTCAGGGGCATAGGATAGGCCCAAGGTCGCCCATCCTTTGTTATGGGGAGCAGCGCCCCCAGGGGGACTGTGTAGGTTACCTTAGCCATTAGCTTCGCGATCGGCACGTCTGTCTTTCGTGCTCACTTTGCTTCCTACCAATCTTAGATTCCTACTGATCTCTTGTTCCACCCGTTAATATTCCTTTTCTTTCCGACTTGCTGTTCCCATGCGCGTTGGTCCTGTGTGGGAACACCCTCGTGCATGGGTTCCACGTGTCTATCGTCATACTTTATGTTCCTTCTTCTTCCTCTGTGACATCGTCTTTGTTGTAGAAACTGATACTTAAACTTCCAAAGATAATAACAGTCTTGTTGTTGT
Organism: Parhyale hawaiensis; assembly: GCA_001587735.2. NCBI lineage: Eukaryota > Metazoa > Arthropoda > Malacostraca > Amphipoda > Hyalidae > Parhyale > Parhyale hawaiensis. The sequence continues at coordinate 9,053,695 of LQNS02278001.1, forward strand.
GGCGACCGAGGCTAAATGATTCAGCTGCAAGTTTGCATGTTGATTTGCTTCATTAAATTACTTTAATCGTCTTGATAAATGAAAATGCGGGCCATTTGTATCTATACTGAAATCACGACCGAGAAAATGCCAAACACTTTACATATACATTACATTTGTGAACATATTGAGTTCTAATAAAAGTTATTTGACTTGATTATACTGTGAAGTTATTCTTAACAGTACTACACTATAGCTATAGGCTATGCAGACGAGAAGTATTTACGTGTTACCGGGTTCACATAGAAAGGCGATCAAAGTGAAGTTTAAATTAAAGCCTTTACTTTAAGTATGCACCGGAACTTTATTTTTGTAATTATCTGCTGAAATTGTCGGTTGTTGCACTAGCCAATAAAATATTGTGTATTTAACTTATCCATAAAAGTTTATTATAAACGTGTGACGCCATAAGTGAACGTGAGAAAGAAGGAAAAAATTGGCAAGATCGATGTACATTTTCTCATTTTCAAGCCTCTTGTTAGCAGATGAGGACTTTGCTGTGTAGAGTGTCCTTGGGAGCGAAACCTGGTCCAAGTGAGCTCAGTCAATCTCCTAAGTATTTATTCCTGATCTTAAAGCTAAATTGCAGGGATGTTGGGAGGATATCTGTACATAGACCGTCCGTAGGGCGCGTCATGTCACTGCCATGGCGTGTGCAAAGGACTATAAGGTTGGGTATGCTGAAAAGTGAACGTAAAAGTACCATCGAAATTTCTTTTTATGTTAAAACGCGTCTTCATTAACTTCAACTTATTGCGACGTTTTTTCTTCTGATCACTCTTAATTAAGCTTGCACGCCTTAGCGGTTAACACGTGTGGTTAATCATCGATGCTGTGCCCTTGTGTATTATTCGTTATTTGCACTTTATAATTACAGACTATCTGTCTCAACTATAACTTGGTGACACTGCTGTACCACTAAAATCTTAGGTGCTAATTTTCGTCTCATAAGTCGGCCTCTTGTGTTGTTCTTATACAATTGTGAATGATTCCCCGTGGAAAAAATTAGTAATTAATCACATAATTATAACTACTTTTACGAGGACCAGCGTGGGCTGTACCCTCGAGCCTTACGCTAGGTAACCTATGTATGTGTGGGCTGTACCCTCGAGCCTTACGCTAGGTAACCTATGTATGTGTGGGCTGTACCCTCGAGCCTTACGCTAGGTAACCTATGTATGTGTGGGCTGTACCCTCGAGCCGTACGCTTGGTAACCTATGTATGTGTGGGCTGTACCCTCGAGCCTTACGCTAGGTAACCTATGTATGTGTGGGCTGTACCCTCGAGCCTTACGCTAGGTAACCTTTTTATGTGTGGGCTGTACCCTCGAGCCTTACGCTAGGTAACCTATGTATGTGGCATTTCATTCAAATGTTGGCATCGAAAGTAAAGCGAAGCCTACCCTTTATTATCCGCATAAATAATCAGTTTTGGTATGAATAGCACTCTTTCTAAAATGTCTACTCTTTCTAAAATGCCTACTGGAGATAAACGTGGGTAGTATGCGTCAAAGATATTTACCTCTGCCGAGGAGGTTATGTTTTCGTCGTGTTTGTCTGTCCTTCTGTCTGGCTGTTTGTCTGTTTCTCTGTCACCAAGATAACTCAAAAAGATATCAACCGATTTAGACAAAATTTACAGGGATTGTTAAGTATGGTAGGAGGAAGAGATGATTACCTTTTGGTGAAGATATGTCCATCCGTTTCTTTGTTTGTCTGCCTCATTTTTCTCAATGCCATAACTGAAAAAATTATGGATTTTTATGAAATTAACATGAGTTGTTAGGTATATAACAAACAGTAAATGACCAAATTTTGGTAATGATCCGGTTGTTTGTTCGTTCGTTCGTCACTGTTTTTAATTTTATGCTTGTTAGCACAATAACTCAAAAAATAATGAATGGATCTTCATGAAATTTATATCGGTGTTTTGTATTGTTAAAAAACATAAAAGATTTAATTTTAGTGCAGATTAGTTCGTTCGTTTGTATGTTTGACCCATGTTTGTCTTAACTTTTGTTAGCAGTATAACTCAAAAAGTTCTGAACGGATTTTAAAGAACATAGCACAAGCTGTTATTACTGTCAAAAGGCACAAATGATTAGATTTTGGAGTTTATACAAAGAAAATTGTGATTTCAGAGCCAATTTGAATTTTTGCTACCGTTGCCTCGCTTGGCGGAGGTATGAGCTCTCACGAGTGCTCTGGTTTTTCTTAATTTATTTTGCTCCTATTTATACTTTGAGTCTGGAAGCAAACCTATGGTGCTGCTGGGCGCTCAATTCGTTACCTAGGAGACAGCTTTTAATTATTGCTCTAGAAGAATGAGGCTTCGCCTCCACCGTTGTCCAATTAGGGCCGTAGCTGTTTTCTTTAGGCGATATGCCGCTACTGGCGGGGCTGGAGTGCAGCCCTCGCCTCTTGGGCTCTTGCAGCCCCCCCCCTCCTGGGGAGTGCTTGTGCTGTCAAAAATCATTAATTGTTATCTCTTGCAACAATCTTTTCTCCAATACAAAACCAGGATCTCTTTATTTTTTAAAGTAGCGGCTTCTTGCTATGCTAGGTTTATCCATATTCAAGTAAGTGGATTTGAAATACAGTGTACTGTATTTGGCCGAAGCATCAACGAAAACAACAGTCGCCGCAAATTATCGATAGCCTGGTGAAATATACGGTACTTCATTTTCCACTGAAGCTCGCATAACCTTTCATAATTAAGTGGACGTGCTATTTTTCTGAATGATTACGAAATTTAAAACTTTATTCGTTCATTAGATGCGTTAGCTATAGACGGACGGGGAGGGACCTTACCTTGCATGGCCAACAGGACATCTTTGTTACCGCGCCCACCTTGCTGTCTTACTTATTTCTGCTCCCTGGCCTGCTACTGCCAGGGGCGGGGATCCTCCGTGTCAGGGGTCGCCGCTTTGTCGTGACGTGTGTGCCTCTTGGCGCATATCCTGTTCTTTTCCTTTCTCTGCAATTACTGCAGGAAGACTCTAAGTAATCTAAGTATTCGGTCGGTGCAAAAGTTGTTGCCGATTCATGAGAGAGGAATATTAAATAATTTTTATTTATATTTTGCATATTCTTATTACTCAAATAAAACATAAGAAAATTATAACTTTTTCTTTCAGATTATTAAAGAAACATTCATATTTTTTCTTCAATATATAGGTCGTGAATGAGAACTGACTCCACAGAACCTGCGACAACCTGTTTGTTGTTGTGAATGTTTGCTTTCACGGCACCTACAGACATTTTTGGTAGGCTTGTCGCTGATGATCGATGGATTCTCTACCATAACGTTAGACGCCGGCGACTGTGGATAAATCGACGAGAAAGACCAGTTCAGAAACCGAGAGCAGGACTCCATCCCCCCAAAAATCGTGTTGAGATATACCTACATGGTTGGTATTGAAGAGATCGTACTCTACAAAATTTTTGACAACAATCAAACCGTTTCAGCTAATCTCTGTTATGATCAACTTCGCCGTTTGAAAGCTGCTTTGGTCCCGAAGCTACCTTATTTAGTCAACAGAAAAGGAGTCGTCTTCCATCATCACAATGCTCGCCTACACACAGCGCTGCTGACCAAAGCTCTCCTACGAAAATGTGGTTGGGAAGTTTTGCCCCATCCTGCATATTCTCCTGACCTGCTCCCTCGGGCTATCACTTGTTTCGAGGATTTCAGAACCATTGAAATGGTGTTAGGTTGACATCACGAGAAGATATTGAAAATGAATTTTATTACTATTTCTCATCACAATCTAAAGAGTTTTAAAAGCGAGGCATTTATAAGCTCGCTGACAGATGGAATTGAGTTATAAATGGAGAGCAAAGGACGTTATTGCTATGAATAAAATTTTTTCAAAACACAGTATTTCATTGTAGGTACCAACTTTTAAATCAGCAAAGTTTTTTTACACCGACCTGATAATTTAGATTATTTTTAAAGCAAATTTGTTCAGGTTTTCCGAAGCAAAGTCACGGAAAGTACTCAAACTGACTTTCGTAAAGATACTTCCGCAGAGCTTCTAGCAGTGGGAGAGCGCTGTAGCTACACAAGAGGTACATACTGTAGGAAATGGTAGTGAAATTGATGTCGAAGCATTTTTTTTTACTTACGACCGGTTTTCCAATACTGTACTGCAATTACCACTCGCATGGTCATATCGCACTGACGATTAGCCGCTTATATTGATCCACTTACGCATGCAGTTCCCACGTAGATACGATCGCGACGATATGACATAACCACACTTGTTGCAAACATGTCTTGGATGACGACCATTTACTAGCTACATTCGTACAGCAACATAGAAAGCACGTCGGACTTCATATAGTTTTGACGTTTGTAACCACCGGTCAGTGATGATCAGTTATGTTACGCCAGCCGGTAACGCTCGTAATATTGCACTTACGATTAGGAAATATTTTTTTCAACACGTACCGATAAATGATGCCCAACACTTTCTATGATTGCGAGTTATTGGTGATGGATATGCATCGCGTTGCTTATAATTTCAACGAGGAAAAGCTATACCTACTAATCCAAGGCCACCTAAAGCACAGGCTTGGATCCATATGTCACCAAGTTGGTCCGATCGGTACAATTCGTGTACAAATTATACGCAGCCCGGTATTTTGGTACTTACACTGATATTTTAGGCTCATCTGTAGACAAAACTCACACTTTCATAGTTTGCAACTGTTAAATATTAAAAAAAATCCTAATCAGATGTGTCCACAAATTTCGGCGTAGGTTCCTTAAATACCAGGCTGTGACTAATTATTTGTCTTGGGACTGGCTGTCTCGAACCATTTTCGAGACGCAAACCGAGGCCTGTACGTTTAAGGAGGCCGTGGGTAACCTCGCAATGTCGAGTGAGCTAACTGTGAGATTAGTTCTGTGAGCTTGGGATGCTTGAATCTTGATGATATTTACTGAAAATTGAGTTTACTCATTGTTTGGAAAAGACACTTTCCGTAGAAATATGCATTATGTTCCTACATTACTGTTAATTTTTAAAACGCGATTTCTCCCAGATGAGTATCAGGTATCACGAAAGCTATAAGCGGTATGCTAATTTAGAAATATATGATACAGAAATCTCGGCGCAGTCCACTTGTATAACGGCAATTTTGTATTACATGCGCAGGCAGTTCGAGCGGGTGTCTCTGTACTGCCAATACTTCACGGACCTCATCCCTCTGTCCTTCGTGCTCGGTTTCTACGTCAGCATCGTCGTGCAGAGGTGGTGGGCTCAGTGGGAGACCATTCCTTGGCCCGACACGCTCGCTCTCTTCGTCTCCACCACTGTAGCCGGCAACGTAAGTTCTATTGTTTACCCTCGGCTCTCTGGAGCTAAGCAATTGCTTAGGTTTTACATTTTCTCCGCAAGTGCTTATCAGTTGTAAGTTCATCTGCAGCTCTTTTTAGTTTAAGATGAGATGTGCAAGTATTGCTGGGACCAGCGAACTTTTCGATTCGGTCTCAATTAAGCAGCTTCGGTTAAACCTAAAAATTGTGCTCGTACCACTACCTTTAGAATGAATATGTGACAAATTCTAGACTGAAATTATAGAAAGTTTCTGTGTTGGGGTTCATCAAATCGCGAAACTAATACTGGTACCTAATTCTGCTGAGCACCCACCATTGGATGTCAGCACTTCTGGCCTGGAATAAGTTATCTCTCTGAAATTTACTGTGTTAGCTAGTACGTTTGATTCTCGTTTTCAGGAACTGTAGTAGGAAAAGATTATTTTTTACTAGTAAATATGTAATGCAAATATGAAATTTTAGTACGTATGGTGGTTGAATATGTTATTTGAATAAATAATTCGAAAGCGGGTCCAGATTGATGGGTATTGTTCAGAAAGATGTTCTGTACTGCGTTAAATAATAAATTAGTTTAATTTTACCCGGCAATGTTTATGAAAAAATCTATTAAAGTGCTACCTAAATGTAATGCTTGGTTGTGTCCGTCGTCTGCCCACAGGACAACAGGGCGCGGATGATGCGACGCGCCATCCTGCGCTACACTAACCTCGCCATGGTGCTCACCTTCGCCATGGTGTCGCCTTGTGTCAAGAAACGGTTCCCTACGCTGGACCACCTTGAGGAGGCTGGTGGGTGTCGTTTCTGACGTGCTTCTGACATGGTTCTTCTTCTGTTCTTCCATTTTATTTCCTCTGCTCGTTCATCTTATATTATGAGAGTCGTACCACCCGAAACGCAACGCAGCGCGAGTAACAATGACAGTTAGTACTATGATGTATTTTCAGTCTCTCAAGATATCACGTCTTCTGAATTTTGAATATGTATTTATTTTGACCGAGCTTATGATGTTCTCAGCGAATGTCGTTTGTGAGGCATTAACTTGTGAAACTTTTTATCTCACAGTCATTGCCGTATGTGTTGCTTGCTTTTTTTCTATTTTCATTTAGTTCTACCAATTCTAGCCTTTTTAGTTCTGGTTCAAAAATACTATAAAACCATAAAAGTAAATAAAGGTTGCGTTCTGGGCGTAGCTTGCTTATTAAAGAAAATGTGCCTTATAGATCAGGTTTCCACTGTTGTTAACCATAACTGTGATCTTCGACGCGAGGAGGCTTCGTATGGGGGTCGGGGAGAGAGGCAGTGTGGAATGGAAGATAGTTGAAAATGCTGATAGGATCCGTCCCTGGGTGGGGCCGGGTGCAAGAGATGTCTGCCGAGAGCAACTGGAAAAGAGATGAGGGACAGTCTGCTCTCCGGCGTAACAGAACTGGCCCAATAGAGACGTGGAGTGACCAATCATACGTATATATTTAAAATGGATGCGCCACACTGTGTCCAGACCTTAGCTAATGCAACGCTCTGCAGTAACAGCGGGACAGAAGCGTGAAGTCCGGTAAACTGGAAAAAGGAAGAGTACCTCGGACTTTATTTTCTTAATTTGCCACCGCGGAATCAATCGCGGCTCAATCTACAGCAGCGAAACTGTTGTACGAGAGGCGGCAGGAATGATACCACTCTACAGCAGATGCGACTCAGCAGGAAAGCACTTGGACGACTGCGCGTCGGATGATGTGAGGTCCAGTGTAGGAGATAACAGTGCAGTGGTTACAGCACTGTGACTGAACAAGATGCTGCCTACTCAACAGATTAAGGGAGTCCATAATCAGGTGCATGTACGATTCCTGATGCAAATGGCTCATTGAGAGCTGGTGGCCGCCCGCAATGCTGATTTGTGGTGGACTTGCTTAGAAATGGAAGAGGCCGATATATTGGGTCTGAGTTCCATAAATGACCACAAAATGGATTGGGACCCTGTACGTTCATGTGCTGATTCGTACCTACTGGTGCAATAAGAGCCTGGAGAATCCGGTGTCTCGAGGAGGCCCGGTTCTACGTTTGCTCTGCATTCGTAGAGAAAATGAAATGGGGTTCTAGTTGGCGCTCAAGTAGTTGGTGACTCCATCTGAAGTGAGAGAAGAACCACTCATTGTTACTTTGGGATCCATGTGAGATCAGTGGGTATCTTAGTAGGTTGAGTTCGGATTTGGGTAGAGAGATGACGAGGTCATGCTACTCTGCCCCGGCTGCCACCTCATTTGCGATGAGGGGAGAGTGGCAATAGGCACCTATCTCGATAGCGATGTTACTGTCATCGACGTAGCACGCGATGACGTCCTACAGAATTCGACACTGCGCTGATCACTGCGTCTCGACGAATGGTCTAAACAAGGGAAGGGTTAAAACTATTGGTTAAATAGGAGAGAGTAAATTGCCTAGCCTTGAGGTGCACCACAGTGAACCGACGGCAGTGAATTTACAATAGGAGCTACTGATGGCTCTACTAGGAAGGTAGGCGCGGCCATCCAGCGCACAAACGTTAGGGCGCTGGCACAAGAAGAGCAGTTTAGTGAGAAGCTGGCAGGCAGGCTGGCAGTTTTTGAGAAGCACGGTGTGCGCGCTCCAGTGCATTCCGTGCTTCTCAATAACTGCCTACCAGCCAGCTTCTCGCTGCCAGCGCCTTCATGATTGAGAAGCAGATCATGTTTAGCCGTGTCAAAAAGCCTTGCAAGCAGCCACAGCCGGAACCGCATTGCGGCTGGTCAGTTTCTGCTGATCAAAACCAGACTCAAGGGCCTGTGCAAGAGGGCGGAGATGACGGATCTTTCTGCTGGTACTGTGCAAATCAAAGGGTCGTAATCTGTTGATTATTTTGGTCTGACGAACCCAAGGATCCCAATTGACTTCTCCGCAGGAAATGTTGCAGCTTGCCGCAGTTCCTGCTGACGAGGTTAATTTTGCAAAGTTACGTGGGCTGTCAATACTTCTTCCTCTGTTTCGGGAGGTAGGCCAATGATCGAGATGGCCGACTTACTCCGACAGGCTTTTACCTTTTCCAGTGCGGAGAACCATGGGAGTCACCATCTGCTCGGACGTATAGTTAGCAATCGAATTGGGTGATCGAAGATAGAATGAAAACGTTAAAAAAAATCTGGCGACTGTTGTCGCTTTTTTCTTCTTTTCTTATGTCACACTGTATAGTATGTATAGTTTTAATTCTACATTTTCTCTTTGTTATCATATCAGAATGTGCGCTGCAATTCTAACTGTATTGTCTTTAGACTTTATTTTTATTTCTTGTAATACATGTCCGTTTCTCTTTCACTCTTGAAAAGGGCTAGCTGGTCTATATCTTCTACATTTCACATCCCACTTTCCTCCCTATTTTGAAATCCCTGTAATCGTGTTAAGAAGTTCGCTACACCTTGCCTTACCGAATGTTTTCTGCACGCTGCCATTCATGTTCTCAATAAAAAAACTTCTCGATTCTCTTTTTTCTAGCCAACTGTTTTCTGCAAACGGTACTTCATACTCCCAAGATACCTATTTTGCTTTAACTCTGTGTAGCCTACGTTTCTCTTATCTCATTCATAATGTGTAGGCATTGTGCCAGTGACTCTCAGCAGACCATAATTATGTGCAGATCGGTTTGTCCGTTTCTGTGTTTGATTTACGTTTGTCACAATGTTTGTTTGCAGCATAACTCTAAAAGTTGTGAACGGATCCTCATAAAAACTACGGAAACTGTTAATACTATCAAAAGGCACAAATGATAAGATATTGGTGTTGATACAAAAAAATAATGGTTCTGAGCCAATATGAATTTTTCGTTATCGTTGCCTTGCTTGGCGGAGGTATGTGCTTTCAGAATGCTCTAGTTCTATTTGTTATCAAATCTCCGTCGAGGTGAGAAAGCAGCGCGATGGGGTCTGGTCGAGTTTGGTGCGCTTATCGTGTCCTATGGCGAGTTACGCTGGCAATCCGTAGGTTAGCCTACAGTTTAAGGTAACATTGTAATCGCTGCAGTGTCGCTTCTTCTTAAGTTTTCAATGGACAGTTGCGTGCTTGTCGAAGTTCTCAACCTCCGCACGGTTGCGAGCAGCTTATGTATGCGCGCTGGGGCGTATACGTCTGTGTTTGCGCCACAAAGTCTACAGTGTTGCTCATTAAATATGTAGGTACTGGTTGTATGTGGGCAGCCAAGACGTTAATCAGTAGAAATGCTTCAAATTCACACGATCGACGACATGCTGAACTGAGCAAGTAACAGACAGAAGCTGCTGTGCCGACACGCTCACTAGCGCTGATCTATATGTAACATAAGCAATTAGCCATTACATAATATGCTCTCTTGCGCAGGTCTGATGACAGCCAACGAGCGGAAGATTTACTCGGATATGCGCGACCGCACCAGCCACCCCATCTATTGGATGCCCCTAGCGTGGGCCGGCGCCCTAGTCAGCCGGGCCCGCAAAGAGAACAAGATCAGGGATGACTTTGCTGTCAAGACGATCATTGATGAGCTCACCAGAGTAAGAGGATTTTGTGGCTCCCTTCTGGGCTACGACTGGATCAGCATACCTTTAGTCTATACCCAGGTTTGTATGGTTGTTTGCAGCTGTTGGATAACTTTTATAATAATAATAATATTAATAATATGCTTTATTAGTTACACATATGGAATGGTACACAGGAGACAGCTTAATACTAAAGTTGCATTAGATACTAAGATCAGGTAATACTATCATTATTAACTACACTGCATTGCGGCCCATTGTTTGGCCCCTGCTCGGAA
>LQNS02278001.1:9125355-9143465 GCA_001587735.2 Parhyale hawaiensis
CTTCATTCTTTTGTTTTCTCCACCCGCTGGGTTGGTTGCGTGGGGGTTTGTTAACCTCATGGAGTTTCTCCGTTCCTACGTCGCCAGCCTGGTGTGATTTAATAATAATAATAAATAATAGTGGTTCAACTGATATTAATCTGTAGGTCCTCTGATAGAACCTCGTGAGTGGGCGTCGGAGGTTTCCACGTGCACGTAGATACCGGGAAGGGTGAGGCGTCCGTGTATTGGAGCTCAGAAGCTGGTGACATCGACGGTATACTCGCCGTCGTCCTAATCCTGACGATTAGTTCTCTATAAATGATAGGTCGGTCTAGAGTGTGTGTATTTAGAGAGGCGCGAGAGTGCCCTATACGGTCTTACCAAGGGCAGACTTCGAGGTTCGTAGAGAGCGGTGTATATTGAGGGCTCTGCGTTGTTCGGTAACCAAGGGGGTTACAGAGTTAATAGGAGTCGCCGGTAGATGGATTCGTTCACTGAGAGATACCCAGTATTGATCTAAGGAGACAGCTATTTCTATTTTGAAGATGAGAGGCGGGTAAACGTTTCTACTCATTCTAATTCCCAAGGTCTGCGTGGGATGTATGGAGTGTCTCCAGAAGAACCCTTCAAAGGGTCTGAGAGCCCACTTGGGGGCTCTTTTGTTTCTGAGTAGGCTTCGAAAAGTAAGGAGATGAGATTGGTATACCGAACCTAGGGACTTATGGGACCGGCGAGGCCTAGAGTGTCGCTGTGCTTTGATGGGTAAGCTGCTGGAGCTCATTTTTTGTGAGCTGATTTGAAGGGAGGTCATAGGGCTCCTCTCCCACGTGAGGCCGTACTAGCCCATCTGGATTAAACGAGTATCTCCTAGGCGGAGTTTCGTCTAGTGTGATCCGTCCGCTACTAGGAGAGTAGGGTGTGAGATGTCGACACTTCCATTGCGTGCTAGAAGAATTGGGATGAAGGCCGGAGAAATACAAAGTTCTAAGGAAACAACGACTTGGTATAAGTTGGATATCGAGGAGTCTAAGGTGTTGGCTCGTTTACGGAGGACCGTAAAAATCGATCGGCCTAGGTCAAAATCGTGTCTAAATTCTTCGAACGGCTGCAATTAAGCCTGATCCGTGGCTCCGGGCTAACGTGGCTTATCCACTGAACGTACTCAACTCTTTACGGCGGAGTCCCTCTTTCTAGTAGAAAACTCCCCTCAGTACTGAGGGAGTGTCGACTGTTACGGAAGACAGCAGCGATACCTGGACTAGGTTAACGGCGTTTCGACTCTCTACATGGGACAGCTGCTGAGCTCCACCGGTGGATCTTTATCTAACATGTGTTAGTTACTGTTGTTACTAAACTTCCTGCGCAGGAGGGCTAAATTCTGTACAGAGGATATGAGAGCTTTATGGAGAAAGATGTCGATGATCGCTTTTCCTGCTGACGAGGGAAGTAGTAAGGTTCGAGGGTTCTCTAAATCAACTCTCTGAGCCAAGGTGGCAGATCGATCGAGACCGCCGACCTAGTCCGCAGGACTCTACTTTCTCTCATATAGGAGGCCCTGACAGGGCTCTCCGCTCGAGTGATATAAACTCTGCATTGTTTCCCTGCTCGCCCGTAGCCGACTCTAGACGAGGGCAACATAGGCCCCTTGCTCGTCTAAGAATAGCTACGCCCCAGTGGCCTTCCTAGAAGTCCAGGCCTCAAGCCTTCGCCCTTTCAGAGGGAAAGAAGAGATGGCGAGGAAAGTGGGGAACGAGTGGTGAAGCTTCAAGCGCGAGCTTTCCAGGGCCGAGCATCGAGTATCGACCTCGAAACTAGATTCCCAATGAAGACGTTGGCAGGAAGAGTAGACGTGTTGAGGGAAGGACGACACTAGTTCCGAGCTTCGAGCATCGAGCTTCGAGCTTCGAGCATCGAGCTTCGAGCATCGAGCTTCGAGCATCGAGCTTCGAGCATCGAGCTTCGAGCATCGAGCTTCGAGCATCGAGCTTCGAGCATCGAGCTTTGAGCATCGAGCTTTGAGCATCGAGCTTTGAGCATCGAGCATCGAGCATCGAGCATCGAGCATCGAGCATCGAGCTTTGAGCTTTGAGCTTTGAGCTTCGAGCATCGAGCATCGAGCTTCGAACTTCGAGCAGCGAGCTTCGAGCAGCGAGCTTCGAGCAGCGAGCTTCGAGCAGCGAGCAGCGAGCTTCGAGCAGCGAGCTTCGAGCAGCGAGCTTCGAGCAGCGAGCTTCGAGCAGCGAGCTTCGAGCAGCGAGCTTCGAGTATCGAGCTTCGAACACGGAGCTTCGAACACGGAGCTTCGAACACGGAGCTTCGAACACGGAGCTTCGAACACGGAGCTTCGAACACCGAGCTTCAAGCATCGAGCTTCGAGATTTGAGCTTCGAGTTTCGAACACGGAGCTTCGAGTATAGAGCTTCTAGCATCGAAACTAGATTTCCCTTGGCGTTGTCGACAAGCAGAGTTGAGGTGTTGAGGAAAGGTAGACACTAGTTCACGAGCATCAAGCACCGAACATCGGGCCCGAAGCCTAGATTCCCAGAGGCTTCGTCGACAGGAAGAGCTGAAGTGATGCGGGACGGTAGACACTAGTTGCCGAGCGTCGAGCGCTGAGCTTTGAGCATCGAGACTAGATTTTCTTGATACGTTGTCCTGTCGATGCACAGAGATGATCGACCCAGTTACGGGCATACAGATGAGAAGAGGCTAACACTAGCACAGGAAGAGAAGCGTTGCGCTGGAAGTGTAGAGCTGCGCTGGAGGAGATGTTGCCTGTGCTGAGTTCCAAGACAATCTGAAGTACTATGGCTCTGGCCGCCCGAAGGAACCTAACCCCTCACAGAGGGGCGGAGGGGGAGCGATGTCATAAAAGTTTCCAGAAACCCGTAGCAAAGGAAACCCGCTAGAAGCGGCCGCTCAAATTTCCTTTTTCTGCTCCTTCTCCACAACCTTTCTCGTCTCTGAGGAAATAAAACAAAGAGAAGAAATATTACTGAAAGATCCAAGATAGGCTATCGCAGGCTAACACAATTCCGAAATGGAGTAAGGGAAAAATAAACACATGAAATGAGGCTACAAATACGAACTACGTTATGAATTTTCGTTTTAGCATTTATTACTTTGTGTGGTACCCTTTACTGTCGATAACAGCTTGGCATCATTTACCACAAGAGCTGACCAAATTGCTACAGGGAGTTTTATCTTGCATAAGAATTGGCTAATGCGTTGAAGAGGCTTTGAAGATCGGCACTTAATATTTTTGTATAAGTTCCTTGTATACCTGTGCTTTTACTTTTCCTTGCAGATGAACTAATATGAGGGACCCGTGCCGCGTGCTGAGATCATACCGAAGATCAAAACGCTTCCGCCGCCAAACTTTACACTTGACGCAATTTTTGCACAATCTTTCACCAGTTGAGCGACTAACAAATCTTTTTCCATCGGAGCCAAATAAATTGAACTTAGATTCATCGCTAAAATGAACCGTAGAGCAGTCTTCTCCAGTCCAAAGAACGTGTTTTGCTGCATAATTCATCCGAGCATTTCTATTCTTCTTGCTAATTAAAGGCTTGATAGCAGGAGTTCTCGGATGGTAGTCTGCTTCATTTAGGCGGCGTGAAACTGTCTTTCTAGACACCTTGATTCCATGCGTATCACTAGCTTCACGGGAAATCTCTGCTGCGGTTTTAAACCGATTCTTCTTTGACAATCTAAGCAATGCGCTATCCTCTCGAGGTTTTGCGTGGTCTACCACTTGAAACACCAGTGGTTCTTGAACCATTCTGGTCACAGTTTGTCAGTACATCACTAACCACACTTTTAGGTAGGTACATTAACTTTGTCTGCTATTGTCCTTGTTGAAAGTTTATCATCATGACGCAATTTCACGATTAACTCACGAATAGAAGAAGGTGTATGGACTCCCCGAGGGATGCTGATATAGCGGATGTTGCATCGATAATGACTGCAAGTGTGTTTAACCCAATCTACATAACTCTTTCTGTGGCAACATTGTTTTTTTTCTAAGATAAATGGAAAAAATTAAGTGTCCGAACTTTTTTGTCCGGGCGAAATTTTTACTATTATAATTCATTTGCTTGTAACTTTTGTTTTATTTATGCTTAACAGCTGAAATTTTAACGCAATTTTGCAATGGCATGTTGCTTAACCTGTGTAAAATTACACTTCAATGTATTTAAAGTATTGAAAGATATTCTGATGAGTTTTTAGGTGTCCGAACCATTACGGCCGCTCCTGTATGTCTCAACAAGCTGTCAGCAGCGACTTGTCCATATCTTGGCATATCGGTTCTCTGCCTCCCTCGGCCGTAACGGCAGATCCTGCGAAGCCACGCCACCAGTAGGTCCTTACCTATTATCTGTTGCTCCCTTGGATGCCCGGACCCCGTTGCTCTGTAGCCATTGGTTTACTACTCTTGCCGCGTCGATCATCTGCCCCAAGTTTATTCTGCCCGTCAGCTTTCGTTTTCAGTATTGCCTAAGTTTTTGACAATCCCCCCCTTGCTCGTCACGGCTGCAGCCTGGCAACACCCTGTGATCCGCTCTGCTTGCCAACCGACGCGAAACACTCGAGTGTTGTACCTTGGTATTTCATTTCCCCCTGCGTCCATGCTCAGTACTTGAGTAAAATTGCACAGAACCGATACACTGTCGAGTCAACAATATCTTTGATCCACCTGCGCTGGGTGTCTCGTCGCTGGTGAAGGAACGAATGGATGTCAAGAGAACCCTAGGGCTGTTGTTCCCTATAGGTTTTTACCGTTTTGGATCCAGTTTTTGGGAGAACCAATGAGGAACATCATCTGCATCAATGAGGAACATGTTCAAGAAGGTTGTCGTCCTGTGCAAATTTAAATGCGCATAAAACTTCTAGTGGCATCGGTGGTGTCGCGTGCGTTAACATTCAAAATCCAGCAATTTTTATCGGGTTTAGTGTGTTTTTTTTTTTGCTGGCAGCGAGGTGGGTGTGATTTGCTGGTGTGAGAGTAAGTCCTGCAGGCTTCTGGCCTTACTTCGACTTCGTTTCATGTCTTGTTTGTTACGTTTACAGTGAATTAACTGTAGTCGTGCATCTCTGTCATGTGAGTCTGGATGTGTCCTAACCATTTTTGTACTTTTTCTTGTTGGTAGTAATCTTTGGGGCGTATTTCCTCATCCCTGTTTTGTAAAGTTAAATTTCTTCTCAATGTACACAGTCCGTTTCTGATGCTTCCAAGTGTTTCCTATGTACCAGCGCTTTCCCTTAGTCTGCATAAACCTCCTTGGAAGTTTTCCACTCTGATGGAGATACTCTGGTCCGGATAGAGTGAACTTCTTCAGGATTTGAATCGTTAAATTTCAAGCCGGCACTTTGAATAGAGGTGCATGCGGTAATCAGCATCAGTATTTAGGAGAAGTTGTAGCTAATCGAATCAGATTATCTCAATCGAAGTAGGCGAATTGAACGAGCCTATAGCTGCCTGTGCCTCGTCTCCTGCTGTCAGCTGACGCTATTTATCAAATTTCTTTAGAGCGGTGAACTGCTAGAGATGTAGCTACCTGATGGCTTCCGTACCTAGAGGCCTCTGTGTTCGCACGATGGTAAATTTCGTTCCTCATCACACCTCAGCTTTCCATTTCTGTACAGCCTTCGCTACGTTAAGGCCGTGTACGTAGCTCCTTCGGTGAACCCGCAACTGTTGTGTACTCCACATGTCACTCACAACTTCTCCCTTTTGTCATCCTTTGTACAGCTACCTGAGGCTGAGCCAGGTTGACGGCGGCGAGGATTGACCTTCTCGTGTCACTCCCTACCCTCCTCTTCTAATGTGTGCTCTCCGCTGGCGAGAGACGCCGTCTGTACCTGTTAATGCACACTGTTTGGACAGCCACCCTCTGTTAGCTCCGCTCTATATTAAAGAGACCCTGGTCCTCAGTGCGAGACTTTCAGCTGCCTGTTTGCTCGTCGTACTGATGAAAGCATAAGATGGGTCATAGAACATAGTATTAGGGTAGTTAAATACAATCATCTCATGTTATTACTTAGAGTAGCTTTCTGTACGCTTCATTGGTTATTTTAACTCAAGTTAAAACTTCGGGACTTTTCTTGACATAACTACTGTTGTCTTCGTACTCCTGAAATGTTCTTGCTGTTGCTTCTTTACTTTCTCTGTTTGCATTCATATGCATGGTGTGTCTTTGTACATAGTCTCCCATTTTCCTTAGCATTTCTCATGTCTCTTTGTTTTCCTCTACATATAGTTGAGTTGAGCACCGCATGGTCACCACAGACTTGACTGAAGAGGATCGCAGGGTCCATTTTCACTTTCTGCTGTTCCAAAGTACATGATAAAGGCAAATTAGCACTCAGTACCGGTTACTGTCGGGTCAGTTGCTCGCTGACACTATAGTGACCACCAAATTTTACTTCTTGCTTCCACCTTGGAGACACTTCTCTATTACGCCCGTGTGTTGTATATTTCCCGGATATCTTCCTTTCTATCACCGCTTGCCTTATTTATACTGTGTGTTACACCACATCTTGAGTATCTGACTACTTGACCGACGATTGTTTCACTGTGTTTGCTCTGTGAAATTCTAGCTGCAGACCTGCTGTGCTGCGAAACCTATGAATTTGGGTTGTGCTTTCGAAATTTTCTCTGCCGACAAATTCCTGTCTTTAGGACTTTGTTTGACTTGCCCTTAGTATCGCAAACAGAAAGGATCGATCCAATGAACTGTAGTTACTTGTAGTTCTGTTATATATACAGCGCTTCTCTTGTTTTGGTTCCTGCAATAATAAAAAAAAAATACGCTACTGTTCTCTCTACACCAGTACGCTCCAGGGCCTACAGCACCAAAGCACGATTCTCTACCCTCTCTGCTCTCTCACCTCTTGGCCTGCTTCTTGCTGCTAATTACTAAACATCTACTAATAAATTGTATTCACACTGCTATATAGGCCTAATGAAGCGAATTATTGAAAAATATCAATGATAATCACTGGAAGAGAACCCATCGTTCAGTGTATTCAATACCGAAACATGGGCAATGTGACTACGTGGGACGAAGTGCTTTGCTGAAAGAATGGCTGCGCTTCATTATCTTTTTCTATAACTTTAGTTGCTGCTAATGATAAATTTTCGGGATTTCTCTACGGGCCCCTGCTGTTAGTCACTCGTTGCTGCCGATTGTATCTGTGTGACTGTGAGCTCCTTTGAACGCCATATTTTGTTTAGCTTCTTATGTGTACAGTGTATATATATTTTAAAGTTTACTTTGAGTTTAACATATTTCTGCTTAGTTATCGCTTACCCTTATGCTTGCACTTACTTCCTATTCTGATTATCTAAACCCTTCAATTTCCGGCATACTGCATGCGTTGTGCCTGTGACTTGGGAATGTTGCCAAAATCTGGAGAGAAAGTAGACTGTGTAATTTATTTTTATTGCTACCTTCCTATTGTAGAACGCTTCCCTACAAGCGTCTCCGAACCCGCATTGAGCGTCGATAAAAGCTCAACACCTATCACTTGGCTCGCGTTCTCTTTCTTATTGACTAATCGCGTGGGTCCCTTCTTGCAATAATTCAATGATTGACGTTATGGTAGATACAGTGTCTGCATGTCGAATGGCCACTCGCGTAGTGACGTCTTTAACCATATACGCTTGCTGTCACTGTTGGGGAGGTACGCATACTTATGCTGTTCTCGAGACATGAATGTCTAATTTGAGCGTGAGTGAGGTAAGTGGGGCCGTACTCATTCTGGACTCAAGTTCCTCCCGGCGGTAGGCTACCCTCCTGACCCCCAGCTACACTCCTAGCGAGATACAGAATAACACGCGAGCTGATCCAACGAACTGTAGTTACTTGTAGTTCTGTGTGTTTCAGTGTAGTTCTACAGCGCTTCAATTATTTCCCTTTGTTTTTGTAAAATTCCAAAAAGTCATACGTTACTGTTCTGTTTAATGAAATTTTACTTCTCAACGAGAAGTCATGAAAATATATTCACTTTGAACAAAATAAATCGAGCCATTAGTGAAGTTCATTAACTCTACTTGCATTGCGAAACTATTCGACTCAATTTTGACTCTGCTTCACATGATCGCTCTGTATGCGTGGAGCCCCTGTTAGTGGGTAATTCAACATTATTTTGATGACCTATGAACTACAGAAGCACTGCTCGGCGCCAGTGCGATGAATACATTCTGTGCACTTGGAGATCAGTGCGCGGCTGGCGTTCTACCAGAGAAGCTAAAGTTGTATCCTAACTGCAGTTGCGCCTGAATTTTTCGCTTGGTGATGGCTCGTCTTACTGTTAACGAGTTCCGTTTTTTTTGGACTGTGTTATCTCCATACATGGCGAACCAGCATGAGGAGCTCTAGTGCGGTTAGAGAGCAAAGCGACACTAATGACAGTGGATGGCAAACTCGTGTCGCCAATCCATACGCTTATCGCCATGGCTCTATCGCTCGTATTCTGCAGAATAGACGTCTGTTCTCAGCCAGGGAGACGAAGTCTTGATGCTAGGAGATGCAGCATCTGCGTTTCTGTCATTCCTATCCACTGTGAGGGCACTGACTTGACCAGTAATGGACGGCCGTAGGGGAGTTGCAGTTGTCATAAGAGTTGTTTGTGCTTAGACAATCGGTGATCGACTTGTGCACTCCTCGGAGCTTTTTCGAAAATTTATTTGCAGCGGAAACCAGTACATGCGGGCGTTTGAGAAACTCGGTCAACTTGACTTTAACTTTACAGGTGGCAACTTAATTCACTGTCTTGTTGTTTGAACTGTTATTCCAGGGCAATGGTGGCATGCCATACTGCGAGTAATTGCTTATTGATTGACATAATTTCTGAATTTTGCTTACATGGACTGAAACTAACAACCAAGTAACCCTTTAACGAGCAAGGAGCCAAAACTTATGTTGGATCACGAACTGCATGTGATAAGTTATTGCTATACCAGCAGTTCAGCAGTCTTCGACGCCTGTCCTATTACTATGACTGTTGTAGGTTCGATGCCTGTGTAGCCTCAGTTACTTATCATTCTCATCACTGGTTCAGTTTGTTTGTGGTTACTTGCTCGCTGATGGATATTACGCGCATACTTTTTCCTCAGAGCAACGAACTGATGGTGCGGACATCACATGTTAGTTTGTTGTATGCATTTAACATTTGTAACCTACATTTGATGCTACTGTAATCCATTATTTTCAAGGTACCTTGGGTCAGCTATTATGCAGCGTTGTATTACTATCTTATTATATATCACAAACGCATACGATCTTGTCTTACTTTCCAGGACTGCTGACAGTACTCGCTACCTTCGACCTTCTGTACCAGTAGCTCCTGCTTTTGTAAAACCTTTGCCTCCGCCCCTTGTTCCCATGCCGTGTACTTCTCCTCTTTCTCTGTCTGTGCCTGCCTCCCCTGACAGAATAAACCTTCCTTCTCCTCTTGCTCCACTTGCCTTGCATATCGACGAGCCTATTGACGCATCCCCGTCTCCTTCGTTGGGGGACATCAGTTCTTCTGCTGGTCCGTCCGCCCCCGTGTCTCCAGACATAGTCACTCCCCGCTCCCCATCGCCGTCTACCGATCCTGCTTCGTCGTCACCAAAAGCTGACAGACCTCCGAGTCCGTTCCGCTCCACGTCTATATATAAGCCGCTGACGCCGTACAGAGCCCGTCAAACTTCAATGAAGCAACGTGGTATCGGCCAGTTCCTCAGTCCTGACCAAGCGGCTCCATCACCGTCCGCTGACCCTCCCAGCAGCCCTCCCTTTGGTCTGAGCGCCACGCCAGAAATCGGACCGGCGAGAGATGCGCTGCAACCATCATTTCCACACGCGCCTCATCCCGATGACCAACACCGACAACTAGCAGGGGAAGCGGGTCACTTTCTGCCTGGCCGGGACGGTTCTGAGACCTCGCCACATGTAGATGCCCCGATCCCCTCCGAGCCCCGCCACCAAGTGAGTCCAGCACAATCCCCACAGCTGCCTGGCGCTGGTCAGCATTCCCTGCATCCCTCGCCATCTCACCATCATTATCAACAGCAACAGCAGCAGCCACAACAGTCACAAGGCTCGGAGGCAGTGCCTGAAGAACCGTGTGGAGGCGGCCGGTCGCGGCTGGACCGACCTCCCTGGAGCGGTGAGGATGTTCCTGAAGAGTTCGTTTGACGGCGGCGCTCCTCACTGTAATGTCCTGTGCCCGGCGTCTTCTATTGCTTGCGGAAGTCAATGTTACTCAACTGTTTGTTGTTGTTCCTCGCCTGCACTGCTAGTGTTGAATGTGGACTTGAACTTTCTCGAGGTTCGAGTAACAATTCCTTGTGCTCGATGTTCCACGACTCTCATTTTACTTTCTCGTTTGTCAATTTGAAGCCCAGCTGGACATTTTAGCAATACTTAGGGTTTTAACATGCTGTAGTTCCGTTGTTACTGAATGTGCACACATCATATCGCTTATCTTTTGTCACTGGTGTCACGCGCCCGCATTGTATAGACGGGTGACTTACCCGCTCTGGAAAGATGTGCACGCGAAATTGGTGCGTACGTTAAGGTAGTTGTTGCTGCTATTGTTGATAGATTATTTGCAATAAATTTATAACTATTGCGTGAGAGCAAAATTTATACTAGTAATTAATGGATCTAATAGTTTGTGTCCAACGAATCGTGCCTCTGGAGAGTATTTAATAGACTATTATTAATTTAAATAGGAATGTAAAGCATATAAGATATAACAGTTGTAGATTAGGCAAAACCTAGAAATTTCTTTATATTTTAGGGCATTGATGTGACGAAAATGGGAGAGAGTTCATTTTGTTGCGCGTTGCAGGGGCAATGACTGTTGTTGCCTAAATTTATTCCCTGTACAAAATTGCGATAGTTTCGGGCAATTTTGCCGGTAAGAGGTCGCTGGTCGAACGGGTCAGCCCGGTCACATGACTGTTGTGCCCAGACATGATTCATGTGTTCATATAAGCACTCACAGGGTTGCAATGTAATGTGTTGATATTGTAGTTTCATTTTAAAAAGCGAAGTTCTGTGCCGTAGCACCGTGGTTATCAGATAAACCGGTTGTATTTTTACCATTTCCTGCGCTTATTGTTTTCGCCGAAATCCAATCCAATTTTGACCATTAAACGTACCAATTTGAAGCGCATGGAATAGCAGAGTACTGTTGCTAAATAGGAAATGCTCGCAGCAGTTCATGGACTCGTCTGAAACGGCTGCCCAGTGGCGCCAGCGTCTCTGAGGACGAATAGTCAACAGTTTCCAAATATTAGGAATGGACAGTTTCTGACGCGGTCTGACAAGTACATAATATTTGCGTCGCCATATTCCGCCTCACTTCCAGTATAAATAACTACTATTATGATGCAGCTGTTGACGCTCTTTACTAGCTATCGTTGCCATGAGGAATATTTTATTTTACAACAGTGGTTACAGTATTTAATTTGAGTAAGCTTTCTTGTTGGATACCAGGCGCATTTTGTAATTCATCCATTTTATTTGTGTGAAGTTTTTATCCTCTCCATTCATGTCGGCTACAAAATTATTTTCGTCAATTGATTATGTTTGTCTCGCAGTTGATAGTGCAAATAATAGTTTTTATCCATATGCTAATGGGTACTACCACATTTTCTGCTTAAGAGCGTCTTCGTTTTGAATACTTTTTGTATGTTTATTAACCCCCCGCCATTGTTTGTAAGCAAAAAGTGCGCTGAGCAATGTTTAATATTTCTTAAATACAAGCAAGCAATATTTTATGCAATTTGAAATATTCACATAATCTCAAACTCCCTTTCCCATTACTGCTCTTTTAATCATCATTGGCTAAGCTTTACATGCGCATGTCGGTAATTTTACGATTAATATTGGGTAACTTGCTCTAGATTCGTAAGTTATGATTGTCATAGGAAACCGGTCAGTGCTGAGAAGCATGTGTCTATAATACTACCGCCTTGAATTCACAAATAACACATTACGCTATTGCTAAATTTTTGGAGCATAGAACCAATAGCTGAAAGGCATTCTTCCAGTAAACTAAAGCGCATTACTCATGGCATTGGATGATATCATGTACATTTGCCGCGCGAGGTGTAGCCGTTAGATACGCGCGGTCGTGGCTGTCCTTACATAACTGTAACACTTTGGTGCCTTTCCCGTGGCCGGGCTGCGCTTGTGTGCCCTGGGCTATCTTCCGTTCGAGAGAGCTAGGGCTCCCATAGCACTGTCGCTGTCTTATGTTTTGTATGATCACCGGGCCGAAGCGGAATCTTTTCTGACTGGCCGGAGACGTAACGAAGGAAGCAAGTAGCCTGTGTAATTATGTCGCTCGGTCGCACCTCACGGTCCACACCCGGCCGCGGGACTATTGCAGACGCACGCCGTTGGCACCTCAGCAGGAACAGTTTATTCTTATAAGTGCACCGTAACAGGGTAATGTTAGAGTATAAGCCGTCCTTTACGTGTAGAGCCTGTAACAGATTAAGTTGAATAAAGCCTGTAATTGTTGTACCACTTCTTTATTTTCCGTCCACACTCAGCATGGCTGCTATCGTTGGAAGTGTATAAGGTATGCGCTAATTCTCGTCAATGTTTTGATCCGTGCAGAGATTTTCTTTAGCCCAGTACTGCCCAGTACTAACTTTTATTTACGTTTCAAATAATGCTATTTGTACGACACCCCTGATATTGGTTCGTCGGTTTAGGGCTAAAGAAGTCTAATTTTCTTGAATCAGCTTCGTCAGACGGTCAGTCTTAGCAGGATGAGCGCTGTAGCGAAAGATTATTTTTCTGGGTTTATCACTACAGTGAGGCGGATGTTTCAAAGGGGTGTTGGGATGGTGAGTATCACAATGCGATCTTTATAGAAGTATGGCCGGTCGCTATATCGTAGATTGTCGCTCTACAATCGGTGCCGCTGTAGCAAGATGGCTTTTCACTCTGGGGAGGCCGCTGCAGCGGTGCTTGCTGTTGTCGGTCGGTCTGTACAGCCAGGCCGCACGCCCGACTGTTGTCGGCACAGAGCCAAATCAATAAATCAGATTACGTCGCGGCGACGTGGCATCATCTTGAGCGTAATTCAAGTAACCAATAATTCTTGAAAATCTCAGCGGCCGTTGTAGCAGCGCTAGAGCAAGGGCTAACGGTAAGCATGCGACGTGCTCTTCTGAGTTAGCCAAGAGTAACATTTTAGACCAGTGTTCAACCTCTCCAGATGTGTTCACGGAAAAGTAATCGGATTAGTTGCGTTGGCTGTGTACTGATAGCACTGACGGCAGTCGTATGTGTGAACCCGGCTTCGAGTGCGGTAGTGGCTATGGTTGAGGTGTCCTATAGTGGCCGCAAAAACAAAGTTTACCCCTGTGCCGTAGAAACAAAGATTGTATAATTAGCCAATAACTGTGTTTTTGCATTTCCCGCCGTATGAGAGGAGAGAGGAGGGTGGTATGACGTGTGTTGATTCACTCCCGCGCCGCACACAAATCTCCGCTAAACAGTCAGTCTGTGATCTATCAGAGCTCGAGCAGAGTACACCTATGTTGCACTGGTCCACGCAGGGGCCTCTACTTTGCTACCAAATTTTTTTATCACCATACCAAAAGCCACCACTGCATCACAACGGGTCGAAAGAAGCTTACCATTGAAGAAAAGACCCGGGCCCTCACCCAATCGAGCAAGGAGTACCGGTGAACTGCGTAGCTATCGAACTGAATACCGGTGAACTGCGTAGCTATCGAACTGAATGTCACCCGAGTGTCCTTCTTCAAGAGTAAAAAATCAGCTTTAAGAGGGACACTCGACTGACATTCAGTTCGACAGCTACGTAGTTCACCGGCACTCCCTGCTAGATATGGGTGAGGGCCTGGGTCTCTTCTTCAGTAGTAAGCTTCTTCCGACCCACTGTGATGCCTTTTGGCTTTTGGTATGGAGCCAAAATAAGCGACAAGGTAAGAAAGTAGAGGCCCGTGGACCAGCGCAACATACGTGTACTCTACTCGAGCTCTTACAGATCACAGACGTGTAACGGGGACTTGTGTGTGGCGCGGGGGTGGCTCAACGCTCGTCGTTCTACCTTTCTCTCCCCTCTCTTATGGAAGGGAATGTGAAAACCAAGTTATTGGATAATTATGCAATAATTTTGGTTCTGTGGCACTGGGGTAAGCGTTGTATTTGCGGTTACTGTGTTATGTGGCAGCTTTTTCGCCTGGAAGTTGTCAATATCGGATAGTGCTCCTTGCTATATGACTTTTATCTGTAAAACTGTTTTCACCAAAAAGTCATCGATGCTGCTAAAAGTTAAAGAAGCATTCTTAGAGCACAGACCTCCTCCAAGCAAAGTGCTAACGAAAAAGTCATTTGGGTGCTGAATCTGCGATTTCTTGAAGTTGTTGATAATCGCCAAATTTTATCATCTATTCCTCTGGCCACTCCAGCAGTACTGTAAATTTCATGCAGATCAGTCTATAACTTTTTGAGTTATGCTGCGACTAGCAGAACCCTGCCACAATATATTTGGGCCTCACGAACCCAATGGTGCCAAGGGCCTTCTCCATAGGGAATGTTGCAGCTGGCTGCAGCTCCTGCTGACAAGGTTAGTTTTGTAAAGTTAGGTAGGTTCTTTTTTTCCCCTTTCTATTCCGTATCGTGGGCTGTCGACCGAGATAGCCGGCTAAGTACGCGGGGCACCTCTACTTCCTCTCGTGTGGAATGCCCCGGAAGGAGCCATCCACTCGAGTGTCTTTTTCTATTCTTTGTGTTTTTTTTTCGAGTCAGTAGTAGCGCACTCGGTCAACTGAGACTTACCGGCAGGAATGCCGAGATAAAAATTCATATACTGATACGACATAATGAAAGGAGTCTCACTGCAAAACGTGGCAAATGAACTTTAATGTCGACAAATGTTCAGTAATGCACGTAATGCCGGAGAACCCCTTAACCCAATTGAAAAAAATGAACGGAACAGAATTGGCAGCCGTCACCCAACAACGTGACTTGAGAGTAACTCTTACAAACAAATTACAGCAGGCAGCAAGTTAATAAGAGTATGAGAATGGCTAGTGGAGCACTGGGATACATCAGCAGAAATTTCGAATACAAATCCAAGGACATCGTCATTCCCTTGTATAGTGGCGTAGCCAGGAAATTTTCATGGGGCTCTTGACTGGAATTATGAAACAGCTCCAGCGGCATTCCCTTCTATCGAGCTCAGCTTTTAATGCGTAAACCGAAATCTTGAGGTAGCTTAATTCAATTCCTCGTCGACAGTAAGCGTAGAATGGCTGCCATCGCGTGTGCCATCGCTTGTGTGTATGTGTCTGTTTTTTATCTCAAAATATTAGCCAAGTGTCGTAAATTTCAAAGAATCTCTGAAGTGCACCATTCCCGTGACTTATCTCACTTGTTGATAGTTCTACTGTCGAGAGGTGAAGTTTATTAGGGCCTGTCCTGACAGTGAAATGGTAAACCACAACTTCCTCTTCCCAGTGAAACAATGATGAGATTAGATAGCTGGCAGTAGACGACCGACACCCATTCTCAAAGAGCAGCCAAAACTGACGCTCTAGCATCTATTTGACTTATTGCCGCTACATCAGGCGATATTAACATCTGAGGTTAAAAAGAGGAGAATAAATACTTAAGAAAATGCTATGCCATGCCTAGGAGGTGACTATGCAAGCGCAATTCGTTGCAACAGATTATCGGGGACTCAGAAACGTTCGGTTAGATAGAGTACATTGGCCATTAAGAGTTTGTCACCCCTGAAAAAGTTTGAAGCTCTAGAAGATGTTACTCTCAAAGTTTATAAAGACTGTTTCATGGTTTGTAAACGCGTTGATTGTCTGCGCCAACAACTTCGGAAGGCAGTCCACTTCAAATGTTCACTATGAAGTACGAGAAAAACTGCTGGCTTACAGTAGTTTTTTGGGCTTTTGGCCGTTGTTTCGGATGTGATCATAGAGTTCTCTCTCTTAAAGTCCCATTGTAGGCACCTTTCAAGCAGATTATTTGCCCTCCCTGAGCTGTCCTTGCTCGAAAAATATGATTCCCAGTTCCTGTACGCGACGCTCGCAAGCCATTTTTTCGCAAAAGAGGGATCAATTTTGTTGCCATGCGTTTGATTCATAGCACTTTATCGATATCGCTGCACTGAAGCGGCGACAAAAATTGAAGAGCAAATTCTAAATGCGGGCGCGCCAGCGCTTCGCACAAAGGAATGATTCTGCCATTAGATTCGAACTGTGTTGGAGGTGGCGCAGTGGTTTCCGTGTTCAGCTGGCAACTGTGAGGTCCCGGGTTCGAATCCCGCTACAGGTAACAACATTCGCACTCTATCATCAGCAGGCTGTGGGGTCAGTTGTCGATGGATTCTTGGTGTTTCAGATTTTGTCTGGTAGCTGTTATGGTCTCATAATGTGAATGAGTGGACAGTTCGACTCACAGGCTCCTCGATTGGTTCAGCGCGGCTCCTCTTGCTGTGCCGACAAACAAAACGACGTCCTCTTTCGGCTTCCATGAATGTTGCTGAATACTGAGAATAACGCTCACGTCCGTCTGATGGTGAAGTAAAGTAGTAGTGCAGATTTTACTAGCGCTTCAGTGGCACACTGCCTATATCACGCCGAACTATTCCTGTGTTTAACCACTGGCTCGTGCGCCGCTAGGGCGCGGAATTTGTCTCATTTTGTATTATAAAAATGTTGCAAAGAGAACTATATTATCATTATCAGTTTTACATACACTGTACGTAATTCACAAAGAAAAGGGTAGAGCCGTAGTTGACGATAGCCATTATCGTAGAGGATTCATCACAGTTTGTGGTAGAGGCCACATCTGGTAAGAAAAGTCTTCAGGGCATGTCTCTTAAATTGGCCACGAGGTCCCTCAAAAAGTATTCCTCGGAGGATGAAATCTGCATTCCGACCATGAAGGTCCGGATAGCAGTCCCTCCGCTCGTCGTAGAAGGTGGGACACGCGGCCATTAAATGCAAGACAGTGAAAGGTACGGCGCAGTCGTCGCAAAGGGGTTGCGGACGCTTCATCCGCAGATAGTCGTGTGCAAGTCTCGTGTGCCCAATACGCAGTTGGCACAGTACGACGTGCATTCGGCGGTCGTCGCTATTTGACGAGTGCTACTGTCGGACTATTTATTTGATTATTCGTAATTTATTATTTCTCTGCACTAGCCATTGGGATTGTCATAGCTCGGTCAGGTTTCGTTTGATTAGTGGGTAATAGTCTCGGCAGAGGACTGCATGGTTTGCCGCAGGCAAATCCGACAGGGCCACCTGCTTCAACTCCTCTTCAGCGAGCTCATTGCCCGCGATGTCAACATGACCAGGCATCCAACAGATACTCACGGACTTTCCATCCTCTTGCAATTTTTGTATCGTACTTGCTATTCGGTTGATGACGGGGTGGATGTTGTCGTATGCTCGAATGGCCTGTACTACACTCAGTGAGTCGGAGAATATGGTAAAGTTGTTTTCGTCGCTGTCTTTAATAAGGTGCAGCGCCCCGCACACGCCGAACGGCTCGACCGTGATAGTCGAGGTCTCCGGTAATAGCATGCATGCTCTAGTTTCACCTGTCGAGCGGCTGCGCATCCAACTCGGTCTCTCCTTTGA
Organism: Parhyale hawaiensis; assembly: GCA_001587735.2. NCBI lineage: Eukaryota > Metazoa > Arthropoda > Malacostraca > Amphipoda > Hyalidae > Parhyale > Parhyale hawaiensis. The sequence continues at coordinate 9,142,985 of LQNS02278001.1, forward strand.
GAGCCATCGGTATAGATGTGGGTAGAAAAGAGTTTTTAGTAAGAGGGGATGGGAGTCGTTCTTTAATGTACCATTCACAGTAAAATGGCGGTCTCGGGAGCAGGTTGGGATGGATTACACCCCTCCCTCGTCATCATCTGAGACCCAGTCGAAGAAGAGAAGGTGACCTATCGGCGTGCTCATCCACGATCACACTGGCCAGATCTCCTCATAGGGGCGCAAGTGGCTTCCTGAAACCGTAGTTCAAATCACTCAAATCTAATATACACTCACTCGGTCATATTCCAGAGACTCTAGGGTAAACAATCAAGCCACCATTCAAATCCTTAAACTTTACAAAGGTGTTCTGAGCAGTATAAAGACAGGGTGTCTACAAGGTAGTAAAGTAGTAAAATGTAGTAAAAAGTAGTAAAATCTGAGAGGTAGTAAAAAAAGTAGTAAATAGTAGTAAAATTTGCTGCTAAGTAGTAAATTTATTTCT
>LQNS02278001.1:9151604-9161970 GCA_001587735.2 Parhyale hawaiensis
GAATGAACGACGAAAATCGCCAATATATTGGTCTCTTGCGTTAGCTGTAGCACAGATACCGGATTTCGCATGTAAGGCCAAATGCGAGTTGAACATTGAATTCAGGCGTAACACGCGAAGGAACGAAGGAAGGAACGAAGGAACAACGCTATTAATATTATAGATAGTACAATACTCAACGTTGTTTCTTAAATACACAAATTATTCCAAGTATATGTAATGACAAATCAACGATGCTGGGCAATCAATATATAAAGCACCTTCTTCCGGTGCAAAGTTCCGAATTGATCTGAAGCAATTTTCTCTCGAACACCCCAACCATACGTCCAGCAGACAGTGTGAGTGTAGTCCGACTGGCAGTGTTCAGAACACGTGTTGCCAACAGTGTTACCTACACCTCCTTCACGGATGCCGACAGCAACGGTGTTTTCGACTGTCTCGCCAACAGGTGTTGGCAACACTGTTGCGAACACGTGTTGGCAGCAGTGTGAGCCCTGCTCTACCGCCACACGAGTTGTAAGCTGCCTGCGTAGGAGCTATGCTTGGCCGCGGTGAAGAAAACAAGTAACAAATAACATTTTGTTAGGGGGAAACATGGCTTCCGGGGCCGCTTCATATTTTAAAGTATGATGCAGAGTACTATTGTATCAGGAGCTTTCATATTTCAAAAGTCGTGCAGGGAAAACAACAAAAACAGAATACTTTAGCCTATACCATTCTTTTTTCAATGTCTGATTTCTAGTAGGAGGGCGACTGGGGAGGCGTGAGGCTTTCTTGGGAGGGCGTGCGCCCCCTCCACCCCTGTAGCTACGACACTGCCCTTGTAGAAGGCCCTATAGTGCGCCTACACTTAGACTTTGCTGTTCAATTTCGGTCGCCGCATCTGTGCAAAGATACCGATACCATGGAGAAAATCCATTGCAGAGCTACAAAAAGTAATACCTCAGCTGCGAAACAAGCCGTACGAATGTCACCTACAAGAACTGGGCATGATCTCTCTCGAGCAAAGACTGCTCAGGAGGCAACTACTAGAAATTTTTTTCAAGTGTTTGACTGGCTTCAACGACGTACCTACAGCGGGGCTTTTGGTGAAAGAGACCATAACGATCGCCTGCGAAACAACGGCAAAAATCTCAAGCATAAAGCCCGAACAACAACAACCTTAAACTAGCAGTTCCTTCCATATTTCATTGTGAACATTTGGAATAGCCTCCCCTCCGACGTTGTCGGTGCGGAGACGGTCAACTCGTTTAAACATCGACTTGACAAACATTGGGAAAGCCATACTCCGCAACTAAGAACACGTCCTCCACCAGGAGTAACAAACTCTTGAGCTTCGCAGATCAGCGGATCTGAATTGCACTTCCGTACATTTCTGATCAAGACGTGGCTGAGATTTTCCTTTTTTCTTCTTCTTTACTCTGTCGTCTACATCAAGCTAACATAATGGCAATAGCTCATAGAGGGCTGGGGCCTAAATCCCGGTGTATGTGGGAATGGGCCTGTTGGTCCGTCTACTGCCGCCTATCTAATCTAATCATTGCTTGGATCTCGTCGTATGACGTGGGCGAGGTGGTAAAACCAGGAACATAATAGTAATAATGCGACTAGCACAAAGGCGAACAATGGAAAGATGCAGAATCGCAAAATTAGGTCATCTAGCTTGCCATACTAGAGTACCCGCAATGTCGAAAATGACAATTTTCTGAAGACCCGTCTTCATTTAACATACTTCCGTTGCTTACATACCTCTTTTTGAGTATGCTACGAAAGCCAACTAAAATTGCCATAAGGGATCGTCCCCAACATAGAAGAAGTGCAGAAAAACTTTTACACCAGCGGGCAGCAAAGCATTGCTGAATCACATCAATTCTCCGCCGCGTATCATTGCTACCGAAAAAAAAAAAGACTTCAGTGCATCTAAGTTCCGCGACGAACTATTCCTGTGGTTTAACACAGGCTCATGCGCCACTACGATGCGAAATGACGCGTTTTAAATTTTCAATGATTTTTAGTTTTTTTGTGCTGGAAGGTCTCAGATTATACGCGAACTCAGATGAGTTTCAAGTGGTCAGTGCGCTACTGATAGGAAACAAGACGCAATGCATCTCGGCTCCAACCCCCGGGCACGGCTGGACGCTTTCGCTCATCCACACACGGTAGCAAACAGAAGTCCCACGGGATGCATCGCTCACCACTATTCGGCGGCCCACCTCACGTTACAGTCGGGGAAGTAGTAGGTACCATAAAGATATTTCAGCCTCCCTAAATAAGTGCCGGAACTACGCTTTTCTAATAGAGGAAAAAGAAGGGACGTATAGTATGTCGATTGTCACGTGGAACCCAAGCACAAAGGTGTTCCCATACAGGATCAACGCGCATGAGACAAAAAGTCGGGAAAGAAGAGGAAGAGCAGACGAAAGTAATACCAATAGGTGTATGAAATCGGAAAGAAGCACAATGGGTACGAAAGACAGACGCCCCGAAGGCCTAGCTAACGGCTAAGACAACCTATACGGTCCCTCTGGGCGGCTGCTCCCCATTACATAGGATGGGCGAAACTAAACTAACCTAACCCCATCCTTTGCCCCAGAGGGGACACAAGGGGATGCATTGAGAGCCTACCTAACCTAACAAAACAAACCTTCTCAGCAAGAACTGCGGCCAGTTGCTACACCCCCTGCGGAGAAGACAGTCTTGGACATTCCTTGAGGCCAATATATATTTTGACAGGGATTGTCAGAATTCAAATATCGGTAGAAATGCATGAGAAACTCAATGCTTGTTTGTACTGTGCGCTAACAAATTATGGAGATCAAACCTAAAATAATCCAGTACTGTGTGGCTACTAGATTCATGTTAAAGAAATCGAATTTGTTAAAATTTGATCGTGACAACGTTCCCGCCGAAGCATACAAGTTCAACCCTCCGAAGCTCGTAACCTTACTTGCTGAATTTCTCACTGCCTGCCTTACTTTATCTTTCCTCCCAGACAATTAAATGCAGGTCATAATATCGCCAATTGTAAAAAGTAAGAAAAAGTGTGTGTCAGACATGAGCAACTACCGCTCTATAGCCGTAGCCACGTCTCTTTCGAAGTTGGTAGAACTGGTTCTTGAGAGACGGATGGCAATATATATGAACATTGCACATAACAAATTTGGCTTTAAAGCAAAAAACTGCACAGAAATGGTCATCTTTGCGCTAAAACAAGTAATAAATCATATCACCGACAATGGCTCTCCCATGTATCTGTGTTTTCTCGACGCTAAGGTAGCATTTGATAGAGTTCATCTTCACTCTCGGTTACAGTGTATGCTGGAGAAACAAATACCACCCTACATTGTAAAAATGTTAAAATATTGGTTTCAAACCCAGAATGTTATGTAAAATGGGAAGGGGGGCCGAAAACATCATAAGCGTTTTGCATGAGTAATGGCATATGACAAGGAGGCCTACTCTCTCCCATTCTGTTCAATATTTTCATTGACTGTAAAGCAGTAAATGCCCTTAGTTATGCTGACGACATGATGCTTGACTCTCCCCATGCTAAAGGACTTCAAAAGCTCCTCCCAATCTGTGAGGGCGAAGCGAATAATCTTTGTACTGAATACAACACAGTAAAAACAGTTTACATATATATTAGGCCTAACAGAAGTAGCCCTCCCGGTCATAAACATTCTGTTCTCGATGGTGTACAGCTTAAGTAAGTAAGCAGCTGCTCTTACCTGGGCCATAAAATCACTGATGATTATCGTGATAACCAGGATATAGAGAAAGAAACGTGGAAGCTCCATGGAGCTGGTAACAGGTTAATTGGAAGATTCAGTCACTGCTCTGAAAAGGTGAAATGTCAATTATTCCGGACCATTGTTACCCCTGTACTGCAACTCACTTTAGGGTAACTTCAAAAAGAAATCTATTCAGCGCTTGCGGGTTGCTTTTAATGACATATTCCGCAGATTAATGAATGTGCCAAGGTCTAATAGCGCAAGCCTGATATTTGCTCAAAAATACACTGATTGTCTCAAAGTCAGGACCAGGAAATGCGCATGGAGCCTAAAAAACAGGATTGAAAACTCCAACAACTCATTAATAATAGCCATCCGTAATGGCCCTGGCTACAAACGATCTAATATGTATATACGATGGCAGCGCCTACTGTTGCCTGACGGAGGCAAAGCAATGGTACGTAATGATGTTTAATATATAAGATCACTACGGTATGCTGTGAGTAACCTAGAAATTAGATACATTCTCCTGTGTACCATATATCATTCCGATTTTGTAATATCTATGAGTACTTAAGATTATTATTATTTAAGAAAGGAATGAAAACATATATTTAAATCGTAAAGCATTGTATTGTATAGGTAACGCACCAAGAAGCAAGGAATTTCATCCCCCGCAGGTGCCTCTCTTACTCGAAAAGCGTCCCTCTCATATACTGCAGGCCCTGCCGCCCTCAGTTCGTTCCGGCGCCCCTGAGGACAACAAACTCAACGTATAAGTAACACAAACCTGGAGGTAGTAAACAGGCATTACGTTGGCACTCATTTCGGCATAAAGGCGAGTAATACTTCAGAACTCTGAGCTTGTGTTTTATTGTAAACATAATAGCATTTCGCTGACAGGCTATACATGCCTAGGCTCAGCATGGACCTCTACTTTAAATTCAAGTCTATTACTAGTGAACATTTGAGATTATGGGACACAAGACAAGAGGGGAGCTGGTGCTCCTAACTGAAGAAGCCACAAAGGAAATTCCATCGGTTAGTAGACGTCACCGTACAGCACAAGTCACAATGAAGCGAATGCCAATTTATCTTCCTTGCCAGTCTACGAAGCTAAATGTGTCCAGTTCCCTGAGTCCGTCAATATCCTGCTTGTGTCCCACAACTTCAAACGTGCAGCTTTAATGATATTTGAACAACATAATATGTACATTGTAGGCGTAAGTATAAACGCAAGCTAGTTTGCTAATGTATTACAAAGTACTTAACAGTAGTCAGGCTACCGGTAGCAACTTACAAAACACGTCTAAAGTAAAAAAGCTATGAAGGAGGAGCAAGTCGAGACAGTAGCACAAACTCGGCAATGAGTGGATCTCTGAAATTATGCTGGTCGTGTTGGAAAGCGTCCTCGGGTTACACAAATGCCACACATCGAAAAAATTCCGGATTGGCATTAGCCATTTGAGTAGAATTCTGCAATTGGGGCGGCCGACCAAAAGTGGTACAGATATTCCGGCAAAAAGACACCGATACAGTATTGTGAAGATGAGTTACACAATAGTCTTGGTACTTGTCGATACAGCAGATTACAACGCAAACTGTTCCAATGTAGGGACCTTAACAGTGCTACTTTTACGAGACATGAAGGTTTAGTTTGGGCATTAATGGGATAACTGGTACCAGTTGGCGGGATGTAGCAAGAAAATAAAAAAATGTAATGCCCCAAAGCTGGAAGAGCACTTCGTAACCAGGTTCTGTACAAGTGACCTATCATAATTTGAAACGAATTTTTTTTTCAGGACGAAAGAACAGTACAAACACACAGATACAAGACGCAACAGCAAGAATATATCACGACCATGAGGATAGCTCGACTGTGCAACATAAGACGAGATGCTGAGCGGCGACACACACGGCAAGCATGTGTCTCGGAGGACACACGTTCTACTGCTGGCTGCAAAGCACCGAGCAACATTTACGCCACAGCCAGAAAAAATAGTTTTTAGGCATTACAACAACATTCAACTTCTTCAATTTATCAAGAATATGCTGATTGATTATATTTACTAGTCATAAAGTTTCAGGTTGTTAACCTGAAACTATTTCCTGTAGCACCCCGCTCAAGGGAACAAATCCCGAACACAGCTGCCAATCCGTTCGGGCCAACACAAATAGCAGAGTAGCAGTAGTTGATGAAAGCAGCATTTAGCCAATGCCAGAAATTGCACCCAACATGTCACACACTGCCATTTCGGATGGCACCCTTCATAGTTTGTATGCGTAAGCTAACCACGGTGTTAGTAAACCTAAATATTGTTACCTGACGACAAGCTACTTTGGTAAGTACAGTCAACAGAAGGCTCAATGCACACCAGTCGAAGCAATCAATGAGCACAAGCAGTGAGGGCTTGCAACTCCTCACAAGAATAGACCATCTTGCCCCTCTCGATACAACAGAGGACAAGCAGAGTACCGTACAGTGCTGCAATAAAGACAGGAGAGCCACACGCCCATGGGCAACAGATGTCTAACATATTACATTAGAACCAACAGAAAGGGCAAACATTTCTAAAGGAGCGTTAAGAACCATGGTGACAAAACGGTTATATACATGTTGCCGTGACTTATAATTTACGAATTACACCAGCTCGTTACAATCCCAAACCTATCAACTAACACAATACTATCATCATCCAAAATATAACTAGATACCTTAGTAAATTAGAAAACAAAATGAAAATGAAGTTTCATTAAGGTTAAGCGACAAAAAGCTTAATAAAATAATATTGTTAAAATGATAAACAACTTGCACCCGTCAATAAATTTAGCTACAAACACATACGGTATCCGCAGAGACAACTAGACGCTATTTAAGGCAAGCAGACGCAAATACAAGTGAAACTCTGGCTGGCAACGACAAAAAATTCATAGTTCTCGAATATTTTATTATTCAAAGAGATCTGTTCTGCGGCGAATTAACGAACATACTGTTTTTTTTTATACCAATGAGTGCTCTTTTTTTTTCTTAGCAAAAACATGATCTGGATTTAGGAGCGCGAGGTTACACAGCGGATCATTGCATGCTGGGCACTGCATGACTGGGCTTTGAAAACTGAAACAAAAGTTGACAATTTAGGAAAACACGTAAGCTATTTACGCAGGAGTACGGAGGATAGGCTATCCATGGGATTGCGCCAATCTGTCACCAGTCACCACTTACATTTTTTATTACCATTTTTGGAGAGAACGTAACAATAGCTTAAGGTAACTTGCAGTAAGTAAAAAAAACTTCAGCTTCAAGATAATCAAACTTAAGAAGATATTACATGCAGTTATTCACTGTTGTGCACGGAAACAACAGCGATTACGCAATTGCTTTTGACATCCAACAGCTGATGAGTTTGGAAACAGAACTAAAGCCCCCCAGTGAAGGAAACCACAACACAAATAAGTATGAAGCTCCGGCTATCATCTGCAGCATGGTGCCAAAAAGCTCTGTTGTGCTAGGACGCTTCTGCTTCATAGAAGAACGGAACTGAAGATGAGCAAACACCTGAGCTGCCTCGACCAAACCAAGCCTCTCAATATGTTAAAGAAGAACGGAAAAAGAATTCCACTGTTTTAATAGTAAAAGAAAGGAGTAGATCGAGGCATCCCTGCAAATCCTGTAACGGTGATACACTTCTCTCCCTTGATGACGTTAACATGACAACCATGAATACGAGCGGTGACACATGAAATCGAATTAATGAATAAACATGAATCTGAGAGTACAGTGATCTGGAGCCGCTCTAGCGCTATGCCAGAGTACCAAGTGAAGCGCGGTGAGTTGTATCTAAGCATGCCAAGAGGCGAGCCCAACCTGCGCTGATGCCAGGTGAAGTGGGCATGCGGTGAACCACATACCAGGACAAGTGTGACGACGTCAATAGAGGAAATGATTTGTTCTTACACAGTTTGGAATGTGCGAGGAGAGTGAAGTCAATGAGCAAAGGGCAGCAGTGAGACACCACGAGGGCTCCATGATATCAATATCTGCTGCAGAAAACAACATTACCCGGAGCAGACAATTCTCTGTGTTATGCCGAGGTCATATATGCTGTATATGCATTTGCCAGGCCGCCAGATGCAAGGATGCGAAACTCGGACGTCACTTATCGTACCGTATCAATGCTATCGATTTCAAGAACATTTCAAAATGACACGCGAACTGCTCATCCTAGCACCCAGTTGGGCGTACAATTTCATTTGGGGCCTTGCATGCATTATGCCGAGGCCACATATGCATTTGCATAAACAACTGGAAACGGGATGAGCAGCTCACTCGTCGTCCTGAAATGTATTTCAACGCGGGAGCATGAACGATGTAAGAGCTCCGCATACTTGCATCACGTTCTTGCGAAAGATTAGTGCAGACCCGGCGTAATGAAAGAGTTAAGTTGCTGACATCCAGAGGTTACTTGCCGAGGTCCCAGTACCAGCAGTGATCACCACCGCTCACTTCCTGAGGTCGAGGACAAACACGCTACCATCGCTGGCTGACGCTCCAACCTTGTCGCCTCGCGAGTTCCAACACACTTCGAAGATACCGCCGGTGCCCTTGTAGCTGTGAACCAGTTGCCCGCTCTGCCCAGAGACATACAGGTGAGCAACAGAAGAGGGAGAGGCGAGGACAGGCTCAGCATTACACCAATGGTTCCTAAATTTGTTCAGGCCGGTGCCTACTTGGCTCCCAGAAAGGATGCAAGCTTATCCTCCCCACAGCCACATTTTGAAATTACCCAGTTAGGTTAAGAAATTAACTACTCCTTATGCTCTCAGTCTCGGAGCCCTAGATCTTTCCATCTGCCCGAGGAAGGCAGCACAGGTCACTTTGGGGAGCCACAGCTTAACAGAGTAGTGGTGACCAGGGTAGAGTAACTAAGTTACGGGTAGAACAGACAGGCAATAATTTGGTAAAAAAAATTAGCATCCGACATCACGCTGTGACGGGTAGCGAGCCGCAGTTGATTTATTTACTGCTTCTCAACTCTATAAGTTACTTTGAAAGCCAGTTCAGAGCTTTGTAATACGAAATATATGCTTGTGACAGCTAAGCGCGAAGGAACACGCCCTTTTTCTCATCGTAAGCGAATTTGACACCGTATAGGACTTAGCCCAGGGAATCATACCGCCTTTACCTCTTGATACCTGCTTCACAAGTGTAAATAGTTACAATTTTCATATGCTTGACTGGTCTTATAAAGCGTTTCAATAGGTAGTAGGGTGCTTAATCTTTGTCTCTCTTTTTGAAAAGTATTTCAGGTCGCTGTCAGCCAAGTGGCTACGGCCTCCGCCATGTAGCGTCCGGGACAGCCAGTCGCTGGCCACCTCGAGGCGTGTGCTGGCTCCGTTCCTCATACCCATGCACGAATTGGTCGCGACGGGGATGAGGGAGGCGTCCACGGTGTGAAGTTCGCTTACAGTGAGAAAAAGGGCGTGTTCCTTCGCCTTTGGCTTGTCACAAGCATATTTTCCAACCTCTCACTCACTTGACACCGTATAGGACCTATTAACAACCGCCCGGACGGGTATAGTACGGTAGAGGGAGCGACCAAGGATCAAGGTGTAAAGGCAGACACTAATGTACAGTTACCATTAACGTCCAAAATCCTAAGGTACGGTCATAGCTTACTATACAAAGTTAAATTTCGGGTCTTAGGTTTTAAATACTCTGGGAGGGAAGACGCAGCCAGTATGCGACTGGCGACTTGCAGTTTGCCTGTGCGTCGGGTGGGGTACACTGCGGCATAAAAATAGCTCGGCAGTACGACTTTCGGCACATAACCCTTTGTCTCTCATGAGGATCATGTTAGGGTCGACCGGGGTCAAGAGGGCCGTAGGCGGTAAGGTAGAGAGCTCTGTCTTCTCGCTCAGCCAACGCTCGCGCGCCTGAGAACAGGGGGTAACAGCCTAACCACGAGCGCTAAGCCAGTGGATAAAAGAGTCAGGTAGAGGTTTGCGTATTAGGTACGCTCAGCCTCTAGTCTTGAAGTCGTGGGATTTCTGAGAGTAGAGGTTCGAGAGCGTTTTGGGGTGTAGATTTGTCATTCGGATCGTGGTCGACGAGAATGCTGTCTCCTAGATGCATTCTGTATCCATACGGGCCACAGGCTTCAGCAGTTAATTTCTGATGTCCGATTCTTGGATAAGCATAAGACTAGGCTGGTACACGTTAGTCTTAAGTACCCTAAAGGAGTGCGTACCCGGATTGGCCCCTATAGAGAGTACTTTGACAAAACACGCGACGGTCTATTCGGTTAGGCGTCGCGCGGGATAATTTGCTCGAGTACTACAGAGTCGTCGTTTCTCGGGGAAATTTCGTGACGCGGGTGGTATTATCACCGAGGTGACTGCGCAGTTAATTTGGATGATATAAATTAGAATTACGCGACCCTTGCTGACGGATGTCGCCGTTGAGGCCGGTGTGTAGGGGCTTGGTAGCAGATCACGGTATGTTAGCCGATAACAAACCTTTAAGAGGGAACTTCAAGGTTCTCCAAACATAGAAATGGGGATCTGCTCAGGTCGGTGTTAAATCGAGCATGCCAGCAGCGCAGTATGTCCAAAAGTATCCATTACAGGCAGCGGCG
>LQNS02278001.1:9171457-9182564 GCA_001587735.2 Parhyale hawaiensis
AAAAAAAAAAAAAAAACATAAAATTGCCTCTTTCGAAAAATCTACATTTTCAGACTAAAAAAGAATAGAACTGCCTCAGTTTTCATGCTAGAATAAAAACAAAGACAGTTTTGGAATCCTTGAAAGAATCCCTACAACAATTACGTTTCGAAAAATTTGATTTCTTTTTCGTTTTCTATTGACTTGAGACTTTAGATGGTTGACTGAACTATTTCAGTCACCCAGCTAAAATCTCACGTCAATAGAAAACGAAAAAGGAAATTTCAAAACGTAATTGTTGTAGGGCATCTTTCAAGGATTCCAAAACTGTCTTTGTTTTTATTCTAGCATAAAAATTGAGGCGGTTCTATTCTTTTTAAAAATATATATATTATATATATACATATATATATATAAAACTAAGGCCTAAATGGAAAAAGTTATACGAATAAAAAGTGTGTTTTTTTTAATTTTACATATTAAGTGAAAATTTCAGTAAGATCAGACCACTAATAAAGAAAATTCCAAAATTTGTAAACGATCCCCTTAATACTGCGTGAAGGATTTACTGCCAAACGCGGAGAGATTTCAATTATTCAACCCGCGTTGGTATAATTTGTAATGTGATCACGTAATCATGCTTTGAGGATGGTCGTTTTCCGTTGGTCTGATGTGCATTACTTCTGAGCACCTCAAGGCTGTGAGCCCCTCAGGAATCAACTACGAACAATTGACTCGTTAAGCCCGGTTCGGGAAGACCTTAGAGAAGATGCAATCTGCAGGATTATTCCGTTGGCTTGAAGGTCTTATACGGATCTTGATGTGTTTGTTCACCTCATCAAGTTGATTAGCGCTAAAGCACTGTGTCGGTTGGGGCCCAAGCTAATCTGATCCTTCGGAATGGGTCCCGCAGTATTCTAGACGAATCCAATACGGCGGCCGTTTTATCGTTGCGCCTGGTAGGTGTAGCTGAGAATAGACGTCATACACGCAGTCGCCCTAAGCCTGCTGAGGGGATTGCGGTGAATCACTGAAGAGAAAGGAAATAATCCAGCGGCTCCCGCATCAGGATGCCTTGGAGCACGGGTAGTGTATAATTACATGGTTTAGAGGCACAGGGCTGTGTTGTCTAGGGAAGGAAACCAAACGGTGATACGGTTTACCGTTGACTCGGGGGTAGCCATCCTGATTCTCGGAGCTATTGCGAGGATGATATGGTGTAAGTAGCTTTAAAGGCTATTGATGATGGTGATGGCTCCCTCAAATTGAGGTATGCACGGACTGGGAGATCGCTCGTAACGCTTCAGTGCTTATGGTCTTACCATAAGGGGCTTGAAGTCCCTCGTAGCCGGAGAGGTCTAGCTGATGTAGGTGCTGGGATAGAGTATCTATGTACCCAACTAATGTCCCAGATTGGGAGTGCTCCTGAGAGCATAATGAGAGACAACGGTTGCCTTCTGCCTCATGATAGAACTGCGGTTCGGTAAAGGGAAACAACCGTATTGGAATGATTCGCCGCAGTGCCTTAAGTCTCAGAGGCACCAGAAGCGTTACGCCCCAGTTTGTATGTAACTTTACAACGGAAGGGAAGTAAAGATGCCGAGTACACTCACGTGGGTCTTGCGAGGCCGAATAGGGGAGCATGTTTGGCAATGACGCGGTCTACACCATGCTCATAAATCTTCACACTTTGAAGTGGTGTAGTTCGGAGTTCATTATAGTATTGAGGGTGTATTGTTAGAAGATGGTGATTGTTAGATTCGGTAGCTGAGGTGGTGTCCGTAGGTGTAGATATTCTTTTGGTAGCGCGATGAGCTACCTAGAGGACCCTGTCCTGCACGGAGAATTGTGGGACGTAGTTCACGTACCTAACCAAATACGAGCGTCCTGAACTCGGGTTTGAGCATGTGCTGAGATAGCGCAGCCTTTGTTGCTGCATTACTGAAGCGGCGGTGGGTGCTGGTACCTCTTAGAATATTGCAGTCTTGAGAATGCTGGTAGAGAAATTCTATGAAAGGACGCTGTGCCGTCCGACGAAGGTGGTGTAGTTTAGGGAGGGGGGGGGGATAATAATTGAAACATAGGCCAATACACGCAGTGTCTCTGAGGACTGGAAGTTGATGGTAATATAGAACTCCCTCACCTTGATGTAGCGCATCCGCTCGCAAGTGCTCATTTGTGGTTATACCAGATCGCAGTGGCCCGCTTGAAACTTAGGTCGATCGTAAGGCCGATAAGGAGTACTTGTGCGCTCCGGCTAGGCGTGTAAGGTTGGCTCGTTCTGAACAGTCTTAGACGAGATCTGCGATCAGTAAGGCACAAGGACTGGATTGGTCAGAGTCCACGGAGTCTGGAGGTGTTGAGGACTGCTCCTGCTGGGGAATTACTCCTAGGCGTGAGGTCTAAGAATTATTATAATACGAGTATCTGCTGGGAAGGGACAAGCTTAGGATACTCCTCAAGGCGTTGGCCCTGAGACGGAACTGTCATAGTTCCTGTGCATACTTGCGTAGAACCCAGCGGTTCTCTCGATCGAAGGGCCTGCGTAGGAAATTTTGGGAAGCCCTCTCACGAGATAACCCTCAAACGAGTTGGCTCCGGTCTGTAGTTTTTCAGGCAAGGTAAGCTTAAATGGTGATACGGCTGTGGAGGCGTGGGTCCTCATTACCAGGGCCATCAACCTATAACACGGTTTGTTTAGTATAACACAGCTCAAGTATTTCACGCGTTGTATCTCGTGTGCAAGGTTGGGAAAAGTGCGTTCAGCACGGGTCGACTGACGGTAGTTGCAGAGGTTTATAAATAGTCTCCGTGCAACGATGTTGAATTCGTTTTGGACCTGAAATCTGTAGATTTGGTTTTGGTGCGGGTATGAATGTACGGTCGTGCCGAGGGCAATGTGTGGTAGGGAAGTCGAGCACACAGCGAGGGGAAACGATGCTTGAGAGCTCCGACTGATATAGCGGGGCAGGTGATATACAATGGGTGACGAACTGCTCTGCCTGCCGCGCAACCAAATCTAGCGTGGTTATATAGGGAACTGTCTTGGCGAGGATGGCTTTGATAGTAGAGAACTATTTCAACAACAGCCATGCTAGAAGATAGGGGCAACCACAGCAGGCAATCCCTCATAAGTAATGAGGAGGAGGGGAGGGGGATCAGGCACCAGATGACCTGCCCCGACGGCTTCATAAGTGGAATAAAGCCGGGGTTCCGGTTGATTTGGCTCATTATGGTGGCACGATCGTGCGAGTCGTAACGTGGTGGCGGAAGTGGAGCGGATTAACCCCAACGAGAATGATTTCAGACCTATAACAGTACCTTGACTAGTACAGTACTAGTACATCAACCGAGATTACTGACAAAATAACAGTACCTGGTGCTGTTATTAATAGCACTTGCACTATTCAAAATAGTACATGCAGTAATTCATTTCCTGTCGGGTAGCGAAGAGCGCTGTATATAGTACTTTTATTGTCAGTAAGTGGTACTGTTACTATTAGTACATAGTACTATTATTGTCAGCACGCGGTACTGTTAGTATTAGTACACTAGTGGACGCGGGTGTGAAAAATTCACGCAATAACCTTTACGTTTGCCTAATGCCTCTAGGCCGGCGCGGAATCTCCTCTTCTATTATTTGTTTCTTAATTTTCTTCTTTTCTTCAATGATCCTTTGTCGTGCTGTCATCCTTAGGTCTTCTATAAAGACGGGCAGAAGTAACATCTCGCGTAAAACACTCCAACAAACCTAAACAAAATAGCAGCTTATATACAATGTGTTCGCTCCGTAGCAAAGATACCGTTGATACCGTCTTTCCACCTCAAATATCCGTTTCATTTGAGGTGCTCAAATTTTGACCTATGAAGAGAAAACTACTTCGTCAGAGGAAAACAGTAAGCTAGAAGAAATAATTGTCTACTGCCAGTGAAAACTTATGCTTCGTAGGCCTACTTTCGTTGACAATTGCATCAAAATGGGAAGAATAGCTCATGCAACGAAATCATCTGTGTGAAGAAAATACGAATCAAGAAGCATGAGAGTGCCAACGGAAGCTTCAGATATCTTCAGTGCTACGATTTCAACTTCGGCAATGCAAGAACTGCATTCAGACATAAGGTCGCCCTACACTTTGCCGTAGATTCGATGTATGGAGAAGCTAATACTCGTACAAATCAGACTAAGCCTGCGATGTCTTCATCGTTGGAATTTCAACTGTCCCTACTTAAGATACGTTTGCCATCTTCTGCAACCCGGCCTATTTTCTGCCTATCACTTTCAGTGGAGCTTGAGAGGACAACCAGAGCCTCCAACCTGGGCTAAATTCCGCCTATCTATTTCGTTACGAGAGTGACACCGAACATGTAAATAAATAAATATATACTTAGATATAAACACACGACGGTCATTCTTAGTACATATTAGATAGTACTGTTGTTGTCAGCACGTGGTTTTGTTATTGTTAGTACATAGTACATACTGTTATTGTCACTACGTGGTACTGTTACTATTAGTAAATGGAACGGTTATTGTCAGTACGTGGTACTTTTACTGTTAGGACATAGTACGGTTATCGTCAGTATGTGGTTCTGTTAATGTCAGCGCATAGTATTGTTATTCTAACTCTAAATTAATTGCGGTAGCAATTTTTAAAATCCATTGTCAATATTTTTATGCATTTTAAATATGTCAAAATTGTTATTCAGTGGTGTCAAAAAACTTCATTATTTATTAATATTCTGTGTAACTTTGAAGTATACACACTTTGTGTCTGCTCTATTTATTATTAATTTAGGTCTATTTGCCATTGTGACATTCAAAACGGGTATGAAGGGAAAAAAGAAGCACGATTGTTGTACTTCAATAAATGAAGCCACAAAAAGAGTTTAATTCTATATATATTCAGGTATGCGTGTTCCTCGTCAGTATAATGTTACAATTATCAATGGATGTAATGTTTATAACAGTACTAATAACTAGTTCGTTTACAGTAATTGTGCATTGTTACTAAGAGAAATATGGACTGATATTAACAGTGCAGTATGAACAGTTCAACTTGTACATGTACTGACGTTGACAGTCAGCATTAACAGTACAATCCGAGAATGTACCGACATTACCAGTGCAACCCGTAAGTGTACTGATATTAACAGTGCAACCCGTAAATGTACTGATATTAATAGTGCAAACCGTAAATGTACTGATATTAACAGTACAGGTGCTGATTAGCAGGTACTGTTGTTATCAGCAATTCCCGTCTCGGTCAGAACAGTACGGCAGTAATAAGTTTAACTGCTACAAATTTAAATTAATAGTGCAGTACTGTTAGCTCATCAGTACGTTGTAACAGTCAGTACGGTACTGTGCTGTTACAGGTCTGAATGATTTGGAATATGAATTCTGGGTAAATCGCATTAGATCCAAGAAGGATGACAGGTAGCACGGACCCGCCGTTCAGAGGACGGGGAGTACCTCGATTGTCCTTTCATTTGGGAAATACGGGGAATGATGAGGATCATAGTCTTTGACGCTGCCGCCAATCTAATCCTGGCGAAACTCACAAGTACAGACGAGGATATGGACTATCTGTCGAAGGCTCATACGAAGGTGTGGTATTTTTGCAGACCTGGACGCCATGCCCAATCCATACCCAACACGCCGCAGGAGCTGGTCGACCACCGGAAAATTCTGGAAGACGGCTGAGATCTGCATCCCGCAGTGGTCCGGCTTAGCAGCCGGACAATCGTAGAAGGCAACACTTCGTAGAGGAGAAGGGGGGTTGCAGTACGGTGCTCCTAGCAGTATAGCCCGAGGCTTTGTACCGAGAGGAGCTCCACTCCTGCTGCCTTTGGGAGTGAGGTATTACTGCAGACTTGGACGCATGCCAAGCCCATACTATCAATCGCAACAAGTGCAGGGATACCCAACTGGTTTCCATAACCGAGGCTGTGCTCTGCACTCTACAAAAGCAAATTTTTATAGGGAGAGGTGAGCGCAACCTTCCTTTATCAAGTCTCGAGCCCCCTGGGCCCCCACCCTGTCGTGGGGCTGCAAACAGGTCAAAGGCCCCAAACACGCCCTTGACTGTGGCCGACAACCATTTTTTTATCCCTTGCTGTTGGAGCGAGGGACTGATGCACTCCAGATTTGGACGTCATGCCAAATCCATACCAACGCTCGCAACAGGTAATGGGTCTGCACCGCCACCCCAGATCAACCTCCATAGCCTCAGCCATAGAATCAGCGTCACCAGAGGCCTGTTCAGATTGCCTCAGAGTTACTCGGTGTTACTTAGTCGGTGTTACTTTATTATAGAGGTGAATGAGACAGAATTTCTCAAAGCGTAACCCTGAAGCAACCAAAATGAAAACAAACCCAAAGTAAACACCCAAGTTTATTCGTAATTATTGCTAATAATGATGAAATAGCACCTAAAAATTTCGTGATAGATCCCTGCAGCTCTCTCTACCATAAGAAATTGATGAATTACACCACTTGAAGGCTTTTCTCCATAAACTGATAGATCGACTTCGTGAGAGCTCAAAACGTAAACAAACAAACAAGCGCAATCGAAATATCTAAACACTCAGCTAAATAAATTAATAAATAAATAAATATTTGGTTTTATTTGTGACGAATATAACCTAGCAACAAAATAACACTTGTAGCAAATATATAGGAAAATACGTCTTCACTGGTCGAAAAACATAATTATAAGCATATTTATTCGATGCATATATGGCAAAACTTAGCATCAACACGGTGTTACTCCGCTCGCAACCCACCTATTTCACAGGGTAACGAGTTTGCGTAACACCGGGTAACCCTGACGTGTCTCACTGACGGAAAATGGTTCAATGCGACACGGATTTTGGAGACGGAGTTACCCTCGAGGTAACACTGGGTAACCCAGCACGCTGAATGCAACAGGCCTCAGGGCAGGTGTGAGCCCCACACCCTGCAAATGGGATATTTTTTTTTGCAGCTGCTCCTACGGAGGTGTGGTACTTTGCAGACCTGGGCGCCATGCCCGGTCCATACCCAACACGCCGCAGGTGCTGGTCGACCACACAAGTCAAAGCCCGGTGGCCGACTGAGAGCTGCGCCATGCAGACGCATAGGTCAGTGTTGCCTCACCGGGGCAAACCCCTTATGGCAGTGGCAGCACTGGGGCCTTGTCCCCCCCCCCCTTCCCCGGTTGCCTTGGCCGGCTTGCTAGCGGGACAATGGTATATGGCAACACTTCGTAGGGGAGAAGGGGAGTTGCAGTGCGGAGCTCCTCTCAGTATAGCCCGAGGCTTTGGACCAATAGGAGCTCCGATTTCCTGCCGTTGAGAGTGAGGTATTATAGTAGACTTGGACGTCATACCAAGCCCATACCAACACCTTAATGGGTGCAGAGCACCCTAAAGGCTTGGTTGCCATAACCGATGTTGCGCTCTGCACCCTGCAGTTTTGGATTTTTTTCTGCCAATGGGAGTAAGGTACTTTTGCAGACTTGGACGCCATGCCAAGCCCATACCAACACTCTCAACAGGTGTAGAACAACCCAAAGGCCTGGTTGCCATAACCGAGCTGTGCTCTGCACCCTGCATGTTTTTTTCTTTTTTTTTTAGAATACAAGAACGAGACAAAGCTCGCTGGGAGAGTTGGTGTCGATGCAAGTGAAGCCGAAGGGAGAGAGTAGGCGCCAGGTGACCTGCCCCGACGGCTTCACAAGTGGGCATGAGGAGGGGAGCCAGCACACGCATCGAGGTGACCAGCGGCTGGCTGTCCCGGATGCTACATGGCGGAGGACGTAGCCCCTCGGCTGACAGCCTCGCGGGCTGGCGGTGTGTCGGACTGGCTGAAGCCATCTCCGGACGCCCCGACAGCGACGTGAACAACTTTTCAAAAAGAGTGACAACGATTAAGCACCCTACTACCTATTGAAACGCTTTATAAGACTAATCAAACATATGAAAATTGTAACGATTTAGACTTGTGAAGCAGGTATCAAGAGGTAAAGGCAGTAAGATCCCTTGGGCTAAGTCCTATACGGTGTCAACTGAGCGAGAGGTGAGAAAAATGACTGATTACAGAGAATAAGGTGGCATAGTTCAGGGTTGCCAAGTCCTAAACGTCTATTTCTACTGCATTGCCAGATTCAACATTGGCCACTCGCAGCTTCATTAAGTAACTCACTGAACCCCTAAATTTACTGCTAATATTACGCCCAATTATTGAAACCAAACGCCCAGAAAGGAGCACACACCTGCGGAGGCGATCTATTATTTTGCATTACTGAAGCCAAAAGCTTCTCCGAGTGCTAATTCACACCAAATTTGAACAGTTCTAGAGACAAAACAAAGTGTCGGAACATTGTGCACGGCGGATGAGGAACAGAAAATTGTCGAGTTATCCCACCTTACAACTTTATGTGACAGTTAACAAATCATTTAGAACGTATTCTCCAAGCTAATCGCTTGAGCGTTTTGCTGTGCCCTCGAAAACACTCGTGTAGCAACCAAAATAGTGTAAAATTTCAGCTCAAGCTCAGTTGGCAGTTCGCGCTACGCTAGAAAACGTAAGTAACTGGTATCTGCATCCACAATGACCGCTTGTTCACACTGTATCGATACTACATGTAAAATAAGTTATAATAGCGGCAAAAACTGTAGCTTCCTTGGATCAAGGAGCGGCAGCAACGAAGTTCTGCTGAACATCTGCATCGGCCGAGCGTTGTGCGCGGGGTATATTTTACCACACTTTTGTACATGAATTGCGCACTTTACTGCCCGCAATAGATTAGATTACCGGTATTGAATGTTTGAGCCTCTGTCTAAACAGCTAAAGTGATCGAATAGAGGAAGAAGAAGACATACTAGTAAGTCTGCAGAACCGGGGAACCCATGCACGAAGGTGTTCCTACACAGGATCAACGCTTATGGGAACAGAAAGTCAAGAAAGAAGAGGAAGATCAGCATAAAACATGAGCAAGTAGGAGTATGACAAAGGAAGGAAGTAAAGTGAGCACGAAAGACAGACGTCCCGAAGGCCTAGTCAATGGCTAAGGAAACCTAAACGAGCCCCCTGGGGTCGCCGCGCCCCATAACATAGAATAGGCAAGCCTAACCCTAAGGCCCAGCCTATGCCCCCTGAGAGGGCAGTTTTACTAAGTGGAGGTAGCCTAATAGACATGCATTCCAAATATGTAGAGAGCTGCAAAATGTTCCAAAAGAGATGACTGCATAAAGCATATCCAATACAATACGCTTGTGGCAAGCAACACAGCACAGGAGCGCTCTATGCTCTCCATGCTGTAGCCAACTGGACACCATGTGTGCGCTAGGATTCGCCTAATTGCTGTATAGCCTTTCTATCTCTTTCAAGGGCAAACTTCTAGGGATGTGCCGAATAGTGAATTTTGCCGAAATCGAATATTCGGCCGAATAATAAGTTTCAGCAAGAGTCAAAAACGAAAAAAACTTTGATGTGACTGGAGAAATAGCGTGTCACTTATTTGAGGGTGTTTGTTTTTTAGATGTGTTGTTTTCAATTGGGACGAGTGCATTTCTGGATCCATATCATGTAAAATACATCGCATGTAAAATAGTTTCCAAACAAACTAAGAATTAGGACTGCCTCAAGCATATTAAAGTTCTCATTTTAGCCTGAAATCAGAAATTTTTTTTGAGCTTGTTTCTGCTTGCCAGGAATACGATTGTTACGAGTTTTCCCAGCACCAACTAGCTATATACATGCTGTGAAATCTGAAAATGCGCATTGCCTTCGGCAATAAGAAATAAACGTCGCACGAACATTTTTGGGGCAGAATCACAGGTACGGTAGAGTCTTGCCTATACAATACAGGCGCAGCAGTACCTACTTTTTTATCTTCACCTTACGGTCAAGAAGTCGATTACTGTATATTATTCTCATAGCTATTACATATAGTGGGACACAGTGCCTGGCGCGATGGCCATCGCCGATTATACGATGGCGATGTTGTGGAGACGATCGTCATCGGTCAGACTACGATTTTACGATGGAACATCGCAACAAGTCCATCGTCGATGGCGAGCAAATGATGGTCCGATGGAATTGTACCTATCAAACTGTCGGCGATGGCCATTTCTTCCATTGGCTATGGTATTATGAGGAAGCTCTAGTCCAATGAAATGGCTGAACTTCCTATCAGCGATGGCATACGATGGGCATCGTCAGTGGTTGTACTTCCGATGCCGATGAAATGAGGCAAAAGCTACAGAAAAGCAGCCTTACGAGTTTGAAACATTTTATTTTTTTAGTAACATTTGAACAAAGAGCGGGTCATAAGAGATGCTGTGGTTTGACATCTTTGTATTTATCACCCGGGCAACGAAATGGGAGGGCAATAATGTTTTTGTTCAAGATTTAAGTACGGTAAATATACTTGTGTATATATATATATACCTGCAACTAAATATGTCTATCCACCCAAAAACAGGTAGAAGGAGTTGAGCATTCTTCATAATTAAATGCAGGGAGTTTGATGGGTTGACCTAGATGTGATCCACGCCAAAAACTAGGTCTAGCTGGCCATAAAAATGACGGCGTTGAATTTGCCTCCACCGCAGCAGATTATCTTGCGCCACGAGGCGCTCTATTTTTCTTACGTTATTATAGTGCATGGTGTCTACTGAAGATTGCTAAGAAATTTTTATGACTTTTTATGACTTTTCAGGATAAATATTTATGACTTTTTTATGACCTTATATTATACGGCATATCCAAAAAAATACGATTTCATCAAACAATGAATGGAATTAATAACATTTAGTNTCAATTCCAATCATCAGATGATTGGCAAAAAAAAAAATTATGACCTGTGAGTGAATTTTATTACTTTTTATGACTTTTTTTATGACCAACCAGTTTTTATTACTTTTTATGACTTTTATGACCTAGTAGACACCCTGTAGTGAATAGTTTGAGCTTCCGTTTCCACTACAACGGTGATCTAACTGAGGGAGAAACAAGGGACCCGCGGGTGATTGTCTTACGCCACGAGGCGTTCTAGTTTTAAAATGTGTTAATGCGATGGTACATCGCCAATAATTGTGACTCCCTACGATGGCCATCGCCCATGGTTATTTCATCGTAGGT
>LQNS02278001.1:9228182-9242076 GCA_001587735.2 Parhyale hawaiensis
AGGCTCCCAAAATACCCCCTGAATTAATATAAACATAAACACTAACACTAACCTAAGTGGTTGCCTTAACATTTGTTTGAGGTGGTGCGTCGAGGGGGGCATTCAGGGGGGGCACGACGCACGGGGATGAACCGAGTAATAAAACTTAGCCGTGACGGCATGCCGGTGAATGTCGTCACACCGACGAGTCGAAGTGTTTGAGGGTCGGACCTCAGCTCTTTGTAGGTTTAGCACTTAATGCTTACCAAAAACATAAGTAGTGTTATATTCTTGACCCTACAGAAACCACAGAAACAGGTCTATAACTGAAACTTTCTGTACTTGTACCATTTTATCGTGTTTTGTGCATCAAATAGCTGGCCAGTCCGGAGCGGGACGTTGAATGGATCAAGTCGAAAAAATACTGTGATATGTAATGTTTTTTTTAAGAGCACTGTGAATTGAATATAAAGTGTAAAAGAGGCTTCCCTTCAAAGAAGTCATATCAATGCGCCAGAGCAACTTGCCCAGATGTTGCCTCTGGTGCTGTGAAAGTTTCCACCAGCCTCCACAGCAAGTTTTGATTGAGAATTGTGTTTCTTGTTCAATTAGTAGATGCTCTCCTAATGTACCGTATTTATGTGCTAAAGGGTTGAAATTCGTCGATGTGGCGTCACTTTTCGATGCTTGTTTTTCGTTAAGCTCTTTACCTTCACTCCCTGCACACGACGATGTTCAGTAGCCTATATTGCTTTGAGTGAACAGTTCAGGACTCCGTTAGCACCAAAACGGCGATAAAACTGGAAGAAACACAGGACATATAGCATATGGATAGAAATGTGGTACTTATACACAGAATCAACGCGCATTCGAACAGCAAGGAAGAATAGAATAAAGTATCAGAAGTACGAGCATGAAATTGGAAAAAAACAGCGGGCACGCAGGAAAGGCGTCGCGAAGGCCAAGCTGAAGCTAAGGTAACCTCCAGAGATATATGAATATATGGTATTTAGCCATATCAAAAATACTACAATAGAAAAAGCGTACTTCTCTAGATGAGACAATGCTTAACTTTAGTCACTAAATCTAAGGTGGTTGGTACATATGAAGAGCAAAACTTGTAAGGCTAGCTGAACAAAAAATTTTGTCTGCAGGTGAACGCTTACCTTAAGTGTCATGTCATCGGAACAAGATGCCAACAGGTTACCTTGCGGATCCCATTTTATTGCGTTCACTTCATTTATGTGACCCTGAAATAGACAAGTTACAGCAATAAATGAGACCAGATATAATACTTTAATAATTTAAACTAGCTGCACCCGTGATACTCACGGTCTGGCGGGGCCTTGCAGATTGGACCCCTGGAAATTCTACAGTAATGAACAAATATTATCAAGTTTTATAGTACACTAACTGCCCGTGCCCCGTTGGATCGTTATCAACATTTGTTTCCTTTCGCAGAAGTCAAGAGCCATTTAGCTGGTTATAGACAACGCACTATTTGTCTCCGTTCAATACTGGCCGTGTGTGTCACCATCACCAGCTCCTTTGTTTTGAAAGCTATGTTCAACACTGCCTGTGAGCAAAGAATATAAGTACAGTATATATATGTGACGTATTGTCCAATTGTACTGCCCGTGTCACCTTTAAATTTATTGCGCACGTTTCTGCAGCCGAGCTCGACTTCATCTTTCGTGTCATGGATACAGTCGAACTATATATCTAATTTCATGCTAGCTGTTACTGATGATGAGCGTAACTCACGAAGGAACGTAGAAACAACGTTATTAATATTATAGATAGAGAAGTATATTCAGGAGCTAATGTGACTGTTCAACAGAGCAGTAGCTTTATTAATGAGAATCGGAAATAGAGAAATCACTTTATTCAGACTCAAAAAATACCAGTCAACTCAATAACGATACCAGAAATACCGAAGCCACTCATTAACGAGAAGCTGAAATAAAGACATTTCATTAACGAAACCCAAAAATATAAAGCACTTTCGTTGATAAGACCGCGCATACACCACACAATACTTGGCAGTCCACTCCTCGCAAGTTAAGCTGATGGCAAATTAATAAAACCTTGATAGAATCTTTTCCAGGCAACATAGCGACCTGAAACAAAAATAAAATAAAAAGAAATGTTCTTGGAAACGCAAGGAATGTACATTTTGGAAAAAAACACGCATACATGAGCACTGGCCGTGAGTAAAATAGTATTTTTTAAAACCAATTTTAGGTCATTTTCGAGCCTACGAATTATTTATCGTTAGTCATAGTTAATACCTAGCTACGAATTTGTGTTTCTCGCTGATAAAAACATTTCTTACATCGCTGAGAACAGTTTACTTTTTGAGGTCGATTTGTCGAGCCGAAAAGAGTTTATTGAAGTTTAATTAATTTGCCTTCAGCCTCACTTGCAAAGTTGAGTGGGGAATCAAGATGGTGTGGTCCAGGGACCGGAAATATAGAAGTTGCTTCATCAATGCGAACCAAAATAAAAATATTTCATTACAGTGACCCTGAAATACATACGTAGTTATATCACTTCATTAGTGTGCTTAGGTAAGAGAGCTGTCAGTAAGGCAGACTACCGAAGCAGGTCTGCAAGGGAATATGCGGCCAACACCACGCAGCAGCTCCCCAGCAACACAACACTAGTCACTGTGTGAGGGTAGAGGTCACGTGACACATTAAAGAAGAAGCACTCACACTCCCAGAGCGCAGATCTCCACCAAGCAACGCAATGCTAACGAAAAAATTTAAATTGGTCCTGAATCCAGGATTACTTTTTGGTCATCACCAAAATTTAATGGTCAGTCTCTCGCGACATTCTTAGCAGCTCTTGTGAATTTCACAGAGATCCGCAACTTCTGAATTATATTTTGAAAAACAGAGAAACCGATAAATGAGGAACAGATCACCACCAAAATTTGGTCATCTGTTCTCAATAATAAGACTCACAGGTCCTGTAACATCCAAGGACAACTGTCCGTAACTCTTTGACTTGTGTTGCCGACAGACAGAGAAACCTAATCTCCTCGGCAGAAGTAAATGTTGCTCCAAGTTGGATGGCTGTCTTTCACTACTTTACGAACTTGCTCTGAAGTAGTAAACCGTAGCTTCCGACACTTAGAAAGGTTGGAAACACAACGAATTAAAACGCAATGTCATCTTTCGTTCAACGAAACCTGCGTAATCAATGACCTGCTGCCAACTTACACTACTATACCGTATATAAATATCTAACGAAGGGTTTGGGTGTAAATTGGTCCGTTAAGAGTAATATTTATTTAATTAGGTGTAATCGTATGGCATAAAAGGCTATACGTGTAACGGCATAAAAGGCTATACGTGTAACGGCATAAAAGGCTATTAAGTGTAACAGCCTACAGGCCATTGAGCTCGTTCTCATGAAGTTAGGTAAATTATTATTATTATATTGTGGGTTTTCCGCCGTATTAGATACAAAGACTCTATAACAGCAATCCAATGAGTTCTATTAGAACAATCTTGGCCAGATGATGGGTTGCGTGCGGTGCAGAGAAGACGAAAAACGAAAAGAGAAGAAAGCGAACACTCATGCGAGGGTGTCCCTTCCGTGGCCCCCAGATGGGTCGCTTACCACCAACGGCCCACCTCGCGGGACAGAATGGAAATGTAGAGAACCTACCTAACTCTAAAAACTAACCTTCTTAGCAGGAACTACGGCCAGATACTACATCCCATGCGGAGAAGGCACTCGGGACCCTTGGGTGCGTGATGCCCGAACATATTGTGGCAGGGAAAGGGCCCGCCAGAATATGCCCCTGAAGGCAGGTTAGGTAAAAGGCCAGGACTGGTTCTGCTAATGATCAAAGATTGAAGCTAAGTAAAGCCAATAAAAGATTGACGATAAGTTAAGGCCACTCAAAGATTGATGCTAGTAAAAAAAACAACTAATATAACCACCCAAAAGAAAAAAATTACGTAAACACTAAAAACCAATAAAAACACTAAAAACCCACATAAATGCAATAAAAACACTTAGGAACGCCAGCAGAACCAGTCTGGCCTCACCTAACCTTATGAAACGGGAGCTCATTTGAAGGGGCTCTCTAGTAGGGTGGTGGTGGACTAAGAAAGGCCCAGCGCTTTTATCTGTCGGGAAACGTACGAGAAGAGCCCCATAAAGTAGTTGGTTCATTAGGTGTAAAGTTCAACTTTACACCTAACCTCAACTGATGACACTTAACGTCGTTTACAATTAAATTCGCTTACATTTAAAGCCCAATCAAGCTCTATATGTATCTAATTGGGGTGATAAAGGTACACCCCCTCCGAGAACCTTGTAGGTTAGGAGGCAAGGACCGGTTCTGCTAATATCCTAAGTATATATAGTTATATATACGGGTCTACTATTTATTGAACTTATTGTAACACTTGCAGAACCAGTTCTGGCCTTCTAATCTGCTAGGTTGGCGGGGTAAGAGCTCATTGGAAGGGGTGCTGTACTAGGGTGGTGGTGGGTGGCAGCGTCAAAAAATTTAGGACGTTTGTCTGTCGAGAAGTGGGCGTGCGTTTCAACGTAACTTATTTTCCACAAATGAGACCAAATTTCCAAAAGTCTATGGTGTTTTTAATACCTTTTTCACTATTTGAAGCTAACAGACCGTTAGACGGCCTAGATTTTTGGTACCTCTAGACGCCGGCCCCTTAACAGGCCGTATAGGAATATTGTACGAAATCTAATAGGCCGTCGAAATATATACCTATATATAGAGGAGTTTTTTTTAAGTCTTCTGGGTTTTCTGAAGCATACTGCCGCGTTCTACAATCGCACTAAATATGAGCTTCTTCTTCTTCTCTATAATCTAAATTTCAAATGGTGCGATATATTTTTTAGTTTTTTCTTAATTGGTAGCTAGGATACAACTTCTCGATACTTTGCAACTTCGTGCTGCTGACGGAATTTGAAGACGGGCTATGCGCAATAGCTCGAAAGCTTGAGGTCAAATAAATGAGAAAACCCAGAAGACTTTAAAAAAAAAAACTCTATGAATACACCTGTGTGTCATCGTATATATTAAGAAATTCACACCTATATATATATATATATATATATATATATATATATATATATATATATATATAAAATACGATATATGTTAGGGTACAGGGTTTACAATAATTACCGTATCGTTAGAAACTTATTTACGCATATCTTTAGGTAGTATTCCTTCATCCCCAGACCTTAATCTCCACGATTTTGGCCTTTTGCCCATATTGGAGAGCAAAGTCTAAGCTTCCCATCGCACAAATGTGGAGGCTTTGAAGGCAAAATTTGAAGGAAAGGGCAAAAAATCCTAAAGCTATCATTCGCGACTCATATAAAGGGTTCTCCAAGCGCTTGCAATAGGCTATCGATGTCGACAGAAGGAACAGTGAATAAGTTATAGATATCCAGAAAAAATGACAGTTAAACAACATGTTTATTATGGTTCGATTTGTATCTAAAGATATATAGCATAAACGTAAGATAAGACAATTGCAACGGGAAATTTTGAACACCCTGTAGACGGACGTTGGTGAGTTAGACTGAGTTCGTCAGGGTTAAGTGGCGGGAGTTAACTTCGACGTGGTACGTTACGTTTGAAGAGCTGCATTAGGTTATACTAAGGTAAGTTGTAACAGCGTAGCGTAGGTTTGTTAATTTTAGAAAATAAAAACCTCTATCAACAGTGGAATTTCCACGGGTCCTGCTAGTTTTCAAGTACTATTGGTGTCCGACGGCATGCTTCTGCCCATGCATGATATATGGTTAAGAGGTCGTATTTCCTGCTTTAGAATACAATCCTTACAGTACAACGAAGAAATTACTTTATATTTCAAGTCTCTGTGAATATTAGGACTCATTTTATCAACGCCTATGCAATTTGGCCTCGAGGCCCACTTGAGAAACGCTCGATTTCACTGGACAGTCAAGGCATGGTGTAGTTTACTGTTATCGTCTCAAGAATCTACTGGTAAGAGAAGACAGTAAAAATTAAAATCCAATGAGTATCAAGAGATACTTGAAACGTCTTCAAGGTCTGATTTCATATGAATTAATATGCAAGAATAAGTGAACACCTTATGGAAGCGTCTCCAGGCACTTCTATGGCGCTACACGAGAGAAAAAGGAAGTAACATGTAGTAGCTACATCGAAAGTTACAGGGAACCCATGCACCAAGGTATTCCCACACAGGGTCAGTAGTTTTAGTGACAATGTTCATTAGTGCAGTAACTCTGAGCCGCATCGCGCCGAAGGTTAAATATTTCGTCTCGGCGTTCCGGCGGCAAAGTTTGGAGTAGGTAGACGGCAAACTCGCATAAGTGAGAGCTGGGCCTCAAATTTTGGCCAGTGCGCTGCTACTGTTGGCACGGAAACGAAGTCTCTCATAGAGACGAAAGAGGACGAGAGAAGAAAAAGATGGAAGAGTCTCGCGCGAAGAACCCCTCCTGTAATCCTCCACACGGGAGATGGAGCCACGTCAAATAATTCGGCCACCTCGATCGGCGGCGCACCAAGCGGAAGAGGAGGGGAAGCATTGAGAACCTTCTAAGTTTTGCAAACTAACCTCAGTAGGAACTGCGGATGCAATATTTCCTGCGGAAAAATCACTCAAGATATCTTGGGGCAAGGGGTCGCACAATATATTCCTGGGAGTTGAACAGGGTCAATGCGCATGCAAGCAGCATATGGGGAAAGCAGAGGAGTATTATGACAAAGAGTAAAACATAGCATACTCGTCATAATAAGACAAAGCGAAAGCGCACACAAACACTCACCTGGAAAGATTTGATGGGCTTCTCCTGACCAAGACTGCATACGTGGATGCACTGGTCGGTGGAGCAGGAGGCAAACGACGTGTTAGTTTGCCAGTCGACGTCAAGTGCAGGCGCTGTGTGGAAGGCGAACTGTTGACGGCAGTGGCCAGACGAGGCGTCCCAAATAATAGTTGTCTGTAAAATAACATGGAATTAATTCAGAGACATCATATACATACATAAAAATTGGCGCCACAAAGTCAAGCAGCGAAAGCAGCTGTTTAATATTAGCACCATATAATTATTTAACACATGATGCCAATCCTATTTACCAGCAGAACGAATCGTAAAAAAGGGGAAATCAGATGTTTAGCAAAATGAAAAACTTACGCGCAAGAGCAAGCAATTAGGAAAGGAAGCAAACAAGCAGAGTTCCTCTGCAGGATTACTAGCTACATACGAAAGGAAGTAACCACGATAGAAAGGCGACCTAAAAGCCTAACTTAGGTAGAGCGGGGTCAAGATGATGGCAATGCCAATAGCAAGATTGCAGCGCACCACTGCCGTACGGTCGCCATGTTTGTCAGTCGCGTCTAGACGACACGAGAGACTGTTGCAGCAGGCCGCCGTGTACGTGCGGTCAGGGAGAATATTTCAGCTCCAAACGACTACTAAGAAAAGTCACCAAAACGCAAGCTTTTTCAATATTTACAAGGCAAGCGCAAAAATTTTGAACTTCAATGCCTTGACGCACACCAATAGATGCGAATTACTATAAATACTGGGCTGCGGAGTCGGATTGTTCAAGGTCCGACTACTACTCCGGGCCCTCAAGTTTTATGACTCTGACTTCTTGACACCATATTGACTGTAACCATGAAACATGTCCAACAACTTTTTACCAATATATTACGTTGCTTGCGATACGACCCACCGATGGGTCGGGCCAAAGTCTTTGCTGTTGCAAAAGACCCATCGACGGGCTGTTAAAAAAAAAATTCCAACAGCGTTTTAAAATTGCTGATAGAAATCACTTAGGCCGCTAGTTGCAATGGAATGTGTATAATACTTGATTTTTTAAGGTTTGAAATAAAAACCATATGATGTTAATTCTATCCTTTTATTTAATTAAAAATGCATATAGCTTCCACTGAAATGTCAAGCATGGCTTACAAACATTTAATAGTATGTATATCTGATATTACAAGTTATGTTTCAACTTGAAACAAGACAGAAACAAATGAACTCCCTGCACAGCCTTCACAGAATGTAGTTACTTTTTTGACTCTTCTATATGCAGTTTTTGATCCTTCTGAAGCAGAGATCGTATGGAAACAACTCTCGCAAGCTTTCCAGTTTTGTCAGCTGGATCAGAAGCTTGTTTCAATTGAAGGCACGTTTGTTTTACTCTTTTTATTTCATTGGCAATAAACTCTACGGTAGAGTCGGCGGCAAAAAGTGAGTACACATCAATGGGTCATACTTTGCTTTCATGCGAAGTTGTGGCTTGAGCGAAAATTTTTTCTTTGCCACAAAACTTTCAATAACAGTTGCTTTTTTTCACTTCTGTTACTCTATTGAACATGGCATTTGATCTTCATTTTCAGCATCAACTTTGCATTTTCTACTTCATCTGGTGAATTTCCAATGGAAGATTCACCAGATATTGAGTCATCAGTAGATTCTGATGAGTTTGTCCCATCTTCTAGATCAGATCCTTCTGTATCTGAAGACAGCTCATCATAATTTCATTTACTAGATCTGCAGTGAAACGATGGAAGTGTTCATAGCTATGGACTCAAAAGCAAAAAGAACGCACTAGGAAATACGAAATGGAATTCAGAAATCAAAAGGTGTAAAATTATTATGTAGCGACCCGCATTCGGATGGTGCGTTTGCTTCTTCTAACACGAAGAGCTTATTATTATTATATTGAGTAGTTCAAGTCTCCGTCTCCACAGCAACGGCGATCTAACAGAGGAAGAAGCAAGGGACACATAGTGTGACGATAGATACGTGGAACCCATGCACGAGGGNAACAGATTGAAGAAAGATCAGTAGGAGTAAAAGATGGGAAGGAAGCAAAGTGGGCACGAAAGACAGCCGTCCCGAAGGCCTAGCTAATGGCTAAGGTAACCTACACAAACCCCCTGTTGGCGGTACTCCCCATAACATAGGATGGGCGAACCAAACTAACCTAGCTCTATGGACTATGGCCCATCCTATGCCCCCTGAGGGGTCTAACACGAAAAGCACGTTGAGGAATACGCCTACACAACTTCTCGCTGCGAAAGCTGCAACAGCACGGAAGCAACAGCTGGTGAAAGACAATCGCGGTAGCGGGAGTCTTGTCATTTCCCCATTCGCAAGCAATGTGATATACGCACAAAATAAGCTAAAGATAGTAGTTTTTATAACATTTACAATAATACTTGGCATACTTAGTATATACCATTTGGAACATTACATTTTCAAATATTTATGACTCATTAACAATTATCATCCAGAAAACCTGCTTATAGAGTGAGCTGGGGTCAAACTTGAACAGGTTTTTGTCATGACAAGTTTTTTGTTGAGATAAGTTTTCAGTTCTGCATGTTGCATAACATAGCGCAGCAATTAGCTATCAAATTGTATCGAGTAATTAAACACTGTTGCATTGCATACTTAAGCCAAAAACTATATATAAATCCCGATACATGTCCACAGTTACAAAATCTTTCATCATTTTTAAAGCTCAAGACTGAAAATTCTGAATTAACTTGAAAAAAAAAAAAAAAAAAAATTGATATATTTAAAAAAATGGGATAGCGAAGTCAGACTTAAAATATAGACTCCGACTCCTAAAGCAAATGATATTCTGACTCCCGTAAGTCCTCCGAATCTGCAACCCTGGCTGGAACCGTATTTTAAATAGTATCTAACCATTTGTTTTACTGAAGTAAATAGAGCTTGAGCTACCGTCTTACAACTTGTTTAGCGGTACCTGCCAACTGTCTAGGTCACGTTTTCCCGTTATGTATGAGTGAAAATTTTTTATATAAAACAATTTTGCCAATGCAATAGTGACTTCTATACACTATTTCTTTTGTTTTTATTAAGAACCTTACTCTTGATGTACTTTTTTTATCGAATTTTCACTCTATTTGTGAACAAGCCTCGGGCGCACTGACGCATTCCAATCTACCATGTCCATGCTCGAGATACGCAAAACCGAGATAAGACATCCGTCGAGACTTTCATTTTCAAGGCCATAAGATTATCGTCTGCAGCGGTCTTTAGGGAGCCAGCCCATCGACGGCCCTAAAAAAGTTCACCGCTTCCGTGGGTGTGCATGAGACACCCGTTTCAGACCTTAGGTAGTTCACTGCTGGACAAAATTCGGACAGCATCAAACTTGAGAGGTGAAGGGGGTATTGTAATGCCCACTCCGCAAATGCGGTATGGATGTAGTTTACGATTGAGCAGTCGGATGAGAACTGCTGTATGGGTTCAAAGAGCTTCTATAAGGCGACAAGAGTCACAGAATATGCCCCGCAGTCCTCTACGGTGTGGCGACCACTGCAGAGAATTGCGTTTCAGGTAAAACCGGGGCCCCACAGAGCGCAACAAGTGACGCAATGCGATTTCCCGGGAGTCATGTTGCAGCAATGAACGGGTGTCACGAGGTATCGCAGTTGCGGCGGTGGGGACAGCAGAATGCTGTACCCTACGTTACATTTTGTCGTGCAACAAATTTGTCGCGTTGCAAGTCTCCTGTCTCGCCGGTGAGGCGGCAGCCTTAAGGGATGGTGGATGGGAGAAAATTTTGCCAGTGGCTAGCCGAAGGACCGCGTTTTGCACTATCTGCATGGTGTTATGGTAGGCATGATCGGCCCGGGTGGATATCCACGCGGGGAGACACATTCAAGAATAGCTTTGATATGTTATTTATGCAGGGCCTTAATTGACTCCTTGAAATGGGAGCCTCGATGTAGAGTTACTTCTAACGTCTTGGGTGAATGCACATTTGGCATGGGCTCGTAGTTCACTATGATAGAAGGCTGTAGTCCAAATTCCTGGTGAATTGTGCGACAAGTGTTAAGAAATGATTAGTTCATATAGTACAGTATTGCCTCAGCCACTGCTCCAAACCGAGCAGTTCGACTACTGTATCCTCTTCCGGCGTAGGGGACGGGAAGAGGAATTGGATAAAGCCAGATAGGAATCCCTTTCGTACCGGGAGGGTTGAGGATTTTATGCCACATAATCGCGGCATCTAGATAGCACATTGGCTGGCCATTTAATGCAGTTTGGATGGCCATTTAATGCAGTTTGGATGGATCTGTGAGTAGTTAGTAGCTTAGCTGTAAGCATATATCGCGGCAGCGTGTGTCGAATCTGTAGCTGGTAGTAATGGTCGCCACATGAGTGCGGAGTGGGGGTTTGACCCCATTATTATTATTATTATTATTACACTGAAGGTTTTCTCGCCGTCGTCGAACGCGGGCAATACAGCAGAGATCCATTTTCAGAAACAAAAAATCATTACAAGGATCAAGCTAGCTTAGCTGTTGGTGTCTTGTTCTCTTTTCGGGAGATAATAAGGGTCATTAGGTAATGTTTCAGCAGTGGGTATCATACTTGTTTTCACCATGGGATTTTCATTTTAAAATACCTCATATATACTATACAAATAATGAGATTTATGTTGGTAACAAACAGGTGTAAAGGGGCATGAAAGGACGCTTTATTACCAGTAAGAATGATATCTAACGTTTCAGGCATAGCAAAATGTGCCTGCCCCTGAGAGTCACAATGTCACACACAGAGGATACACTTGATGGATAGGGGGGTGCTGCAATAGTTGCATGAAGGTGGGTCATCCCGTGTGTCTGTGAGTGAGAGGGGTGTACTCAGCACGAAATCTGGTTATTATTCATTTTATTGAGTAATTTAAGCCTCTCGTAATCTGGTTAAGCACATTTCCCACAGTCTATTGATATTTGAGGAGTCGTGAAAAAGTTTCGTCAGTGGTTTAAAGTCACGCAGTTTGTTATTCAGTACAGATCCCCAGCTCGTCTGCAAAGAGTTTCTTATTAGTTCTTGTAGTGCCATTAATATAGTCAGATAGGGGAGAAATACTTGAGGGCTTCCCTCGCAGCTCGGTCCGCACGCTCATTACCTGGGACCTCAGAATGGCTGAGGACCCAGCAAAGAATGAAAGATTTACTATTTCTTGTGAAGCGCATTTGGATTATGGTTACTAGAGGGTGGGAAGGGTTGTATTGCAAAATTGATTGTATGGCCCTTTTAAGATAGGTGAATTTTGTTTAAGTTAAATGAGGCAGGGATTCTGCGTAATTTAGTCGATGATATATAGCATATAAACCAGCTGTGTATGAGGAAGCTACAATAATTTCTTGCATTCTCTTTTGTAACGATGTGCACCATGTACATATGAAGATGATCTGGGTTTTGGGCTATAGAGCCATCTGGTATGGCCTCATTCCTTCCCTCCTGCATCCTCTGAATGAGATTGGAAAGCAACTTGGTAGTCGTAGGCTTGGATCTGAAATCATGCTGGATGACTGACACAGGGAGATCACAACCGAACCTATCCAGGACCAGGCGCTCCAGGATATTGACAGGGGTACACAACAGGGAGATAGGGCGGTAAGATGCTAGATCAGTAGATGGCTTTTCTTGCTTTGAGATGAGATAGATTTTCCCCACATTCCATTTCAGATGAAGGGAAAGGTGTTGTGCCGGATGGACCAGTTACGGAGTGCTGTTAGGAAAAGGATTCCTCGAAGTCCCACATCCTCCAGCATGGGCAAAGAGAAACCATAACACGTCCAGGGGCCTGCAGCTGAAACTCGCGAACATCGTTGAAAGCAATTATAGAGAAAAAACAATTGTGATGGTTGGAAAGAGCACAACTTAAAAGTTTCACCCGGGTGTGCTATGACGTTTTACCAGGGCTGGTAAAACCCAAAATGCACACTCTGCGTTTTACCCTAGAAAGCCTGACATCCTTACCGACCAGCTTTGGCTTAATTAGAATGAATGTTGTAATGTTATTCGTGAATGCTCAAATGGGGTTGATGGGGAACGCAACATTAGCGCGCATGACACTGGGCAACGAGGTTTAACAAAAGATAGGAACCCAGCCGTTTCTCGTCTGGCCAGGATTTTATTATTGCGCGGCTAATTTCGGGTGGCGCGGCTATGCACAAAATATATTCCACAAGCGATGTATAATGTGCATTCAGTGCGGTCTTGATAAGATTCTTGTCAAAAGAATGCTTATCTACATCATAATTCTGCTTGTCCCTCTGTTCATTTGTTAGTTTCATACCTAACGTACTTAGTACGATCGTGAAGCTTATATCAGTATTAGATTGAGGATAATTAGGGCATACTTAACGTATCCACGATACAACCCGAGAATGGATCAATTGGATATATGTTCAAAATATAGTTCCTACTGCTCACAGGACTTGGGTAGAAGATTCAGGGCTTGATTTGGGATATTTTTCGCCCTTCCTATGCATGATACAGGGCCAATTACATATATAATAACACACAGTTGTTTGTCGCTCCGATCTTGCTTGCTTTCTCGCTCGCTCTATGGTTGGTCCGTCTCTCCGTCACGCTGTTAACGATTTAGATAGGAGAAAATTCATCAACTATAAAACAAGTTGAGATACCATAAAAGTTCAGCCCCTGGAGTAACCCTGGAAATATAGCTTCTGAAATACTTGGTCAAAAGTGGAAATACTGCATTTCCTGAATCTCGCTTAACTTTGAAAAATAGCTCAGTACTTTTTTATACGACGATGATGATTCTTCTGAGTGGGGTCGATGAAAGGTGGTATCTTTGATAGGGTTTTTGATCCTATTGGACATATGCTATATCCAATATATTTTAGCTGAATTTCTTTGAAGCAGTTCGAGAGTCTCAATTTTTGTTGCGGTTGTCGTTCCTTTTTTTTCGTCTGGGAGCCTTTTATGCAACACTAGTGGACCCGTGCGTGAAGAATTCACGCAATAACCTATACGTTTGCGTAATGCCTCTAGGCCGGTGCGGAATCTCCTCTTCTCTTATTTGCTTCTTAATTTTCTTCTGTTCTTCATT
>LQNS02278001.1:9259414-9272905 GCA_001587735.2 Parhyale hawaiensis
TTCATACCGTACCTCTCGAGCAGCGCCCACAAAGCAGGTTTACTGACTCGAGGGTACGCCTTCCGCAAATCAAGCAACCGCGCCACCGGCCATTCATTCTCATTTGCATCCTCATTTGCTTCATTCATTCGTCTCTTACAGTCCACCACATCCTCTTCCATTTAAATACAAGACAGCGATATTCATCTATTAATATTGATCATCACCATCATGCATGTTTAGTTTATAATCAGTCATCTCCCCATTCAAAAATATAAACAGGATTTAACCCTATAACGGACTAGTCTAGATCATATTGGGAGATTGCGAGAACATTGCCAAGAAAATAGTTATCATACAACGTGTCGTTTCATTCCAAATAATTAAATGCACAAACTGGGCCAGAAAAAACGTATTACGATCGAGCAAGACTAAACAATGGAGCAGTCCTTTAAATAACTACAGATGGCGCTGTTTCGCTCTATAAATTATTCTCTCCATGGCCTTGGGTGACGAAATTTATTGTTATAGGAATCTTCATTATTAGAAACTTACCAAAAATACAAATTACACATTTGTCGTGGGTAGCCTTTTCAGACTAGGCAGTAATACCACAGCAAACTGTGGTAAAACGTTGGTGTTACAGCAAGAGCAATTTAGCACAACCACCACCACGTCTAGAAGCGCAGGCAATGCAGTAGTAGTCGCATTGCCGCTCTCTGATTGAACACACCACTCAGCCAGTAGGAGAGAAATGTTTACTCGCAGCGCTCCCGTAGGGCAAATAAAGAGGGTGCGCTCCTCTCTATTAGAACCTCCTTGGGGGCCAGTGGGCCTATACCCGCAGCACAAACAAGTGCATTTGGGTTTCCTAGGTGAGGGTGTTGTCTAAGTTGACCTTATCTTCACCTTTAATAGATAACTAGCTGGGCCCGTGAAACTTTCACGGCTTTGCAAGGCCTTTCAGACAGACCCGTGAAACTTTCATATTTTAGCATGGAGACACCACACTTGTTCTTCAACACTGGGACTCGATGTGTGATGCATTATGTCCATCCTCTTGGTTGATAATATCCACAATTCCCTGCAGTGGAGTAGCCATGGGAGGATCGTGGGGACACACTCCTTCCCCAAAAAGTTACACGCACCCTTCACTGGAAATGAGGCCTTGAAAAAAAATGTACTGCTTAGGGCCAAGCTTTTGTGTCTCGCTGCCCCCCCCCCCCCATTTGAATTTTGCTTGCACACCTAGTGCCCACCCCCACATGGGCGCTTTCCAGGTTCTAACCCGTTCATTCAGAAGAGCCCAGGGGCATAAAAATTATTAAAAAGACCTTGCCCAGCTGCACAGAACTGCTGACCTCCGCGTATCATTGGACCCGTGCAGTATTTATAGGCCTATAAGTTAGCAGCCCCGTGGAGCTTTCACGGTCTGGCTTAAGGCGCTTCAGATAGATCAGTGAAACCTTCGTCTTGTACCATGGCAATTCCCCGTCAACATCACAAACATCACCGAGATTCCATGTATGATATCTTATACGACCAGCCTTTTTGCTGATAATTACTGAAGCTGCCCGTGTCTAAGTGGCCCGTTTATTATATTTATAAGTCCTTCTGTCTAACTGGACCCGTGGAATTCCTTTGGCTGCAAACCACGGTACAGGTTCCACAAGATTTATCTTAAAATTTTCGGGCGTAAAAACAATTAAACAGACCTGGCCTGTGGCCGAGAGATTAGTCACCAGCCGTATCACAGATATGTCAGCTTCTCGAACTCAATAAAGCGCAAAACAATGAAGAATGAACGACGAAAATCGCCAATATATTTGCCTCTCGCGTTAGCTGTAGCACAGATACCGGGTTTCGCATGTAAGGCCAAATGCGAGCTGGACATTGAATTCAGGCGTAACACACGAAGGAAGGAACGAACGAACGAAGGAACAACGCTATTAATATTATAGAAGATAAGAAATTAATGAGTGAAAAACTTATTCTGAAATTTGGAGCGTCCAAATCTAATGGACAAATACAATTAAGTCAATATCCAGTAAATATTTAGACAGAAATTTTGAGCTAAAATGCAATGCACAATTATTATTTAGTAAGTAGACCCTTGCTTTGAATCATAGCAGCACAGCGTCGACTACATGAACGAATAAGGGACAATTTCCGACACTAATTTTTTACTATTCCTCGCGAAGTTCCATCCACAAATCCTCAGTGTTGGTGGGATTTCTAGCCATAACTTCACTCCTGGGGTTTTGTAAAGAATTTTTGCAGGATTTAAGTCAGAACTTTGCGGTATGGCCAATCTATAACTTCAAAGCCTTACTGGTCAAGGTAGCTCATCACAGTATATGCCTTGTGGCCGGGTGCATTAGCCTGGATGAAGATAGCCAGATCCACACCTGAATTTTGACTAGTAGGCTCAACAACATCTTTCAACATGTTTTTATACACCTGAGAGTTCAAATGGGTTTGTAAGCGAACGAGAGGCGTAGTCCATCGACTTAATAACAAACCAAACACCATCACAATCCCGCACCCAAATTTAGGTCTTCGTTGTACACTTTACACTTAATTATTCACCTATATGACTCTTAACAAAGTTCTTACCCTCATTTCAAACAGATTGAATTTGCTCTCTGGGCCCAACTTCCATATGACCAGATGACATGCTTGTTTGCATACTCCAATATCTTCATCTTGTTCTTCAAACTTACAAGAGGTTTCTTCAGTGGGCTTCGTGCAAATAACCCTACTTCTTGTAGTCGTCTGGAGACAGTCTGTCGTGCCACATGTACACATGTGTCATTTATTATCCTGCCTATTTCTGCTCAAGACTTGCAACGGTCCGTTAATGCCATACGCTGCATGAGCCTGTCCTCTCGAGCTGATGTTTTGCGGGGTCTGTCGGTTTTTTAAGACTAACAATGCAGCCAGTTTCTTTATACGACATCATTATTCTACTCCAACACTTTTCGCATGGTTGACCCTGTCTCAATTCTGTCAAATAGTGCAATTTTTCTTGGGCAACTTCATAACATCTTGTCTGAGTTATTAACCTTTTGACATGGTGCAAAGAATTCCACGGCTTCAATGTTTACAGATATCAAGCGAAAAACCTTTTGTTCACTGGAAATGAAGCCGTTTGGATAAGGTGTGCGGTTTATTATTTTTTTTCATATTTGTCCTTTACTTTTAGAAGTGATACAGTGACTACGACACACAGCTATGTTGAAGACCACAGATCAGAAGCGTGTTTTCTGAAACAAATATAACTGTTTTTGAGCTTCCCACCTCTAGTAGCTACATCTGGTAATGTTAAAGTCCTTGCATCAGAGACCATAGTATGCTGTGTTTTGTGTCCCTCAAAGTCGGACAAGAAAGCACGCTTAAAATGTGTGGTCTGCAACATAGCTGTGTGTCTTAGTCACTACTACACCACGTGTGCCAACTGAATGTGAAATTGAAGTATGTAGTAATGCGCCCGAAGGCTCAAATTGCCTTTTTTTAAACCCAAAACAGTCATTTGATGCCATATCTTTGCTAAAAAAAAATTTCTACAAAAGCCATTTTTTTTAAATTGGGTCTTTTTGCATCTCATTTCTCTACATAAAACACAGCGACTTCGGTCCCGTACCCCCTTCAGCAGTGACCCACAAAACTTTAAAGGCTACCTTGAATGTTCAAGAGGCATTTGCGAATAATTTTTTATTTTTCAATTTGGAGGAGAGGAATTGTCACCTTTTTCTAATTTTTATCAGGAACTTTCAAAATATATTTTTCAAGTCCGATTTTAATTATAAAATTTTCTGTCAATTTGGAAAATTCTTTTAAAAAGGAACACAATGATTAATCCCCCTTCCTACCTCTGATATGTTATAGAAGTATCCAAACTGAATAAAAATGGCTGCGAATTGATCAAGAATTCCCACTTGTGAAAACTGATCAAGAACTCCCACTTGTGAAACTGATCAGAATCTAAAGAGCAGTAGGATCCCCTGGGCTATAAGTCCTGACGGTGTCAATTCCACGTAGGCTGAGAAAAAGGGCGTATTCGGGCGCCTTTCGCTGGTCACAAGCTTAACTTCCATTATTTTTTCACCAAATATTAAATTCACTTTGCTGGTGGCTCATGACATTTTTCAAATGGAAAAATGGGTAGCTAGGATGGGGCACAGGAGCACAAACCGCGCAATTTTTTGCATCGTGACTCTGAAGTATTTTTTAAGCGAGAGTCCGATGTCTAGGGAAATACACTGGCATTTCGAATAAAGGGGGTTACAGTAACACAGGAAGCTGCTATGAAAGAAATTAGCCGAGTTGCTGTAGTGTGGTCTACAGCTATCGCATCAATTAATACAAAAATGAAAACGATGGGGCCCTTTGATAGTGCGAAAACTCGAACAGGCGACGAAAACATGAAAATGTATAAGATTACAGTGCCTAGACATAAGTATTTGCACAACTCTATTTTTTATGTATTTTCAAAAATTCAGGGTCTGCTTTAGAACAACTAATTCAGGAAGTTTAAATAACATATAGCTATATAATAGAATATTTAAACAGAACAGTCAAATGTGCACTTATAACAAGAAAATTTAACACAAGTCAAAGTAATGAGGGACAAAAGTATTTGACCAAAATAAATATAATGTTGAATCTTTGATATTTAATAGTATAATTTGAATAAATTAGTTTGGAAATTATTCTAGAACGTTCACGAAACGCCTCGAAACAAATGCAATGTAAACAAACCACAGCCGTCTCTAGACCTCGTTGAAGTCGCGCACACTCTCACTACAATGCCCAAAGTCAAAGAAATCCCCGAAGCTACTCGTAAACGGATAATTCAACTTCGTAGTGAGGGATTAACTTATTATATAGAGTAATAGCAGAACGTCTCAATGTTCCTTTTTCAACGGTTGGAGCAATAGTCCGCAAGCATCAAGTGACTGGGGCGGTCTCCAACCTGCCAAGAGCTGGAGCTCCGCGAAGATCATGGGTCGTCCTTGGCGCTACAGCTACGTAAGGGGACTAACGACCCCATGACAAATCGTGCTGACCTTCAGAGTGAACTGGCGTCTCAGGGACTGCATGTAAGCAACAAAACTATTGTTAGGGAATTGAACCGTACTGGCATTCATTCTTACACACCTAGCAAAACTCCTCTTCTTACAGCAAAACATGTCAAGAGCCGCTTAACATTTGCCAAAGACCACCTGGACAAAGGAAATTAGTTTTGGGAAGGGGTTATATGGTCTGATGAAACTAAAATAGAGCTTTTGGGCCGAAACGAAGCTCGGCATGTATGGAGGAAACGTGGTACTGCCTATGACCCCAAGAACACAATCCCCACCGTGAAGCATGGACGGGGCAGCATCATGGTGTGGGGTTGCTTTACTGCCCATGGTATTGGGATCTTCATATTATTGAAGGCAAGATGAATAGTTTCATGTACAGGGAGATATTAGAGAAGAAGATGCTTCCGAGTGCCGGCGCATGTGGAGCTTCCAACAAGACAACTACCCCAAAGAATACTGCGTATTTAACGAAAGAATGGTTTCAAAAGAAGAAAATAAATATTCTTCCATGGCCTAGCCAATCACCGGACCTTAATCCAACAGAAAATTTGTGGCGTCTTTTTAAATCTGGTGTCCACAAACGGTGTCCCCAAAACCTTACTAAATTAGAGGTTATCTGCATGGAAGAATGGAAAAAAATACTATCAAGTGAATGTGAAAAACTTTCCAGCTATACCAATCGTCTTTATGCTGTTAACTATTGCCAATAAAGGTCACGCCACCAAGTACTAATGTCATAATATTTTTGGTCAAATACTGTTGTCCCTCATTACTTTTGCTTGTGTTAATTTTCTTGTCATAAGTGCACATTTCACTGTTTTGTTTAAATATTCTATTATATATATGTTATAACTATACACTTCCTGTATTAATTATCCTAGAGCAGTCCCTACATTTTTTAAAATACATGAAAAATAGAGTTGTGCAAATACTTATGTCTAGACACTGTATGTAGTACTAAAAACTATCTATAAACTATGGGAAACAGAGCTTAGAAAAGACGTTCAAATAAATATGAGAACAACAACTTTCGTTTCCCAGTCTTTATCAAGCTACAAGTGCGAATTTTCAGCTAACAGATCATACCTATGCGAGATTCACAGGTGAACCCGAATACGGTACTGAGAGGGTTTAGAGAGAGGACGTGTTACAGCAGATCAAGTTCAGTAGCATTGCCTTAGGTCAAACAAAAGTAAGTGAAAACATTGAATAACCGTGGAATTTCCGCGGGTCACGCTAGATTTTTTATTAGTACTACAGAAGTTAGTTTTTATGTCTCCCTTAAAAGTACCAATTGGCAGTTTTCAGAAAGTTAAAGGTAGAAACTACAGTATGCCTAGAGAAATGTGGAACCTATGTACTTGGGTTTTCCCATACAGCATCAACGTTCTATGTCGTGAAAAAACAAGAGGAAGCATAGAGGGGTGTAACAACAGGATGAGTATGAAAACGGAAAGGAGTAGGCCTATAGTGAGCGTGAAGAGAATACATCCCATACACCTTAGTAGCTAAAACAAACAAAAGCCCGTAGGGTGTGATCCCCATGGAATCACTGCTCCCCATAATATAGAAAGAGCGAACTTAATGAGCCGCGCCCTACGGTCCACTCTATGCTCCCCATATATCAGAACTGAGGGACAGCATGTATCAGCATGGTGAAGTGGTTAAATTACTTTTGCCCCACCAAATGCCAGAAAAATAATTGAAAGTGATGCAAACTAATGGGAATAAATGATTGACTAAACATTGATTTCAAGCTAAGGCAAATCTCGTATACGGTAGAAGCCACAGTGTGGTAGTAACTGATCTGTCTTGCGGCCCGTCATACTGGCACCGGTGCAAACTCACGTTCCAATCTAGGGAAGTAACGTCCTTATTGCTTGGAACCTCAGTGCCGCCCTTCTGAATGCAGTGACGCAACACGAGCTGGTGAGGAGCAGACGCGCCACCAGCTGTCGCTGAGGGAGAAGAGGAGGACGTCACGGGTAAAGGAGTAGCAGTCGCGCCTCCAGACGGTGATGGCAGGTCTGATGCATTGAGGTTCCAGATGCGAGCAGTGCTGTCACCAGACCTACAAAATACAATATTAAAGCTCAAGTATTAGCACGCTTTTCGAGAGATGCGTAGCGACAACAGAAGAGTGGTAGTGGACTTTAACAATTTTTCACTTTAGGTGCTAGGTAACAAGACCACATCTGCACCAGCACACTCCAATGCAATTTTTGCCACATTAGGTCAAGACAAGCAACACAGATGAAACAAGAGGCTGGACACTAAAGAGAACGCAATAAAAAAGTGAAGTTAGGAACATGTGATGCAAAGCAGCAACTTATATTACAAGTTACACATCAACTTGAGAATGAGCCAAAAGAAATGCAGAATATTGTATGAGAAGGCTGCTAAAAAGAAGCAAAAAGTCTACAATTTCTAACACAGAGAAGCACTCTCGAGAGATACTTTCAGCACAGAGTACAAGAAGCCACCATTTTTACTGCCGTAGCTATTACGAAGTAATAACTCTGCTGAATCATTACATAAGTGCGTAGCTTCATTCCCATTATTGTTTATTTCAACACGTGCACACCAAAGCAATTTTCTCACAGTTAAAGAACAGTTTCCACTGGGTCACTGTGTTATGAGGAAGGTCCATGCAACAAGTACACCTGGCTGTCAAAGGTAACGGCTAAGAATTTTCATCAGTGTCTTATTTCATTCCAAATTTATCTATCTATATTATACTAAAGTCTGTGAACCAGTCTTGTTTATTTATTTGACTTTTTTTATTATCTGTGTCTTGTTTATTTATTTATTTGTGTCTTGTTTGACACATCTTCTTTACTTTTAGACGAGAAGAAATTCGATGGACTAGAGTAGGGCCTGTGGCATATCTGACATAGCTTCTTCACTTTCGGACGGGAAGAAATTCAAGGGACTAGGTCACAGCCCCCTTTCCAATACTTCCCTGGATTAGCTCTTTAATTCGATTGTATCTGTGATACGCACGTGGAACCAGCCCCGTTGCAAGAACGGGCACGATAATTTCAAAGTTGCTACAGAAAATACAACTGCAATACGTAACATATAAATTGAATTTGCTAACAGACTGCGTGTTGAATATTCGTTTGAGAAGCAATGAAGCTGTTGACGGCGACCAGTACGGGCAGGAGAGGACGGCCGAATAGCGAATGATCTATGACCAGCTGAATAACACCTGTTTTTTCCGGAAGCAAAGGAGATCGTAATGACCCAACGGGTCACGGGTCATCTAGTATTAAACTAAAAGTCTGTGAACTTTATTTGTGTCTAGTTTATTTACTTGCTTGTGTCTTATTTGACACAGGTT
This sequence comes from Parhyale hawaiensis, assembly GCA_001587735.2. Taxonomy (NCBI): domain Eukaryota; kingdom Metazoa; phylum Arthropoda; class Malacostraca; order Amphipoda; family Hyalidae; genus Parhyale; species Parhyale hawaiensis. Next base: position 9,267,824 of record LQNS02278001.1, read on the forward strand.
CTTCGCTTTTAGATGGGAAAAAATTAAAGCATCAGTGGTTGAGGTACACCCTGGGAAGTTATAGAGTTCACCATACATTCCATGTCATCGATCAGGAGTCAGATCGAGACGGATATTTAGGGAACGTGGTAAAGTGGATACCGACCACTGCATAGTCACATTGACTGCACGAAGGAATTGAAACTTTATTCACCTGGTCAGTATGGTCTCAAGTGGAAATACTGTATTTTCTGAATCTTGCTTCATTTCGCAAATTAGCTTGGTGCTTTTCATATGACGATGATGCTTCTTCTTCGGAGCATAGTAGATGAAAGGCAGTAACTTTGACAGAGTTTTAGATCCCTTAGGGCAAAGGCTATATTATCACACAGCCTTTCCTCAGTCTCTCTCTCGTCAGTCTGGGAGTTTTTGTTCCTTTGGTGCATAAGCCATACCGCTTATGCTTTCATTAGCTGAATCATAACGTAGCAGTTCAATCTTCACGGTGAGCAGACGCCTTTTTACACTGAAGTTACATAGCAGCCAAATTTTGACGCTTGAGGTTCAAATCAGTTGTATCCACAATACGGTGAGCACTGGGCATTTCCAGTGAATTCTTTTAACTGAACTATTATTTTCTTAGCGCAGCTTAACGTTTGACCAATTCCAAGTAGATATTCACACCTTAACTTGCAGGGGAATATTTTGCTATCGCAAAACTCATGGTTGTACAGCTTGCGTTTCACTAAAGAAAGATCAGGCCTGCAGGTATAATATTATACTCCTTTACTGTTCTCAAAACATGTAAAACATACAAGGTACATTATACAATTTACAATATTTGAACAGTTCTGGAAACAAGCCCATTAAAAGAAGATTCACTTATAGGGCACCAATCATTTATGAAGTCCGATACTGACTAATACAAAAATCTTTGAATTTCATTTTGAACAGCAGGTGGGACATTGACTGAATCAGAGAATCTATTACTTTGTTATATATCTTGACACACTGATGCACAGTGGCTGGCTTCTCTACTTCTAGACGAACCGCAGGTAAGTTAAATCGTTTATTTCGTGTATTGTACTGACTGGAAGCTAGCAGAGGAAAGAAATGATTATGGTAATAGTCCATTTCACCAGCCATTCCTGTACGCAAGTATTTCAAAAGAAAATATTTATGAACATCTCTATATTTCAATAGTTCTAGTTTATGGTACATACCCTCTGTATGCATCAATCGTACGTTATTGTTATCCCTCTTAACGTGTAGTATAATTCTAAGCACATCATTTGTTATCGTTCGTACACGTTTAATCATATTCTGTGTCACACCACCCTAAGTTACTATAATGTAGCAGTTCAATCTTCATGGTGAGCAAACCTATAATAGGAACCGAAACAATAGAGTTCAATTACAAATTTTTTGCCGTCATTTTTGACGGCTGGAAGTCTGTAAACTTCATTCATTTACTAGTGTCTTGTTTATTTAATTCAAATTAATTGTGTCTTTTTTTTTCATTTACAAGTGTATTGCTTGCACACAGATTCTCCGCTTTTTTTAACATGCAAAGAAATTCAAGCGTAATGGTGGAGGTGTGCCTTTGGAAATTTTAGAGTCCCCCATACAATCTGTGTCATCGTTGAGGGATCAGATGGAGACGGATATTTTTATGGAGCATCGTAACCTGGACACCGACCACTCCATAGCTACATCGAGTGCAAGAAATAGTTGAAATCTTATTAGCCTGGCCAGTATCTGTGATACGGACCGAAGTCAAACCTGAGCCAGCTGCAAGAACGGGCACAATAAATTCAAAGGTACTACGGGAAATGCAACTGGAATACGTAACATATGAATTGAGTTAGCAATTTCACTTTGCTTACAGACTGAGTGTTGAATATTCATTAGAGAAACGAAGAAGCTGGTGATGGTAACCAATACAGCCAGGAGTGCATGTCTGAATAGTGTGAGGTCTATGACCAGCTGAATAACACCTATTTTTTGTGAAAGTAGAGACTATCGTCATGACGACCCAACGGGCCACGGGCCGTCTAGTTTCTGCCTATAAGTAGGTACTCTTCATCCCATGGCATTCACTGTAGCTAGAAACTGAAGTTGCAATAAAATAATAAAGATTTCCACTCGAGTACACACAGCGCCCTTTTTCCAGAGCGGCCAATATTTCTAAAATAGAATACCGTTCCCTTGCAACAAATTTTAGAAAAACACTACAAAGAACATAGTATTATATAGGTCCTGTCTCAAGCGTAGCTATCATACAGATACAGTACATACCTATACGTAGAACTGCTCACGAACTTTTAGAACTCGGGTGTAGTAGCAAGAACGGGGGGAAGGAGAATGATTCTCAGACGTCAGACGTCCCAGTCACTCAGACGCTTATGAAAGTATTAGAGTAAATATTCTCTTAGAGGGAGCCTCCAGCCACTGTTGCTGGCAGTATCTGTCTGCCGTTGTGGCAGTCAATCTGGCTAAGTGACTGGGTGACAGCCATTTTTACGAAGCAGTTAAATAATCCGCTCCACATCAGTATCAGCCAGCTAGCGGAATCTACTAGCAAAAGAACGAAGCAAATTTTTACATCGAAAAGAAAATGTTGATGTTCCAGTCGTGACGGAAATTTAAAGGGGTTGGTATATAGCGGTGGGTCCCATTGGGGTGCATGTGAATCTACGGACCCCCTGCTGGTTCATGAACGGACCACCCTCTGGTTCATAATGTTTGAAGCTTATCCCATAGATTATAATAACTGCAGCATATTTAAGGTTATAGGAGGAAAAATATAAGTGTAAATAGCTTGTAATACTCTTTTACATCAATTTATTGAAATTGGAAATTTCCAAGTAGTTACTGTATGGTATAGTTACCCCTTAATGCTTCCGCTTGAACACATTTTTTCAAAAAAACGGCGAGAACAACATATGCTAACCAACATTCAAAGCAAATGGTGATTTAGGACGAGTCAAAATAAATTCAAGAGAGTTAAAGGTGAAAACTCGCTGTGTGAGAACAATGGACTGAGCTAGGATATCACGTGGTAGTGACATGAGTAAGTTATATGTTTAGCGAACATTGTTCGGTATGCCGCGGCCGTTCCATATTAACTGGAAAACAATAGCCTAGACACCATCGCCATCTACAATACTAATCCAGTACGCAAGACCTATATAAAATTGATGTCATTTTAATGGCGGGGGTCCGCGTATATCAAGGCGATTTCACACAAGGATGAGGAGTGCACACATGGCTAAATCACACGGCGGAAGCTGGCGTTTTTTACGCCGTAAACTCGCTGAATTGCTCTCATGCAGTGGGCCGAACGACTCGTCAGCATAAAATTGTGTTTGAAGATAGATATCACAGTGCTCACTGTGTTACTTTCATCATCAGTCGGTATACAGGATACAAGTTTCATCTAGCTACATAACTCTACCCACTAAAAATTTCGACGATGGTTCATGACAATAAAACTCTGAACTCAGGACTGCTTTTTATACGGGCTCCGTGAAACAAAGCCACTCACCGTCGGAAACGCCAGTCAGCTAGTTCAAGGGAAATGTTTACTTGAAACGCTCCCGTAGGGTAGCGAAATAAAGAGGGTGCACTCCTCTCATTACAATCTCCTTGATTTCACAGGGGGTCCGCAGAAAACTGAACTTTGGGAACCACTGGTATAAAGGATACCCAGTGCTTTATTAATCATTTTTGGAGATTGAAAATGTAAAATTTGATAGCTAGATGTGGCTACTGTAGTATATAGAGCTAAGGCAGCTGAAAAAGAGCATGAGCCTCATGCCTCCTCTCCCTCCCGCTACAAGCCAGACTGGCAAGCAACAAGGCACACAGGCTCGGGTAGGAATAAGTGAACGCGCGCGCTCCAGTAGAATTTTTACTCCAAGAAGTAGGTACAGAAAGTTTAGCTGCAGCCTCTACGCAACTACAAAGCATTGAGTAGCGGTACGGGGACCACCAAGCACATGCAATAGGTGCCACAGAATACATGCTTTGGCTTGCTTCTTAAAAAAGTCTGAGCAGCGTGGGAGGCGAGGGGCTTGAGTATGGTGTAGAGCAGAGATGGGAAAGTCCCAATGTGTGGACTGAAGAGCAGGAGATATTGATGGTGCGAATGCCTGTGGTTGAGTGCCAACCGCAGCGCCTGGCTGCCTTTTTCAGCGTAGTGACTCATCGTTGATGTGGCTCGAGCAGCCGCTGTGATAGGTTGACAGCCAAATGCCTGATTGCTGCGTTGTATAACAGTGATGACAATATTTCCGGGAGAGTGTATGTTATGCTCTAGGTTGGTGGTTGATATAATTACGAGCGAAGAAGCGTCACACAGCTATTTGCCAGATGCTTGGCTTAGGTAGGTAGTGATCCTTCGAGTGTCAAGGTAACAGGGATGTGCCGAATATTCGGCAAAGTGCCAAATATTCGATTTCGGCCGAATAGACAGAAGCTCAAATTTTGCCGAACAAGTTTTCCTGCAAAGTTAATTCAATTATTTACATTCATTTAGCACTATTTAATCAGGACGTGTTGACTGTTGGACAAGCTTCACTGATTCTCATATAGCTACCTAAGCTACGCTATTCCTGCACTCTGGTATGTGCGTGTTTAGCTGTGGTAAACATAATTCACATTAGTGGCAAAATTAAGGTGTGGGTCAAACACTAAGCCTAAGATTTTTTGGGCTGCACTGCAGAGTGAGGTCCGCCACACCCTAAGCCTGGCAAACTACTCTTCAACAGCGTTTGTTAATATGGTTTTTGAATGCACTGAACCAACAACTTCGGAGGGGAGTCCATTCCAAATGTTTACTAGGAAGTAGGCTACGGGGAAAACCGCTTGATCAGGGTAGTTCTTCATTCTTTACGTTTAAGCATTAGCTGTTGTTTCGGAGGCGATTATCAAAGTCTCTGTCAAAGACCCCGTTGGCGGCATATTTTTGAAGTCATTCACATGAGTGGCAAAATTAAGCCTTTCGCCTCCGAAAGGACCATTACTGGAGAGGGGTGATTCTAATTTCCAGTAGGCCTAGGCGACGCTCGTGTGGCACGTTTCGAAAGCGGGGTTTTAATA
>LQNS02278001.1:9273005-9290332 GCA_001587735.2 Parhyale hawaiensis
GAGTTTCTTCCGGATCCATTTCTTCGGGTGAGGTATACTCGGCGTACTGGTGCTCTTCATGAGTTTGCCTTGGAACCGTTACGATGCCGTACGGGCCAGTATTCCCGTTCGTTTTTTCCATCGTGTGTGGATATTTGGAATAGTCTTGATGGCTCTGTCTTTGCTGGTGCGGGTATTGGCAGCTTTAAACGATCTGCACACAGAGCTATTCTGTGATCTCCGATCTTCTTTTTTTTTTATTCTTTTGTTTTTTGAACCCGCTGGGCTAGTTGCGTGGGGATTTATTAACCTCATGGAGTTTCTCCGTTCCTACGTCGCCAGTCTGGTGTGTTTAATAATAATAATAAATTTTGGTTTGCATCCCAGCGTGTATAGAAAATACACTGATGTAGTTGCATGTAGCTATAAGAACAAGTATTTTGCTGCATATTCCTGAACGGGAAAGAGAAGAGTGCTGTGGAATAGAATTGAAAACAACCGAATTCAAATACTGATCATTAAGGTTAGCAGTTGCTTGGCACCTGAAGAAGCATAAGCATAATCTGTAAAGTATCATCACAACCTCTCTTCCATTACTTTTGATTGCCGGGTATTTTTGTAAATTGATACGGTACAGTAAATATTTATTGAACTTTGTAAGTGTAGCTGTTTCTTTGTTTGAAGAGAAAGAAGCTTGTGAAGCCTGGGATCTTCATCTATCTCAGACATTACCTAGGTAGCTACCGTTTCTCAGTTAGTAAAGAAAATAACTCCTATAGTAGACAATGACCACTCACCCAGATGCCAGCAGGTCTGTTGTTGGATTCCAGGCGCAAATGAAAACTTCACTCTCGTGACCTCGCAAGATAGTGGCTTTGGTAACTGGTATTTCGACGCTGCTGTCCACATCCATGCTCTCCACACCTCCCCCTCCCCCTGCTGTGCCTCCTCCACCAGCGCTACTGCCGCACCCGACCGCAGTGCCAGCGCCAGACCCGCCACCACCAGCTGCAGTGCCACCGCCAGCCGAGCCTGGAACATAAGGTGAAAATAAAGCCACGAGAAAACTCAGGCGAGACGAGAGTGAATATTGCTTTACTTCAGCAGTACCTGCAATGCACCAGGGCGATTCACACAAAAAATTCTATAACTGCAGCAGGCGCTGGACACTGGAGCTAATTTTTGCGTCAATGGTGCAAAAAGAAATGAGAGGCGCAAGGCGCGAGCATCCGACAAGTGGCGGTCAGGCACATCGTGCGATTGCAATTTTTGCATCAAGTCGGATCGAAACTGACAACACAATAGTAACTGACGCTCACAAAACTGCAGATCTTTGTGTGCAGACCGCAGCTGACACTTCCTCGGAGTAAAATGCTGCTTCAAAAACGCTGCCAGATGTGTGAGCATGACCCTACTCTCACGGTAAGAATTGCAGCAGAAGTTTCTGCTACACCCACGTATAAATTACAAGCACTAAACGACATGCTGCATACAGAACTTTTCAAGGTGCTATAATGGCATAGATTTGTAACCCTAAAAGCTCTACACGGAAATTATTATATTAATTGCGTAAGTCTAGCTTAGGCTCCCTAATCCAACACAAGTCTGATGTTGAAGTGAAGAAGAGAAGTAGTAGTGAATATTTTTTTAGTTTGAGTCTCACTACCCATAAAATGAGAGGAAAAGGCAGAGACGTACAGCATGACAAGATAAAACAAGTATCCATGTGCATGGGTATTCCCACAATGGCTTACCCGCGCATAAGCACAACAAATCGGGAGCCAAAAAGTATTTATTTTGCAGTGGCTTGCTTCGGCAGAGTACTTCTGTCGGTAGCACTAAGACTCGCATAGCCAAGGCTTCTCCATGACAGGAGGACAGGTCAGAGTCGTCACACACTAATAAGACAGATATGTACTCTTTCAGAATTTCCAAAATTTGTTCAATTTTCAAAGATTTGTAAGGTATTTCATCAGTCTTCATGCCAAAATCTGAGCTGAGTTCGCTGCTAGGAGTTTCCATGCATTTTAGACGAAGTCTCGGATTTTTTATACAGTCATGCCTCCTTGCCTCCTTCCTTATTCCTCCTTGGGGGCCATATAAGGTCGGCCTGCACTCTCCAGCCTCACTTATTGACGAATCGCGACAGGATGAACATCTCAGTTGCTCTCCTCCTCCTCCAAAATTAAAGATTCAACTTTTCAAGTTCTCAGTGCCCATTGCCTTAATCTTCTTTTGAGTCCCACCTTTGGGACTCTAACTCAATTTCAGCTGGTGCCTTTGGGACTTAGAAAAATTTTCTCATTCATCCTTATGGATTTAGCAATTATTTCTCAACCAACCCTTTGGACTTAGTCTCAGAATAGAGAGGCCCGATTGACACTTAGCCTCAGAATGGAAGGTCTTGTTGACAGCCTCAGAATGGATAATCTGGTCTACACTTAGCCTAGATCCTGGTTTGGACTTAGGCTAATTCTGAGGTCCCTTAGTACCCTGACGGCCTTTGGAGCTTTGAAGTGTTTTGTACTTAGTCTTTCATTTGGACTTAGTCCCAGCACTACCATGCACTGATGGCACTTATACAGAGTGGTCTTTAAGTGTAACTGGAAATCTTCTAAGCCTTAAGCCTTCTCAATTTTTGGAAGACTTCAGCTTAAATTCATTTTGGATTAATTTCTTAACTTGGCTGAAACACTGAAGTTTTTAAGTTTTTTTTAAGTTTTCAAATTCGGTATTCTCTTTTGAAATCCCCTCCACTCAGTGGACTTAGTCTTGTTTTCTGGTATGCTACCTCAGCTAGCAGAAGCAGATAGGAGTCTAGCGTGGGGTTATTGAATATTTCAAATTAGAATCTAAACTTGAAAATAAATAAAACTCTGAATTTTAGTGACTATGCTCTAAAATTAATTCGTTTTTTTGAGGTTTTTGGAAATTTTTAAATTTGGTATTCTCTTTTGGAATCCCCTCCACTAAGTGGATTTAGTATTCTTTTCTGGTATGCTGTCTTCAGTTATCAGAGGCAGACAAGAGTCTAGCGTGGGGTAATTGTATATTCCAAATTAGAATCGGAATCTGAAACATAAAACCTTCAAATTTTGAAATTACCTTCTCAATTTAATTCTTTTTTTCGAAGTTTTGGAAGTTTTTGTATTCGGAGTTCCTTTTTGAAATTCCTTCCGCCAGGTGGGCTTAGTCTTGTTTTCTGCTACTCTTGAGAGTTTGCCAGAAACAGGCAGGAGTCTAGCGTGGGGTTATTGAATATTTCAAATTGGAACCCGAATTTGAAAATGTATGAAACTTGGAATAATGGTTGGATAAATACAACTATTTCACAAGCAGTGGTGAGCTTCATATGTAATGGATTTTTGGAGGAGGAGCTGAGATGCTCAATGAGAAGACTAAACTACAGGCACTACTACGACACAATTGATTTTTGGCTGCGGCCCCCGATCCAGACGGGGGCCCTTCCGTTGACCCTGTCCGAATGTAGCCTGGTGCATGAAAGCTTCTGGGTTCAGGGGAGCCGCGGCTTAGTCCTGCGGGGGTCCTGGGGCCTCCACTGCTACGATCCTGAACCAAGCGCGAGACTTCTGAGTAGAGGTCCTGGTGCACTTTAAACTTTTGCTTCCACGTTCGGTCGAGCTTGCAGTGTCCTTTCGCTGCTCCTTCCTGTCGAACCGGCTTACGGCCCCTGTCCAGAGGGGGCCCTTCCATTGACTTTGTCCGTATGTAGCCCAGTGCGCTTGGAAACGTTGAGGTCAGGGGAGCCGCGGCTTAGTCCTGCAAGGGTCGGGAGCCTTCGCAGCTATAATTTTGACTCTCTTGTGGGACTCCCGAGTGGGGGCCCCAAAACACTATAAATTCTTGTTTCTCGGTTCGGTCGACTCGCCTTCCCAGAGTTACTGCTCTGTTTTTCTCCCAAACCTGGCTACGGCACCCGTTGAAAGGGGGCCCGTCCATTAACCCAGTCCGCTATAGCCCTACTGAGGTGGAAGTGGCTAAGATACTACAGTGGGTCCCAAGGCCCCCCCCCTCCCCCAGCCGCTCCTATCCTGAACCTGGTGACGCAACCAGGGAGGTCAGAGGCCTCAGGCAGGGCTCTCCTTGTTCGGTGAAACAGAGGCCGGGAAAACCGCCCTTTGCCTCCCGATCTGGGCACATATGTCGCGAGGGAGGTTTTCTTCCGAGGCACTGCCCCAGATGTATCCCAGAACCTCCGGAAGTCCTCCAGAGAGCCTTCACCTAACGTAGCCTTGGTATACGGTCGTATACTGCGCTTTGGGTACACTCAAGCACACTATAACGATTTTTAGCCACCAGGGCTTTCGCCTCTGCACCTTAGAGCCAGGGCCTGGAGGGTACCTCACAGTCGAAGCCCCGTGCTCTTAAAGAACCTGGCTACCAAGAATACTACCCACGAAAGTGGCGGAGAATGGCCTATTTAGCACCGGTCTAAATCCAGAACTTTCCCGGGCCCCTCTAGGGGGAAACCGGTGGCGCTGGTATCCATGCCGATGGTGGGATAGCTAAAACGGAACGGGAATAGCCGTCCCTGCAGGGGAAGTTTCCATGCTCGTCAAGAGGCCTCAAATTGGAAAGGCAAAAAAGGACGTTTTCTGATAGCCACGAAGGCAGCGCTGACTATGCCTTCGCTCCTCCTACGGAGTCGACGGGTTTAACTAGCTAGCAGAGAGCTTAGGTACAGCACGGACTGGCCACAACCTCCGTGGGCACAAGGCCCTACACCTCCATGGAGGTACCGGCCGGAGACGTTATGGCAACAAACAGCCTGCTCACCTTCAACGAAGTCTACAGGCCTTTATACATATCTGTTCGGCCTTCCAACACGATTAATCTATAACTCGGCGTAGGAGACTCAAGTCGCCTAGCAGCCGCCTACCAAACGTAACAAACTCCTTTGTCAAAGTAGGGCTAACGGAGCGGACAACGACTAAACGGCAGGCTTTTTCTGCTTCGCAGCAGCCAACGAGCAACATGACTAGAATCTCGACACTAGGCCAGGACCATAAGCCAGGCGGAAAAAGGTCAAGAACAACTCCCCCGGTCGTCGAAGGCCTTTTCCTCCTGGAATCAGGCCCAAAGTGACCACATCGGAGAGCCTCTTTTACAGATCGCCCGTATCTTGAAGAGACAGAAAATTTTCTTGGCAGATACTCTGCGATACTATGGGCGTGTAGCCCTACGGGCACCAAATGCTCCTCCGTACTACTACGCACGTTGCACCCTCCTTTGCGGAGGAAGATTTCAGCTTAACAGACGCGAATTCCTCGAAAACAACCGAGGACAAGGGAACACACATCCTTAATTAGGGTCGGTTCACATATTTGCGGACAATGAAGTTTCTTAACGATCAAGTATTACGCAATTCGGGCATCGAGGGAATCCGCACGGTCCACGGCATAACCCTGTATCTTGCCGTCTCGTCAGCGTCCACAAACCGATCAGACCGGAGAGATCAGGGCAACATAAGATCGGACTTCGGCCAAGGAAAATAAATTTTTCCTCTCGCAGACGCGAAAAGGGCTCTGACGCACTAACAATCCTAAGCCTGAAGCCTAGCCCTCGTCCGCCAGTACCTTCTGGAGCAACGGACCAGTCTGAAAAAGACATAGAGCGTTCCTCCTGCGCGATGAAGCGGGAGTCAGAGCCAGAAGTTCCATGACAAGCTGTTCGGCAACCAACTGCAGAACAGGCGGAAAATTTCAAAAAGGGTTATACACCCAAAGTTCTCGGCTGACGCCAGGAAGGCAGGAAGCTAAGGGTTTCGACAAAACGTCTGATGGACAACCCATGACGAGAAACAGCCTCTTACCAAAAACTACTCTTGACATGGCTGTATTTGGATAGCCAAGAATGGCCCAAATTCTAGGATAAATCGTCTCTCGATAGAGGACTATTTAAAAGAACCGAATTATCCTCCAGTCTTAGTATTAGGTATTATAAGATTTGAACCTCCCTAAATAAGTGCTAAGCTCTTCTAAGAGAGGAAAAGAAAGAGACATATAGTATGTCGATAGAAAAATGGGGAACCCATGCACGAAGGTGTTCCCACACAGGATCAACGCGCATGGGAACAGCAAGTCGGGAAAGAAGAGTAAGAACAGACAACAGTAAGATCAGTAGGAGTATGAAAGTGGAAGGAAGCAAAGTGGGCACGAAAGACAGACGTCCCGAAGGCCTAGCTAATGGCTAAGGTAACCTACTCAAACCCCCTGGGCGTGCTACTCCCCATAACATAGGATGGGCGAATCTAACTAATCTAACCCTATGGCCTATGGCCCATCCTATGCCCGTGGAGGGGGCCCAGTCTTAGTTCCGTCCTCGAACTACGTTTAGAGAGGGCTATCCTCGGAACGTGCATCGAAACCGGTTGAACCATGTTTTTCCCATCAATCACATATCGAGGACAAATGGCAGCAAGAAGGTAAAGATCGGGCATCTTAATTTCGATTTTTCTCCCTTCGCAACAGGATACAGCTCCTGGTGCTCTGGTTTCTCGGTCACAACATCAACGGAAGTTGTAGACTATTGTGGTGCGCACGGCCCGAGAAAAGTTAATTTTCTTGGTCAAGAGCGCACGGAACGTACGGGGGCAATGCAGCCTACCTACCCTGCAGAAAAAAAGTCAGGGACGTATCATCTTTCATGGCCCAAGTAAGATTAAGCAGCCCAAGGGCGGAGACGGCAGCTTGCCGTGCAACAACGTCTCAGGGCTCTGTGGAAAAGACTAAGATAGGTAACAAGAGTCGGCCCGCTGAATGCACTGACCATCACGAGTCACTCCTTTTCCAAGAAGACGACGTCGCAAGCTTAAATTGCGAAATTAAAGAAGTGGGTCACAGGACTTGGATTGGGTTAAGTCCTAAGCCACCTCGTGGAACAGCCAGATCACCTTACACAGACGGTTTCTGTGAGCGGTGAAACCCACAACCCGTCGAACACGAGGGATCCCGAGCGAAAGGGTCCGGCCTGAGGACTCAGTAATATGAATAAAATCCTAAGTTGCTAGTAATATAGCACACAACTGTTTTGAGAGGCCGGCACAGGAAGCGGAGGCATTAGCACATCCAGACTATGCCAACCGCGAATTCAGACGGGCACATACCACTAGGGCCGTCAATAGCCAAGGCCTATACAAATTAAGACCGTGAGCGGTTTCTGAGTCCAGTCATGTGTACCGACTGAGGACCTCCACACATAAGCCCAAGTCTAGTTCCTATGCAAAATCTAAACTTCGACAATGGCTAAGGTCTGTCCTAGGCAGGTCGTCAGTTTTCGCTAATGACTACGCCTGCGTCCTAGGACAAAGACCATGTAATGGTTAAAAGGCTAAGTCTGTTGCCTAGCCTTATTACAGGTGTTAATTCCCTGACTTTTGTGCTAGGCAAGAACAGCACCCCAAGATGTAAATAAGGGGTTGGCTTGTATAAAAAAAATAATAATTCCTCACTTGGGCGCCACATCTCACAGCTTCGTCTACTCGAGGATGAGGCTAAGCCCGGATATATGCCATGCCTTTTTCACTTCTCTGGATGGGATTTAGAAAAAGTTTTAAGCCCCACCACTTACACCTATGAAGGCCCAGGTCTTGAATGTTCTAAGTCCTAAACTTGCAACTAAACCAAAACAGGCCTTCATGGTTCTGTGGCCACTAGCCAAAAAAAAAAAATTCTGCCTTTGGACGACACATCTCACTGCTTCGTTTACTTGAGGATGAGGCTAGGCCCAGTTATATATTGCGATATGACCTATTAGAAGGCCATCAATACGGAAAAGAAGGCTATTAGATGGCCTTTTGCTTCGATAGAGGTACCAAATTCCTGGCTACCTAACCGCCTCAATCTTCAAAAATGAAATAAACGTATTAAACACCGTAGATTTTTTGCAAAGTTGGTCTCATTTTGAAGGAATATAAATCTACGTTTGGTTACACGCCCTGTTCTCGATAGTAAAACGCACTAAATTTTTTTAGTGCTGCTACAATCAACGCCGACCAACCACGCTAGTACCAGCCCCCTTATAATGAGCTTTTACCCAGCCAACCAAGTAGGGTAAATAGCCCAGAAGTGGTTCCCGTAGTGAAATATGAAGTTTAGAACACAGTAAACCCGTACAAAGACCAATATTTGATATAGGACATTAGCAGAACTAGTAATTACAGTTTTTTCGTCAAAGTTATAAAAAGGGAAGTACCTCTATCAGGCTATAACGACGTATATATATATATATATATATATACATATATATATATAAACCCTGCTCCTGTCACCTCTCGGGATGGGACTTCGAAATAATTGTAAGTCCAACCACTCATACCTAAAAGGGCCTAGGACTTAGATTGGGTGAAGTCCTAAGCTTACAACTATATCAGAGCCGGGCTTGATGGTTTTTGTTCGTGGTTTGTGACTATGGACAAAAAAAAATCGGATCGGCCGAAACGCCTCCAAACTCTGATCTTCAACTCTCGCGTCGTATTTATGTACTAGACTTTGAAGAGTTGGCTAAGCGCAGTTATGTATCCTGCTCTCATCTTATTAGACCTATAGATGCTCAAGACTGGAAGCCGAGTATGGCTCGAACTTACTCCTATAGCAGAGCAAAACTTGTTTTTTGACCAAGGGTAACAAAAAAACTGCACATCTTTTTTTCACAATCACATCTTCAGATGTGACTAGACCAGTTTTTTGCTTAGGCAGGACTTTGAGTTGCTTCGTCCTGCCCATAATGCTTCGGAAGAGAAACCCATCATTCGCCAATCCCGCGAACTCAATCTATGGGAAAAATGGCAGATCCGGTCCGAGTCCAGCAGTAACCAGAACTCTTTATACACGGACTCGGAAATCTTCAAGGGTCCGGCCTTTTCTCCCGAGACAAGGGCATATATCAGCCTTGCTTGAAATCTGGCACTAATAACGAAAAGAAACTAAGTCCGGCGCATAGGTGCAAATCAGTCAGCCTACGTTTACTACAGGGTTCTGGGCAAGGTGAAAGCAAAGGGGGCACCGATACAGGTTAGTACCCCCGTTACCACAGATAGCTAGATCAATAGACTGGAAGAAGAACACGTCTCCATAACTGAATGATACAAACATTACAAGTTCCTTGCGGACAATGCTAAGAAAAGGTCTATGGATCAACGGGGCAGAAGCCGACATCGCCTTTGGCTAGAGGAAATTTCTCGGAATCAAAACAACCAATGCCAGATAGGCAAAGACACAGTCATGACGGTCTGATAGCAGATGGGACGACCTGAGTTGACCGCCAAGGTGGTAGAACCGAGCACGAGTAAACCACCAAAGGCAATCTACCTCTATGGCAGTGATCTTGGTCATAGTGACCCTGCCTCACAGAGGGTAGACTGCAGAGCGCTCAGGCATCAGACCGATAAACTTACTGAACTTACTACCTTGGGTAGGGCCCAGCACCTCCATGCAGGAGAGAAGAGAACCCCCAAAAATACTCCCTGCGTCGCTACCGCTTTGCTGTGGGTATATCGGTGCTATCGACAGAGGTACTCTACCGGAGCAAGCCACTGCAAATAGGTAGAATGTTCCAATGAAAAATTTTGCAGTGGTAAGCGAAAGGCAGAGTACCTCTGTCGGATAGCACTACGACTCGCGTCTTCGCAGGTGTCTCCAGATCAGGAGGACTGGTCAGTCGTAACACTTTGTTATTGACAGGTAAGTACTCTTGCCGTTTTTATTTTTCTTAGCCAAAATTGTGAGGTATGCTCTTGAGTAAGTATGAGAGCTATACTGTTAGTAGCTCTTCTGTACTTTGTCTTAGTATCTCAGTGTAGACTGTAGTACTGTTATGAGACCAGACTAACACTTTGCTTCTGCATGTTAGTATTTTAGAACTACAAAATCTGCTAACTCTGAAATTTGTTCCTTATCCAGGTAATAAAGTTACTTTATCTCAGATTTTTTCTTTTTTTGGTTGTAGGTGTAGGGTGTAGGTATAAGCCCTGCCCCCCTCTACCCTCCCCTTCAGCTCGCAGCTATATAGGTAGGCACCTGACCCCCTGAGCCTCATTCCGGACGGCAAGCGAACTTCTCGCTGCTATAGAGCCCAGAACTACGGGCTTTGGGATAGGTTTGACCTCCAGAGTTACTCTGCCTTTCGCTTACCACTGCAAAACTGTTCGTTGGAACATTCAACCTATTTGCAGTGACTCACTTCCGGCAGAATACCTCTCTGTCAGATAGCACCGACTTACTAACAGCATAGCCTGCGGAGCAGGGAGGGGTTCTTTGGAGTCTCCTGATGTGGAGGGCGCCGTCGATGATCATCGATCTTACCCTGATCTGTTGTCTATTATCCTCGACTGTAGAGGTCTTCCGATTGACCTATCACAGGAGTTTGTTTATGAACTGTGTATTTATGTATTTTCGTTTTTTTGTATGAACAACCGAACTCCAATTGTTGGTATCTTACACTCTCTTTCCTGTGAGTGCTACCATGAGGGACCTGTTTGCTTTGTCCTAATTGCGTTACTATCTGAGGGTAGTGACCTCACTCTGTAGATCAGGGTAAGTTTTTGTGTAGAGGATGTACTTCCTTAAGAACTTAGAGATGACTCATCTTCACTTTCTAATTTATCTTAAGAGGGTAATTTCTCAACTCTTGAGTCATTTAAGCAGCTATTCCGGATGCTGCTAGGATAAGCCCCTTTCCAATTTGACCTGCTGGAAGCTTTGAAGACTTTCAAATATAATTCATGTACCACTGAATATACGTGCCTGTAAACTCTGGGCTCACGTCCGAAGGAGGGATCTAGTATCCCCTGTTCTATCCAGATGCCAATGAGCCTTAGGCCTTGAGTCCCTTAAAAGCAACCTAACTCCCCTTCAGGATTTCGGCTATGTGTAGACCGGTTACGGTTAGCCGATCTGTTGCTAAGTGTCAACGAGGCCTTCGCTTGAGGATAAAAATTAATAGACCTTCCCATCAGTGGTCGATTTTAAAAAGCTTTTTTTTTCTGCGAGATCGAGAAATTCTTCTTCTAACCCTTTAAGATGGAAGAAAATTCCTTCAAATTAAAAAAAAAGAAGTTGTAGTTAGCTTGGGTAAAGTCTTACCACTGGAGCCCAACTTGGGATTAATGTAATGGGTGTTGATGTCTTAAAGGCTTAGTTTATTTCTTCTTCCCTGGAGGATCGAAAACCCTGTCGGTAATGGCTTGAAGTATTTTCCCCCTGTTAGCTCAATTTCGCAAGAAAATGGAGAGAATTATTTCCAGATCAGAAAAACAAATTTATTACGGTCTTAATAGCTAGGTGATGAAATCTGAATCTTTCAGAAATTTCAGCACCAGTTAATAATTTTTCTGGAATGAGAATCCATCAGGTAAAATTTATTAACGAAACTTTCCCACTCTCCAAAAAGTTTTTAAAACCTTCGAAAACTTCAAGAGTTCTGCAAAGTTTTATTATTCCATCCAAAGGGAATTTTACTTTTACGACTTTAACCTTTATTACTAACTTTTAAACAAGGATTCTGAAGAAATTGTAGAATTTAGGTCATTGCTGCAGGAGTTCAAGGGCTTCCAATGAAGGCCTAAATTTAAAAAAATGCGCAACTTATAAAGGCTCTTGAGAGAAGAGGGTGATCTCAGATGTGGCCAAAGTCCTTATCGGGAATTAGGCTAAGTGTCGTGTAGTTCTAGTCTGAGACTAAGTCCCTTAGGTGGTATGAGAAAATTTTTTCTAAGTCCATATTATAGGCTGGTTGATGGAATTTCCTTAAATCTTAAAAGCAGTAGGAGGATCTGAGTCAGGGTTTCCCAGGTGGGAACCGCAAAATTTCTCAAGATAATCCGACTCTAAAATTGGAAAACGGACTATAAACTTACTAAGTAAGTCATCTCCCATATAAGTAACTGAGACAAAGTCAATATCGGATCAGGAGCTTTTAAACCCTCTCCGGGCATACGGTAGTTCTGCGACAACGTCCCAAAACGTCTATTCCAATCTATTTTTAGGTATCAAAGCACTTCACCCAACAGAGTTTAAGTCTCAAAGAGGGGCAGTTGAGAATTTTATCACGTCCAGAAGGCAGAACTTAGAAATCTTTCTAAGTGCCAAATAGCTACGTTTGTAGAATATGGGGCCTTTCTCCTTTCCCAAGTACCTACTGATGTTAAGCGTGCTTGCAAGTGAGTGTCGCCAAGCCTTGTACAACTTCTGGCTGTAAGTCGCTCTTGAATATCACTAGAACTGCCGAAAAGCTGAGAAGTTTTGAACGAGACTTCTAGCTAGTCGCTGGTTCTCTTCTCCGCTATCGAACGAAAAATTTTTCAACTGAAACTGAAACTCTGGGCGTAAGTTATGCCGGGCTACCGCCCTGTATTAACGACTAACATTATTCGACTGAAAGAAAAATTCGTCTTCGTTAGAAAAAAAAGGGGGGGTTGTCCCTGTGGGGATTCTTAGTATCTTTACAATAGCTAGCTCTAGGCTCCACCAGCCGGCGTAAACGTCTTGTGCCTCGGCTTTTGCAGCTAAGTTTACGTCACTTCGTATATTCTTAGACAAACAACTCCGTCTCGCCTCTTACGCTGCTTAGTGTGCAATTTATCAGAGCTATATCTGAAGTTGTATGCTTTCCGAGGACTTGACTCTCTTTGAGAGTAGACACGTCTAGAGTGTAGCCGGTCTCCTTGAAGGGCCTAAGTCGTCTTCTGGTGTAATTACGCACTTAGTCTCCTCAATTTTGTGGAGCTAAAAAGTGAAGTCAAGAATCTCACCTCACAGTCCTTATTGAGGACTGTATGCCTCTTGACTGGTCAGAGGTCTGCCGAGTCTGAGAGCGTTGATACTTTTAATTCTCGTAACTGCAGAGTACTCCCTATTAGAGTAGGATTATTGGGAGTAGTTAAGCTCTTCCTGCCTCTACCGTGCATTCTCGCTCTACTGGTTAATCTTGATTTGTCTACGTTCATCTGGATCGATCGTCGAGCCGACTAGGTCTAAAAGTCTTAGGCCTATCGGGAGCTCTGTCCTAGTGGGTTAAGAGTAAGAACCGGAGCCATATACAATCTAGGAATGTGCCTGTCTCTTTACTCTCTATCAATATCCGCTAGCGTGCAAGCCCTGTGTCGGATTTGTTAGTAATCTATTCTCTGTTCACATCCGTAACACAAAGTGGTGTCTTAGATATTCATTGTACCCATTGGCATAGTGGGACTACCCGAGAAATCTGACATATTTATGACTCTTGACATATACATAGTCTATCTCTAGAGTACTCTGAGATAATGCCATGGATTGATCTAATCATATTGCCGACTTGCCTTCTCTCTATTTCTGAGATTATGCCGGGCGTATTCGCCTGCCTCGGAGCCAGGGATTAGAAAAGGGCGTACTATTCTTATCGTCTTTATAGATCCCCTCTCGGTATTTAGAGCGTGGTTCTGTCTTCGTTCATGGATTCATTCTCGGATTCTGAACCAGGCGTTTCCCGCGGCTCTTTCCTTATTTGAGGTCGGAGCTAAGGGTGGTAAATCTATCGCAGATCTAGCCCAGCCTGGGTTTTAGAAGGTAGCGTAGTTCGCTTACTTATCTTTTCGCCTCTGCTAGCGGCCGGAAAAAAACAGATCGCTAGCGTCTTCACTCTTTTCAATATGGTGC
Organism: Parhyale hawaiensis; assembly: GCA_001587735.2. Classification (NCBI taxonomy): domain Eukaryota; kingdom Metazoa; phylum Arthropoda; class Malacostraca; order Amphipoda; family Hyalidae; genus Parhyale; species Parhyale hawaiensis. The sequence continues at coordinate 9,286,637 of LQNS02278001.1, forward strand.
TTCGATCAAGGCGGAAATCCTACAGTGAAGGGTCTGACACAGGTCGCCTTGAAGGGTCTTTCTGTTGGTTGATCATCTTCCAACTGTATCCCTACGAGGATCACTTGGTACGTTGGGGTTTTATTGTCAGGAGAGCGACCTAGTACAGTACGGTATTCCATACTGTCGGGAGAACCACACTGATGTTCGATATCATTTAGACCATTACTTCATCGCGTCCGAAAATACACCAGATTTTTTCCACGGGCACCTCCCCCAAGACCGGGAAATGAGACCCTATTCGCCTCTGTAATTTCTCTTGTTAGCGGACAGTCTAGATATAACTCCCCTATCAGGGCCCCTTAGTAGCGATACCTAGGTGTACCTGATAGAGGAATTAGGTTTCCTTTCATCCTTGAACCGGAAACCCTCCAAAAAGAGGCAAACCTACGCCGATGGGGGTATCTTCCTCTCCCCTTCGGTCTGAACGTTTGCTAGAGGAGCAGTCTAACCACTGATCCTCCGTAGGTACTCCCGGGAAGCATCAAATAATTGTCGACTTCCTACCCTTGTAAGAAGCAATATCTCTCTTCTCCTTATTCGCCGACGGTAGAGGCCAGTATATCAACTGTTCCCCCGCCCAATTGCAGGAGATTAATCTATTGTAGGAAGTATGATGACTCTCTCCCATCGGGCTACGTTATCTAGAGACCTGTATAGTCACCTTCTTCCAGCAGAACATCTTGATTTGTCGAACTTTTACTTTTGGAGTAACCACTTAGCTCTTGGTATCACTGGACGCTAAGGGACAGGATACTAACTGACCTCTCAGGCTGTCTTCCTCAAGTGTGGCAAGTATATTTGCCTGAGCCTCAACCTCTCTTCCTCCAAAGTAAATGAAAGGTAAATTATCCTGCCTTCATCGATCAGACCGTAGTGACTAATAGATTTGGCAAATTTTACGACAGAGTACTCTGGAACCTAGGGAGCAGAGAAAACTGACAAAAGGCCTCAATTATTCAACCTCTGTTATTCCTCTATGTGGCTGACTCCCACCGTCGGAAGTACAACCGTTCACAGCGGTATTCCTCTCTACTAGAGGGCAGGAAAGGCGCTTTTCGATTGGGGCTCAACCTACGGTCGTAGCTCATGTCGGCCTTTTAGAAAAACTAGAGGAAAAGCTGATGTTCCATAACATAAGTCCTGAATCTGTAGCCAGTGCTTCTGGACTGTGTTCGCAACTTATGTCGGGAGTGCGACCACTTCACCTCGTTAGCCGCCTCTGTACGATGATCTCGCATGACTGATCGTGGCTGACTTTAGCAGTCGCGCTGATGGCATCAGAACTGATCTTGTAACTGGTATCTTCTTTGATGGTAGGGGAGATATCTGAAGTCTCTTAGAATATCGTCTGCTCCTCCCGCTGAATATCTCTCCGTACGTGGTTGCCTCCTACAGTCTGGAGTGCTACGGCGCCCGCGAGGTCAACGAAACATGGGGCAGCTCAACGCCGGTATACCCAGCCACCAGAGGACTGAGGGAGGGTTTAATGACGTTCACCGAAAAAACCCCAGTAGGTCCTCATCGGACTTGGCTGGGTCCTATTGCACTGGAGTGTAAAACGCTCCCGTCCGTTTCCCCTCAGGAATTATCGGTATCGGTGCCTCACGTCGTATTTGCTGGTACGAGAGGACTGAGAAGATGTTTACTAAGGCCTCAGTTTAATATCCCCAGCCGGTCCTCCTTGGACAAGTCCGATGCAACTGTTCGGAATTAGTGGAACCAAGAGATTATTACTCCGGAATTCCGTGACCTCTAGGAGCTAGTGAGTCTAAAAACTCGGTTTAGCAATTTCTCTTACGAGATAAGTGCGTCAAAAATCGAACGCTCACATCGGTATACCCAGGCACTCGGGTAAAGTGGTGTAACCCACGTCGGTATGTCTGATACAGGAGGCCAGAAAGTAGCTCCAAGGCAAACAGCCTGAACCTCCAGTCGGTATTCTTCGAACCTTGACTCCTACCGTCGGGAGTGCGATGACTCTCCCATCGGTCTTACCATCTGGTATCCATCGATGGTGGCGTAGCTCACGTTGTTATTCTCTGATACTAGACTCTAGAGGAACAGAGAAAGCTCAACGTCAAATCGCCTGAACTACACGCCGGTACTTCTCGAGGAGTGGTTGGTTCTTACAGCCGGGAGTTCGACAACGCTCCACCTCAGTATTCCCGTCTGGTACTCGTCGAAAAAGTGTAGCTCACCTCGGTATTCCCTGCTAATTGAGGACAGAGATTGCTCAATGTCCAATCGCCTGGCCTCCAGCAGGTACTCTTCGAACCGTAGCTGGTTTCTACGGTGGGGAGAGTGATAACTCCCACATCGGAATTAACCTCTGGTATTCATGCTAGAGGCGTAACTGACGTCGGTATTTCTTGATACTAGAGTACATAGATTGCTAATTGACAATTCGTCTGAGCCTCCTGCCGGTACTCCTCGAACGTGGCAATCTCTTACAGTCGGGAGTTCGACCATGCTCACTTCGGTATTCCCGTCCGGTGCTCATCGATTGTGGCGTTGCTCAGGTCGGTATGCTCCCTGCTGTGAGAGAATAGAGCTTGCTCAAAAGCAAATCTCCTGAACCTCCAGCAGGTACTCTTCGAACCGATGCAGTCTCCTACAGTCGGGAGTGCGACCACGCTCATATCGGTATTCCCACATGGTACTCGTCGATAGAGGCGTAGCTCACGCCTGTATTCCTTGATACTGGACAGAGCTAACTCAATGGCCTAACGCCTGAACATCCAGCCGGTACTCCTCGGACGTGGCCTTAGCATATATCTCCTTTGTGAGATATGCGTGTCGACAAACGCGCTCACTTCGGTATTCCCATCTGGCACTCATTGATAGTGGCGTAGCTCACTTTGGTATTGTTGTTGTTGTATTTACGAAGGGGGTGGCTCCGGAGGGGGTCGGGCATGTGGCGGAAGGTATGAAAAAGAAGGCAGGAAGCACAAGAAGTCAGCCACAGATAGAGGAATGTCCGTCCCATAGAGAGGTGGGAAGGAGGGGAGTAGGGTGGGCGGGACACTCAAACAGGTGGCTCACGGTGTGGGGGGCGCGGTGGCATTCGGGGCAGGAGTCCGAGTCCGCCAGTCCGATCCTATGGCGGTAAGACATGAGGGCAGAGCAAAAACCTGAGCGTAACTGTGATAGGGTGGAGCGGGCCGCACGCAAGAGGACCGCCTCGTCGGGAGAAATCTCCGGCGGGGCAAAGCCCAAAACCCTGTTTGCGGGGAGGCGGTCTAGTGAAGCTTACACGGCAAACCGATGGAGGGAGGAAATCGCTGAGCGGTACTCTGGAGAGGGCATGATGTTGTCAGTAAGTAAGTGGTTGATGTTGGGTGGAATTTGGTTGCTACAGTTGCGAGCATAATTAAGGGACAAAAATAAAAAAATTCATATCTCAATGCTGAAATTTTAACACAAATGAGGTATTGGGATACATAATAATATGCTAAGAATTTATTACGATCCGAAAGATAAGAAAAAAGTTAGGTATATTCAACTTATAATTATGAATTTAGTGTGAGCAGAATTAAGGGACACTTTTCAAATATTGTAATTTAAATCTTCAGTAACCCCATTTTCTTGCATTTCCGAAGAAGAAGAAGACTGCCTACGTGATATGTAAACATTGCAAGTACTGCAAGCATGGCT
>LQNS02278001.1:9337384-9351338 GCA_001587735.2 Parhyale hawaiensis
TCATCAATACTAGAATAAAGAGATTCCTTGACAAACAATATACTGTTGCTCCTGTTAGTCCGATCGATAATTGCCAGCGTATCTACTGTGTTTTTCCCTACTTTGGTTCAGTATCTGAAAAATTGTCCCATGACCTAAGCACGTTATTTTCAGTTTATTTTCCAAATCACAGATTATGTCCCATTCTGGTTAATAATTTCAAAATTGGTTCATTTTTTCACTACAAAGACTCTCTCTTTCCGCGATTGCGATGCTCTCTGGTTTATAAATTTAGTTGTGCGCTTCGTGCATCGTCGTACGTCGGAATGACGTCACGAAACCTTTCAACTAGAATAGCAGAGCATCGCGGTAGGAGTTGTTCCACGAACCGAATACTAGCTGTCCCACCTCATTCAGCCATAAGACTTCACGTCGAGCAGTGTGGTGCCCAAGTAGCGCATGAGGATTTCACAGTCTTGGGACATGCCCAGAATAAATTAGATCTTCAAATCTTAGAGTCACTCTATATTCATAAGCTCAAACCCCCTCTTAATAATACAAACAGCTCATATCCGCTACTTTTATTGAATCGATAAGCAATATGTGTATTATCTTGCTTGTTAAACTCCATACTAATATTTTGTTTAGCGTAACTGTGTTTAGTTAGGTTTGATAGACTGTGGTTGGTTCGATCATATTACCAAAATAATTTGTTGTTTTATATTTTCAGACATAACTGATGATGGAGCTGGACTCCGAAACGTTTTCAATTATACGTATACGATGATTTTATTAATTCTTTTCTTTGTTTTTAAATTTTTAATAAAATGCCGTTCAAAACTTTTTGAGTTATGGCATTGAGAAAAATGAGGCAGATAAACGAACAACTAACCAAACGCATTTACGGATCTTCAAAAGTTAATCATCTGTTTTTCCTAACATACTTAAAAATCCCGGTAAATTTCATTAAATCCGTCCAGAACTTTTTGAGTTATCTTGGTGACAGTCAGACAGACAGAACGACAGACACAGACAAACCCGACGAAAACATAACCTCCTTGCTGGAGGTAAATATAAAAGAAAATTGTCTCTAGGTTACATTATTGTCAGCCAACAGAACCGTATTCGTCAAAAGTTTTTGTCAAGTTTTAAGATTATATAAAACACTCAGTCGCTGAGTTACAATGCAATGGGAATAAAAACTGCGGATAAACAAGCTATGAAATTTCTTATGTTAGTATTTTCCAGGTCTATTTTATGTAACTTAAAATAATTTACCCTTAGTCATTGCAACTACAATCACCGTAACTCCGCTACGTGTACATTGAAATGCCTTGCCAAGCTTGACGATCCGCCACTTTTGTTCTGTCGAAATCAACGAAGATGTCGCTCGTCTGTGCTCATAAACAATGAGGCTTTTGCTATGGTCAAATGAGTCCCCCACGTTCCATCTATTGCAAGCGTTTTTTTCTCTTCTGAAAATATATATGTATGTTTATGAAATGAATTAATAATGTTGGCTCCTAAAGTGTTCATAACATGCCTGAGTTATTTCAACTTTTTGTTTTTTATTAGTAAGAAAAGGAATGCTACTTATGTTAGATAGCGTAAAATTTCGCAAATGTTATGGAAAGGTAAAGTTATTCGGTTTACTATGGAAGCGCCATAGTTTTCTCATCGCCACCGATGGGCCTATGCGCCTACTTCGTTAAGGTAGCTACCACATGGCAGCGTTGTATGAACATTGCTGCTCAATATGCAAAGAGGGATCTCTTGGCAGTTTGAGGGGTTTCTTTTGAAAATTGTTCCCATGTTCTTTTAACCAATGATTCAGTTTTTACTTGACTCGACGGTAAATATTGCAAGATTCCTAAATTATACAAAACTTGTCAAGCATAACACAAGAGTTGAGCTTTACTTAGATCTTGTTCAAAATTGTTTTCGTGACGAGCATTTGATTCAGAATACCGTCACCTCTACTTAATTTTAACGCAGTACGAACGAAGTACATTCTAATAATGAGTTAGAATGAGAAGGAGACTATATTGACAATGCCAACCTTAAGTTGCGATCATCTCAAGTATGACCGCTCTTGGTTAAGGCAGTTGAGCAAGGCATGCGTGGCTTCATATCCTGATGCGCGCTGTTTTTAATCCTGACCATTGGGAAATGTTGTGGAGAATCCGTATTTTTGACTACACTTTTTTTGGCAGTTCTATTGTCATCACTTTCTTCTTGAATTTAAGGAATTCTTTTTTTTTTCAGTGACTGAAGCAAGCAGTTTTCCAAAATTTAAGCTCTTTGCATGGATATACACAAATATATGTAATTGTGCGATGTATGATTTATATATATACTGCATGCATTCATTTGATTTTTACTCTTCGCAACATTTTCCTCTTTTCATACTAATGAATACATGTGGGAGCGATAAACATGGTCTAAAACTCATAATTACCAGCATACTCAATACGCTGAAGTTAATTAATCTGTGGTTAACCAGCACAATAAAATATATATCATTAGATTCCCCAAGTTTACATAACTGCAGACGATGTTAATTCATTTAAACATAGAAAATTACAGTATGTAATAAAAATGTTGTATTTTTTATGTAAATATGAATAGTGCGGTAGATATCGGAGATGTGAACGTTACTCTCAAACTTAGCAACGATTGGATCCCTGTACGCCATCCGCTTAAGCTATCAGACTAGCGGCGAGTGGAATTTCAAGGTATGGCAATTGAAATAGACACAACTGACTTCGAAACTATCATGAAAGGCTGTAGTGATAAACAATACTATGATATCTTGAAGACGAGCATCCTGAATGCTGCCGAAAGACACATCCCAAATAATAGAGATCGTACCAGCAATAATCCCCTCGTAATGAATCGGTCCGTCAAAAACTGCATTGCTGGGAGGCAAGTGTGTTACGAACTATCACTTTGTCGCACGTAAGGAACTGAAGAGACAAGTCAGAACTACTAAACGGAGGAAAAATTCCGTAGCCGCCGTGACTACACGCAACCCAAAGGATTTCTATTGGTATGCAAATAAATGACGACTCAATTAAAAAACTAAAAGTCTACTGAAAACACTCAATGGTGAAGTGACCAATTACCTAAGACGAAACTTTGTCCCTGAATGTAGATTTCAATGCGTTTTTTTTCTGTAAAAAATCTTGCCACATACCAATATTCAGGAACCAGCACCGATGGCGGTATCTTTCTTGAGCAATAGGGTTTTACGGAACAGTCCTCCAAGAACTGACCCACCTGAACGTGTACAAATCCACTAGCCCAGATTGTCTTTTCTCCCATGTTTTGCGGAAAATGGCACCAGTCATCGTTGAGCCACTGCTCAAAATATTTAACCGGTGTCTAGGTTCGGGTAAAGTTCCACAGGAATGAAGACTCGCCAAGGCGAACTCAATACAAAGGAAAGGGAGAATAAAAGCCTCAGAAACCATCGGCCAACCAGCATAAAGCAGGCCGCACACTGCTTCAGAACCGACGTGTCAGATCAGAACCGAAATGTCTGAAGGAAATCGAATACATGCTTTTCTACCTGACTGCGCACACTGCTTCAGATCAGACAGGAACCGACGCGTCAGATCAGAGCCGAACCGTCGCAGAATTCTTTGAAAGATATTTTTTCTGATGGTTCTGACGCGTCGGAGAAGCTGCGCGTAAGCAGAAGGGAGATGTGTGTGGTGTTGGAGGGGGTGGTCCAGGTGTTAGAGGGTCAGTATGTTCATTGAGAGTTACAACCAGTCGTTCTTCTGCTGAAATGGATCTTCTGTACGTTGTACCTTTTTTGATTATGTCTTCTTTTATAAGTGAGAGCAGTTAACAAAATTTTTGGTATGATATGCGACAATATTGGAAGAACTTAATATCGTCTTTCTTAAAATGTGAGAACAGTGTTTTGAATTCTTGTTCTTCCTCTCTTGAAGCGCATATATCATGCACCCTTATTATTCTCTTTGCTCTTTCTTCTTCTTTCTCCTCTTCACCTTTCAATGCGCCCTCAGGGGCATATTCTGGCAGACCCTTTTCCTGCCACAATATGTTTGGGCATCACGCACCCAAGGGTCCCGAGTGCCTTCTCCGCAGGGGATGTAGCATCTGGCCGCAGTTCCTGCTGAGGTTAGCTTTGTAGAGTTAGGTAGGTCCTCTATATTTCCTTTCTGTTCCGTGAGGTGGGTCGCCGATCGCGGTGACCGACTTTTTCTAGGGGGCTCTTGCCTCGCCCGTGTGTAGGGCCACAGAAGGGACCGTCCGCACGGGCGCTTCTTTGTTCTGGTTCGGTTCCGGTCTGAAGCGTCTGGGACACTGTGCGGGTAGCGCGTCGGTTCTGATCTGTTCTGAGGCGTCGGAAGGTTCCTCGGCGGTTCCGGTCTGACACAGTGTGCGACAAGCTTAACCTCGGTCGTCAGAAAATCATCGAGCGTGTCCCGAAGACTCACATTACTCATCATCTGAGGATGCTTCAGCTCATATCTAATACCCAGCAAGGCTTCCGGGTTGCGCTATCGTCGTTCACGACGGATTCAGGGTCCTGGAATTCATTGCCTAGAATTTTGAAAATAAATCTAAGGATATATAATTCTTTTTTTCACAAAGATCTAGTGTGCACGCATTTAAAGTTTGCTGTTCAATTCTGGTTGCAACACCAGTGTAGTGATATATATATATATAATATGGAAAGAATTAAACTCATAGCAACAAAAATTGACATCTTCGCAGCGAATAAAACTACCCGAGGGGCATTATCATCGTTCACAACGATTGCGCGTTCAAGTAAGATTTGTTGCGCGCGACAGCACTAAAATAAACACTACCTAGGCTAACCTAACCTAGCCTAACCTAACCTACCCTTACATAACCTATCCTCCTTACCTAACCTTCTAACCTAGCCTAAACTAACCTAACCCAACCTAACCCAACCATACCCATACTGGAGCAAAGACGACTCAAGGGACAACTTATAGAACTATTCGAGCACCTGAATGGTTTCAACGACATGTTTACAACGGGACTTTCGACAGAGACGTTGACGATCGCCCCTGAAACAATGACCAAGAATTCAGAAATTAAGATCAATAGTTAAGATCAGTAGTTCTTCTCGTACATTATTGTGAACATTTCTCCTTCGAAGTTGTTGGTACAGAAACAGTCAATGCATTAAAAAATGAATTAGACAAACACTAGGAGCAGCACTCTCCACAGCTACGAATGTCTCGTCCAGGCGTCGCAAACTCTTAGCGGCCAAAACTTTAGAGTCCACCCTAAGCCATTATCGTTCATGTCTCAACTAACTTAACGTCTCTGAGCCTCCGACCATCTGCTGCAACAAATCGTCCTCGCCCAATCACCTTCTAGGCTCGGTTGAGATTTTTCTTCGTCATCAGATATCAAAATGATTTGATACAACGGCAATCGCTCACAGAGGGCCGGAGCGTTAGTCTAGGCTGCTCTCTGGAAATGAGCCTGTCGGTACATCTACTGCCAGCTATCTAGTCTAATGTACTGAAGTGACTATGTTGGAATTGATAGAATGGAGTACGTTACACCCTAATCGCAGCCACAGCGAACCGTGACCAGCTGCTGTCACTGCAAATTTTTGTACCAAACAATGATAAAGAATATCCGAAACACTCTTAAAAATATTTAACGCACGTTTATTACAAACACAGGCTCTACGTGGCTGACCAGACATTGTATGTCACGCATCGTTGATGATTCCGTGCCCTGCTACCAAACCTTAATTTTTTTTCACTCTAGGCATAGTTTATCAGAGATAGTAATGTCAGAGACAACTTGGTTTGCACTTACGAAATTCTTTCAATTATTTTTGAAGTAATATTTTGCGTTTTAGAGACACCACAGCAACAAAGTTGAAAGACTCAGCCTGCGGCAGTGAGGTCAGAGAAGTGTACATTTCTCAGTCATCATTTCTCATGCGAAGACTTTGCCGAGCGCTGCTGCGCAGTTCGTTGCGTGTGAGCTTTGCGACTGAGAAGAGGATGCAAAGGCAATGGTGTTGGCCACACCTGATAAAAAAAATAAATAAACAATAAAAAAGCTCGCCCTACCAAGGGGCGGCCTGCAGACTATAGGCACCTCCGCCACGGACGCCCGAGCCCAACGTTCCAGAGACTTGCAAACATTTCTTCGTATTTTGCAGAGCCCGAGCCGCCCAGTGCGCAAATCAGCTGACCTTTGAGCCCATCACCGTCAGCTGCGGCGCACCAGCCAATGGTGGGAGCTCACACGCTCTCTGCTTAACTCAATAGACAGACTCACAGTTGGGTCTGTTGGGCAAGACTCATCAGCAGGCTGCACTTGACCCGCATCTTATCGTTTTATATTTTATTTCCCTGTCCAGAGTAATATTCTTGTCAATAGATCATTTTCTGTAGGACTGAACTTTTCAAGCCAGACTGTCGCACGATTTATCAGGATGTTACATATTTCACTGAAATGTTTAGAATTCACTCTTTAGAACCGGGCTGAAATTGCACCGTAGCGAATTCAATCACATTTCATTCAGAAAATATACAAACATGATAGATGCCATCGACCATTTTGAAATTACAGGGCTCACAAATTCTAACATAACAGGCAACTAGCTACATCAGCTAGAATATAATTCCAGCAGACGGTCACTAGCAAACACAGAAGAAAAGTTTGCAGGCAGAAGTTGAAAGCTGTTTGAAAATGTTTGTTTTTTCTCGCCCCTAATTTTTTCTTACGATACATTTGATAGAAAACTCAAACCATCGTAATTTGTAACCTTAAGTAGCTGAAGTGCAGTTTTCTATAACGATATGTCCAACATATGCAGAGCAAGTGCCAAAAGTATTACGCTGCGTCTGATAATTTGTCAAGGGACGACTGTACGTCAGTGGACCACGTTCGGGACACAAACCCAGGCTCGTACCCTAGAAAGCCTGGTCACAGTGTAAGAAAATATTGTTTTGACCCTAAAAAAAAGCTCTTTTTTCTCAGATGCGGGGAAAGTGCATCTGTCAGTTATACATTTTCATTTTTTGTGGGGGGGGGGAGTCCCATAACACCCCCCCCCCTCCCTTACTAAGATTCGCACCTTTGGTACTTGAAATTTTCTCCAGTTGTTAGGCTATGTGCTATGTTTTCATTGTGTTTGTCTGTCTGTCACCAAGATAACTCAAAAAGGTTTGAAGAGGTTTGGACGGAATTTACAAAGATTGTTAGGTATGTTAGGTGGAACATGTGATAAACTTTTGCTGAAGATATGTCCATCCGTTTGTTTATTTGCTTGCCTCATTTTTCTCAATGCCATATCTCAAAAAGATATGGTTGGATTTTTATCAAATTGACATCAGTTGTTAGGTATATAACAAAGAGTAAGTCACTAAATTTTGGTAATGATCCATTTGTTCATTCGTTCGTTTGTCACTGTTTTAAATGTTATGCTTGTTAGCACAATAACTCAAAAAATAATGAATGGATCTTTCTGAAATTTATAGAGATTGTTAGTAATGTTAAAGAACATAAATGATTAAATCTTGGTGCGGATCGGTTTGTTTGTTTCTATGTTTGATCTATACTTGTCATAACGTTTGTTAGCAGTATAACTCAAAAGTTATGAACGGATCTTCAAGAAAATTGCACAAGCTGTCATTACTGTCAAAAGGCACCAATTATTTGATTTTGGAGTTTATACAAAGAAAATTATGGTTTCAGAGCCAACTTGAATTTTTTTCTACCGCTGCCTCGCTTGGCGGAGGTATGCGCTCTCAGAGTGCTCTAGTTCACCATGTCATTTATTTTTATTCAAAAACCTGTTCATCTCTTCCAATGTCTTCAGTCGAGGGCGGCTCAATCAAAAGGCTTCCAACAGAAACATTGAATAAATTTGATTTATTTATTATTTGTATTCCGCTTACTTTATCTAGTTTATTTTATTCAGTACAATTAATTAAAGAAAAATATTATTAGCTGATCCTACTACGAAAGTGACGGCGAAGAATTTTGGAAACTCCTGTTTCAGTGATCATACTTTCGTTCCTAATTTGTTCATGAAACGTGCTCTGCCACAGCTAACTTTAACGACCTGCATAGAGAAACGCGCTTTGTTTCTACTCTACTAAGCTACTGAATCGCAATCAGCACATGCCGTGGAATAATTCTTTTTAGCAGGCAGCTAAACATTACTGAAGACGTGAGCTGCACCAGCATTAATGCCCAAAAACTAGCGAATAAATGTATGTAAGCGTAAAGAAATTGATGCTCATGTCGAGAAGTGTGAGCCCCTATTTTTGGTGGTAACACTGTCTGGCGCAACTAACAAATGAGCGAAAATGCGCATTGCATTGAACTGTTTTCCCCAACTATGCTTTATGTAATTGAAATTTACAACACATATGACATTGGAGAGTCTCATTCATGTTATAATGCCCTTACTACGCTCATCCATTATGTTTTTCACGGTAGCGTGCTGATGCAAATTGTGCTATACACTCAATAGCATCCTACTGAGCTACAAACGAAGTGGAGCAGATGGGTACTGCGATCTTCTTCTTTTTGAGGTCCACATCATGCACACTTTAGGGGAAAAAGACGGAATTGCTCAGGATATAGAAGCGGTCATTTCTTTAAATTAAAAATATAAGATAATCTGGTCAGCCTTGAAGCTCTCTAAAGATTATTTACTGATGTACAGCAACTAAGGTATCACAATCCTTTGCTAATCTTAATTCATTCGCACTCAATCCTAGATTTGAGTGCTTTACACCACAAAGTCGAAGATCGTCGCCTGATAGTCGAACCCTACTCGATCAACGCATTTGCGTAACAGTAGGTCGTTTCAGAGACGGAGGTGCCACAGCTACAACGAAATATGTTAATGCACTGGGCCACCTCATGGACACCAGGAATGATGAGCAAAACACAACCGCATATCATAACTGTGTCTAATATTGCTGCTATGAAGCTAACGCCCTTACTGGCCTCATACCAAGAGTACAGAAAGTGACAAACCGAGCTCTCATTCTTCTTTCTCTCTCTCACTGGCCTCTGAGTTCAGATCGACGCATCTATTTACTCACGTCTTCGCATCACCTCGTTCTTTTTCATTAGAACATCACAGTTAGTCTGGTTCCTCTATAGCTGAACAAAAGCAAAACTTGGTCCAGGTTCATCTATACCAGAGAGTGTTCTATTCCGCACGCGCAGCAGTGGCTTGCTGTGACTCCAGAAAGTAAGACAGACCGATAGTAGCTGCACAGAGGAGCTCCAAAAGTCTCCACGTCTCAGGCAAGTCAAAAGTACAAGCTTTGCATGCAGCAATGTGTGTTATGCCCTCGTTCATTGAGCAAAACCCGCCCAGCGCAGCTCGCAATCATATGGTGCGCTTTTTTTTTGCAGAACTGTTACAGTTTTTGGCGGCAATGAAATCAGCAGCCATGGAGCTCGTGCCAGACTAGCGGCCAGTCGCTTGCAGGAGCCGTGAGTGTGGGGCGCTTCGGAACTGCAGCTGCGAGGGTGACACTCCAGCCACGCCGATTTCTCCTGCTCGTGGTGGTGTTACAATTTGCGGTGAAGCTTTCAAATGTCACTGTCGTAATGGCCGTCCATGTGCCGCAAGTGCGACTAACAAAACGGCAGTGATGGGGGTAGTGCGACTTGGTTCAGTGATCACTTTAAAGCTGTGTGTGAGGTTAACGAGTGTAGGAGTGCATATCCTTGGTGATAAAAGCTCAGTGCTGGATTCACTATATTGGTGGAGAAGGGACGAGATTTTACTGCGCATTACGGCACTGTGGACACGTCGATTAAGTCGCACGATTGCGAGGTTTTTGTGCTGCAGACGCGACGGCTGCTTTCCGCTGGCAGTTTTGCTTGTTGCGCTCCCGACGTGATGTCTCCCACAGGCTCGTCATAGCTTGCCTGTGACCGGTGTGTGCACCGTCCATTGGAAGACAGCGGTGTTCCATCAGTAATACATTATCCTAAGTGCTGTAGACTACTGTAAGCCAAGTTCGCTGACGTGAAGCACATTTGTTCAATTCCATTGACTTGGATTTAAGTCGAAGAAGCTTCCTGGCCAGAGCGACGTTAGCCAGCCGCGCAGTGCGAACCGCTCGTTCCCGAGTCGTCGCCCGACAGAGGATCGGTTTACTGTGGCGTGATATGGCAGCATTGCAGTGCTGTGTCGTCTCGCCAGATGTAGCGAGTATAATGGTTTTTCAGTTGTGTCCAGGGGCTTCCAAAGCTACGGTGCTGCCTCGTCACGTGCGCACCGCTAAGCGTGCCTCCTGCATGCATGCGTAACTGGCTGAGTTGACGATGATTTTCTGTGGATTGATGTTTTAGATCACAAACAAATTCCGCGTTCTCTCTTCAAATGATTTAGGTCATTAGAGGAAGCGTTACCGTACGCTTCGTCTTGATATGAATGTTGGCTAGCCCTCTGCACGCTGGCTCGTGCACCGCACCAGACTCCTCAACCTAACTAAATTTGATGCTATGGCCCAAGCCAGTTTAGTGATAGGAGTATGTGCGATTATTTTTTATTCGAGCGGAATCAATAATGCCACCGTTCTTCTATGCAGCGCGTTAAAGTCCGCCAGGGTACGTGTCGTGGTGCTCAGATATTCCTGTTGTTGCAAACGTTCGTCTGAGCTGTCAGACCCCGGCGTGTTGTGTACGTTAACTTTGTTCCTTTATTGCGGCACTCATAGTATGACTGCTTGTCATTGGCAGCGCGATGAGGGTTCCTTTCAACACTGTTCCCCTAAATAACACCTGCTCTGAAGGAGCACACACAAGCAGGTGATGAGCTAAGTGTCTCACAGCACGGCTCTACTGAAGCACTGGAACTCACGCGTCTTCAATCGGTAACTCAATGATGCAACCAAGTGGGAAGTTGAGGGTCTTGACTGAAATGCTCTAGAGCGCAGCGTACTTATAAGTAGCTCATTACATTAGTAATTATATACTGTATGTATACACTTAGTACGCCCCTTTATTACTTTTCAGTCTCTTCGTATCTCAAACTTTACAAATCATTCAGCGCTCTCTTAACGGTAAAACTCGCTATTAAGCAGTCATGGCTTCTTTGGGAGCTGCCGCACCTTCTGGTATTTTCGCGGGTTCGACATACGGGCTCACCACCGCCATAGTTATGGTCGGCAGGGGGGTAGCACAGCGCTGCAGAATCCTCCAGCTGAGATGTTCTCACTCTCAGAGCTCGCCTGCAGCGTGTCCCTCTCGCCGCCCCTCGTGCGCTGCAGAGGCGCCCCAAAGCGCGCGGAGGCCGCAGCGTCGCGTCCTTCAGCAGCAACAGCAGCGCTGATCGAGTTCGGGCAGGAGCGGAAGTGTGCGGCAGGTCGCTGGTGTCGCTGCAGCAATTGCACGTCAGCGCATCTGATCCTTTGCGCCACCGTCGCTCCAGGCGCTTCTGATAACACATTTCCCGTACTATTGCCTGCTTCTGAAAATCCTGACAGTCGTTGCTTCAGTTCGCTGCAGCGGACGTAGCTCTTAATTGTGAGGTATATATTGTAACGAGATATTTGCCGGCTATCAATACACTGTACTTGAATGACAATGTTGCGAGTTGGAAATGACTAATATTTTATTTGTTTTGATTATTGCCAGAATTATCTTGGCACTTGGTCTTTGCTGGCATTCAGGATACGCTCATTATCCGTCGGAGGTTACAACTGCAGCGTCCAAAAAGCAACAATACATGGATTTGAACTTCATCAGAACACAGAGTCCCAAGGACACCAAAGATCCACTGCTGCGAGTGGGATCAGACCGTCTCAAAATTCTTCTAGGTAAAAACCAAGCTATTGATCCAGACGGCAGATCTGTGTTCCGTGAAATGGGGACTCTCACCTTCATACCCGCGACGTTGTAAGTGAAGTGAATATATAGCAGAGAGGCAAACTAAAAAATAAATCCAATATTAGCTAAACCGAAGGTCCTCAACGATTCTTACGCACCTCATTGGAGTCACATCCATATGTTTTGGACATATATCTATTTAGATATACTATAAGAAATTTTTATAACATACATGTATACCTAAGCCAACAGTTCTTTGTACTTGAATCTTTTCTATGCAACCGCCGTGGCCCGGCTTCTTGCTCATAAGCGCACAACACCGCACACCACCACAGGATCACCAGGCAGGAGCACGATGAAGGGCGTCGATAACGCGTCTCTTGTGTGGGAGCAGGAGACGCACCTCTGTTGTCACACGCGGCGTTAGGATGTAACGTTCCTAGTGGATAACGATTACGTGCGAACCAACAGTTGAAGAAAAAGACCACGGGCCCAATGACGTGGTTGTGGACCCATGATGTCAAAGCTTTCTCTGGTAGTTTCTCAAGCTATTTACCTCCGCCAAGGAAGTTATGTTTTTGTCTAGTTTTTCTGTCTGTTAATCTGTTTACCTGTCACAAAGATAACTCAAATAGTTATAGACGGAGTTCAACGAAGTTTATAAGGATTGTGAGGTATGCTAGGAGGAACAGATGATTAACTAATGGTGAAGATCCGTTTCTCGGTTTGTTTGTTCGCTGACTCATTTTTCTTATTGCCATAAGTTAAAAAGTTATGGATGGACTTTTATGAAATTTGGCATATTACGCAGAGTAAATAAAAAATTTGTGTAATGATCTGTTTGTTCGCTTGTTTGTTGCTGCGTTTGAATTCATGTTTGTTTGCACAATAATTCAAAAGTTATGAATTTATCTTAATGAAAATTAAAGGAATTGTTACTTATGTTAAAAGACAATTGATTAAATTTTGGGTATGATCGGTTGGTCCGTTGAGTGTTTGACTACTGTTTGGCAAAATGTTTGTTAGGAACATAACTCAAACAGTTATGATCTTGAAGAAAACTACAGAAACCTTTAATGCTGTTGAAAGGTACAAATGATTAGATTTTGATGTTTATACAAAGAAAATCAAAGTATTAAAATAAATTTTAAGTTTTTTTTTTACCGTGGCGGAATTATGCGCTCTCAGAGTGCTCTAGTTTTAATATTATGATTGCCAAATAGTATGCGATCAGGGAGTAGTATCACAATGCTCGATAAGACCGAGCAAATTATTACTGTTTTAAATGTTTAATTACTTCCGCCAAGGAGGTTATGTTTTCGTCGTGTTTGTCTGCCTCTTTGTTTGTCTGTCTGTCACCAAGATAATACAAAAGTTCTCAACCGATTTGAATGAAAGTTACAAGGATTGTTAAGTAAGTTAGGAGGAACATCTGATTAACTTTTGGTGAAGATATGTCCATCCGTTTGTTTGTTTGTCTGCCTCATTTTTCTCAATGCCATAACTTAAACAGTTATGGATGGATTTTTATGAAATTAATAAGTTGTTAGGTATATAAAAAAAGAGTAAATGACCAAATTTTCGTAATGATCCGTTTGTTCGTTCGTTCGTATGTCACTGTTTTTAATTTTGTGCTTGTTTGCACAATAACTAAAAAAAACGGATCTATATGAAATTTATACGGGCTGTTAGTTATGTTGAAAGACATAAATGAATAAATTTTAGTGCAGATCGGTTCGTTTATTTCTATGTTTTACTCATGTTTGTCATAACGTTTGTTAGCAGTATAACTCAAAAAGTTATGAACAGATCTTCAAGAAAATTGCACAAGCTGTTATCTAATCTAATACTAAGAATGGCCGTTGTGTGTTTATGTATAAATATATATATAGTTATTTATATGTTCGGTGTCACGCTCTTAACGAAATAAATAGGCGGAATTTAGCCCAGGTTGGAGGCTCTGGTTGTCCTCTCAAGCTCCATTGAAAGTGATAGGCAGATAATAGGCCGAGTTGCAGAAGATGGCAAACGTATCTTAAGCAGGGACAGTTGAAATTTCAACAATGAAGACATCGCAGGCTTAGTCTGATTTGTACGAGTATTAGCTTCTCCATACATCGAATCTACGGCA
>LQNS02278001.1:9356366-9366567 GCA_001587735.2 Parhyale hawaiensis
AGGTTTCAGACCCAGCTATCTGGCAGGTTTCAGACCCAGCTAACTGGCAGGTTTCACGAGGTTTTATTGCTTGAAGTAGCTACATCGCGATACAAGCAGTCTTCTGATCTTTCGTTGATATTTTCTATTTCGCATGTGCCAATGGATGAGCAACACTCGTTCATCATATTAGCCTCCGCCTCAAACTGCACTGTGGGACTTGTGTTTGGAAGCTCGCCAGACGACTTTGTTTGCATTCAAACAAGTTTTGTCGAATTGTGACCAACAAGACCAATTCCTGTTTCACCTGTCCATATTATTTCCTCCCAGAAGTTATTACTTTCATCAAATTACAAGCCTTCTTTATCAAGTATAGCTATTGGCTTCAGTAGCAGCGTGTAAATACAGTGCGACATAAGATTATAGTGCAACTATTTATATGTCATAAAAGTTCTTTTTATGGGAAATAAGTGTCCAAAATTTCAATAACACGAACATTAAGTTCATGGTAATTTTGCACTATTACTATTCAGATATCTGGCATTCAAAAGGACAAAAAAATCCATTTTTTCTCATATTTTGACAGCTTAATTGAACCAAGGGGATAAAAACTAAAATTTAATACAAGACGTGTGCTAAAGATCACACGGACGCAAAAGGACCTACACGTGCTGCCATTGCAGGGATCTTTGGTAGACATGTTAAACCAGTCCAACGATTCTTGAATGATGCTGAGTTTTAATAGTATTCAAAATATTCTAAAAGATGTCATAATTTAAATTAAATAACTTAACTACGAGTGAAAATTTTTACGAAATAATTTACTGCATACTTTAAGGGAAAATACCTACAATAGGATGGATACATTTCGTTTATTATGAATACTTTCTGATTTCGTATGTTGAAAATATTTCATGAATTATTCTCAATTGTTTTGCAATGAATTCTGAAATTTTCTGAGTTTTAATCCTCTATCTGTTTGAATCAACATGAATGTATGTGCGAGTTTCATTTCCTAGGTACGAATAATTTCAGACAAAGGTATATTAAAGAAAAAACAGAAAAGCAAAACGTAGAGTTAAATTAGGGGTACGAACATTTACGTACAGATGCTGTACGAAATTCAGTTTTCTATAATATATTTAAAGTGTGCAGTTTCATGCATTCTTAGATCTAATTGTTATCGGGTTTTATTCAAAGTATCAATTCCCTTCCTGACAATTCAATCTCTTAATTTTAGTCACTTTGATTTACCTGCTCACGTTTGGGAGTTTCACAGAAAAATGAAAGTAAAAAGAAGCTAGAAACTTTTATTTTTTGCTACCAGCACTCGTGGAGTGAAAGTGAGGATGTAGAGGCAACAGAGCGGTGTGTGGCCTCTACCAGTGGGCACTCTTTGCACCGGGCCTAGCGCCTCTCAGTCTGTTATATAGTGGCAGTTGTGCTATACTACACGCTATGCGTTTCCGAGAGGATTCTAGTATTATTTTCCCCTTCTTTCAGTTATGAAAAATATAGTTTATTCTAGGGACTGTATTTTTAACCAAATTTCCAGCAACAAATGTATCCATTGGTGATAGCTAGGAGTTGCCATGGATTTAACGAATCGAGTCATCTTACGCGCTGAAATCTTCTATGCGTTATACTTATGACTGATTGTTTTTTTGTCGAAGAACCGTGTATTTACGCGTAACGTCTAGAAAGACAAGACGTGTTCATGACAATGTTCTATTGAAATCATGAACAAACACGCGTGAAGCTAAGGACCATAATGTGAACATACTGCTCAAACCAGAAGACTGTAGAAGCTACATTCGCAGTTGAAGTTTTGAAATACATAAGCGAGGTCACTGTCGTCAACTTAAGCTATGTGTTATCATAGACAACAGGGACAATAATTGTGCATCACTTTGCAGCGAGTACGTCCGTACTAGCGAAACTTGGTGTGGAAACGGTTCTATTCAGAATAATTTCGGAAAAAAAAACATTATATTCTGGATTTAGTGTTCAAGCGTGAATGACTTTTTAGAATGATCCATATTGCGCATACATCATGCCCATCCAAATTCAGGGGTTAATAGAAAATGTTGAGTTCACCGACGGTTTGCTAAATGAACATCAGCAGAAATGATTTTTTCATCTTATTGTCTATCCAAATCCCATGCTTTTCCTCTGCTATCATGGCAACATTCTTTTAATAAATCACAGAGCGGCTCACACTTCCAGAACAGGATTATGTAATATTATAGTTCCCTTCAAGTCCAACCTGTTATGGGTAAAGAGAATCAGAGCGTATGTTTCACAATAATTTATGCTAATAACTTGTCAGTTACGGAAGCATTGTGGTTCGACGGTCAATATTGACAAGGAAGCCATGCGTCTTTCCATAGACAGATATTGTAACACCCTCTGTTGTCTTCACCGAAACGAAGAATATTAACGAATGCCCAAAAAAGGTATATGGAAGGCTTCGCTGTTGTGTAATCGTGTCAAGCTTAATTATTTTCGATGTTTAGAGCCATAGGTTTGAAAGAAATCCTTGCATATCTACAATACTTTAGTTACGGCTTCATCTATTCCACAGATAATGCATAGTCGATTAGAATTAGGTCAGTTGCAAAGAATTGCCTTTCATTTACGGGCAAAAATATCCAGTTTCCAACCATGCACTTCAGTCACTCGGTCCCTTCCAATATGCTTATGCAACAGGGACGAACGACGTGCGGATGACACCTTTGAGTAACCAAGGACAACCACATGAATACCTGTCAGGCCTGGCAGTATAGGGTGTAGGTGCAGAGATCCTGCATCTCTGCATACTACAGTTCCTATTTTGTTTGTGTTCGTTTCAAGACAACAGTGCTATGGGACAGTGCTATGTAGGATGCTGCACCTGTTCGGTGCTGTTTTTGGCGCTATGATAGGGTTACGTGCAGCTCGTCCTCTGCCGCGCCAGGACGTTCGCGGAGATAAAGAAGCTTAGTAGCTCTACCAGGGTTCCCGTTTGCGTGGTTGCAATACCTAAGGTTTGTTAGATTGGCTTATTAAAGCCGATTTCAGCAAAGCCCACCGACATGCCTTGGTCGGAACTGCAAAGAAGAATTTTGTCTTCGTCGCTCTGAATTGCGTTGCCATTGTTAGAGGCAACACGATCGTCTTGAACCCACTGAATACTTCATGTTACTTTGTAAGATTCAGTTCTTGAAAGTCTCACAAGTAATCGAAGAAGGGCCAACGCCTGAAACTCGAATGAACGAGCTAAAGTTGGCACTGCTTTTTTTGAATTTACGCACACGCTCCTGATATATGTGTGCTGTAGGGCGCTATCGACTTGAAAAGAGGATACCAGCACTATCATCTTCTACTGTGCTGTGGAAATGTTCTATTATACTTAATACCTTATTTAGATCCTGATAGAGGGAATAAGCAGTTACCAAATTAAAAAAGTTATGGCGTTATCGCGGTCTCTATCGGCAAACGCGACATGTCTCTTACATATATAGTGACTTTGATGAAAGAGTTAATAGTGGCAATTTTACAGAAGTTCCGAATCGTGTGTCTAGGCAGGGAATATGACAGGGGTATGGGCCAGTTTCGTTTTTTTTTACGTTAGGCAGTTCAGCCAAACAGAGTTCCGACAGATTCATGTTTCATAGGGAGTATCGAGCCCTTTTACCAGTCATGTATACAAATCCAGACAAAATTATTACTACTAGGTACTAAGTACCACGCAATACCACAGACATCTGTTGCATTGGCATTAAATCGCAGTCCGGACTTGGTCGGTCTCGGGCTGGGAGGTAGCGACGTGTTTACAGCGCCGGCTCTCGCTAGAATTAACTTTGTTCTATTTTCTCTACATTGTTTCAAGTACATTTAAACTCATATTATAGTTGTCATTTCAAATCCTAAGCATTTCAAGGTTATATATATACATATATATATTTCGATACCGACTATTAGATGGCCAACAATTTTTCTGAACGAACTATTAGATGGAAAGTGTCTCCTTAAAGGTACCATAAATCTAGTACGTCTACAGTCCCGGGCAGTTCAAATAGCCTGAAAATTAGCCTGAAAACTATTTAAAACACCGTAGATTTTTTCACGTTTAGTCTCATTTGAAGAAAAATAAATCTACGTTTAAACGCACGCCCACCTTTCGACACATAAACGTCCAAAATTCTTTGAAGCTGCTACCCACCACCACCTTATTACGAGGAAGCTTGCCAGCAATGAGCTCTCGAGGTTAGGCCGAGAACCTTATAGGTTAGGAGGCGTAGGTCTGGTTTGTCTAGTGTTTTAAACCTGTATATATCATAGGATATTTGCCGCCACGGTAGCAGCATGCATACGTTCGCAGCTTTAACACCTTGTATCGCTAGCAGGGTCGAGGCCAACCCAGGCACGCGAGCTCTTTGCTGATCTAAATGTGCTGAGTCCGCAATTGTGTGCATGAACTGCGCCGCGGCGGAACTTGCCTTCCTCAGAGATGAAGAGATGAGGGGGGGGGGGATGGTCGTGGGTCATTTGATCCTTCCGTCATATTTGTCGCCATAGTTCTTGGTGACCTGTGGTCGACTGCGACTGCACTTACTCTTCTGGGGACAATGGGCCTATATCCGCAGCCCAAACCAGCGCATGTGGGTTTTCCAGGTGAGGGTTTGGTCTAAGTTGACATTACCTTTACCGGACCTACGCCTCCTAACCTACAAGGTTCTCGGCCTAACCTTGAGAGCTCAGTGTTGATTAGCTATTCGTTACTTAGCGTCAATCTCTGATTGGCATTACTTAGCGACGTCATTATAGCGTTTACAGTAGGTTTGATGCTATGTAAACCAAGGGATGTACCGTTCCTCTAGCAGGCCATTTCGACCTACAGTATATCTATCTATATATCATCTTAGGCCTATGCTATTCCTCTGACGTGGTGCGTTATCAGTAATTGTTACTAAATCTACGCATTTCGTAGAACATATGCGAAGTTAGCGTAGTCTGCCTGTGCTGCATTTGAAGAGTTTTATCAGGCCTTACGATAATATTATGATTATACGGTTTTGATGCATTCTGATTAAAGAACAAATATCATGCTGTGCGCTTCACAATTTGTGGTGCCTATTCTTGAACCTATCCATACATGATACATACTTTGACGTTACTACTCAGGCTTCTTTTCTCGATAAATTATTTTTATGGATATATTTACCGCCCCAACAGGTTTAGTTATCAGTCACAAGGCTTGTTCTAACCATAACCCCTTCAGGAGTGTGATTTGTTCAATGTCGAGATGACGGTGTCCTATGCTCAGTCTGTCGTCACTACCAAAGGCTTTGGCAGCTTTTGGAAACTGCTGTTCAGGTGAGCACCGAATGTTCTTTATGTTTACACGATATTCAAGTTTGTCGGTTGTTCATTGATATACCTACGTACTGTTAAGCGATATCACGCCCAGCCACCAGCGTACAAAATCTCACCGATTGAAAATGACTATTTGACATGGCAGAATGTTCAGGTATCAAATATGCCGCTTCTTTCCTATACACTGGGCATTTAACCGTCCGTTCTAGAGAATGTTGTTTACAACAGGCAGAAATGTATTCTACAGAAAGGAATAGCTTCTCAAATCTGGTGTGACCACAATTTGATCGTGATGGACTTGTCTGGCAGGCGCTACATATGAATGCGGTGAGGTAGAGTTATGTGACGCGATATGCATAAGGTTAGAATATTGCTTCCTAAGCTTTTCAAGTTTGAAGCAGACCTGAAGATATGGCTCACACATGAATACAAATTGAAAACTTCAGTGTAGTTAGAGTTACAACTCATCATTACGATAATTATTGACGCTTGGGGGAATCTAATTGAGTTTCAGTAATGACACAGTTACGGTGATACTTTAGTTACATGCGCTGGGAGCTGTGCTAAAAACTGTGCTAAACTTGCTGGAGGACAGCTGATGCGGCCAGCGAGTTGAGGCACGTGGTCCAGATGCCTGATTTTTTCTGAGCGCTCCGTACGCAGCGAGACGGGAGGCGGGTTGAAGGGGGGCGGGGGTTATCGTGGCGCTCCAGCAATGCCACTCACATAATAGGGGGCGGCTGTGTACTCATTATATATCATAGCATAATTTGATGTATGCTTTACATAGAAGGCACTGTCAATGTCATCATTATTTAGAGAAGACACGAGCCGTTTTTCTCAGGAACATTGCATGTAATGCCATCCAAGATGCAGTACACTGACGTACCCTGGTGCGTGTCGTCAATCTTTAAACTATTACTACAAAGTGTCCAGGCCTGATTTTATAAATCCCAATTATCCCGAAGAGGGCCAACAATAATATCAGGGTCCGTAGGAATAGCATTGCTTAACACTTCCCTACCAAAGTGCTCTCATCCTTACTGGACTTAGACATAATCTGTAACCTGCACAGACGGGTGACGTGTGTGTTGGGAGCTTAGAGAGGGTCCAATTCAGGTACATTTTTGTGTAGCTTTGCGCTTCGTTGTATAGAGAGAGAGCTGAGGGTAGAGTGGCATGCGCAGCTGCTGAGGGTAGAGTAGCACACGCAGCTGCTGAGTGTAGAGTGGCACATGCAGCTACTTACGGTAGAGAAGAACACGCAGCTGCTATTGCTGAGGGAAGAGCATCACACGCAGCTGCTGCTGATGGTAGAGCATCACACGCAGCTGTTGCTGAGGGCATAGAGCAGCACATGCAGGTGATGCTGTGGGTAGAGCATCAAATCCTTATAGTCGGCTTCGGGGAAATTTATTTATCTTTTTCTTTGTTTATTTATTGTTTGTTTATCCGTCTATTTTCTGTCACTCGTTAAGAGAACAGGTTGATAGGTAGATAGGTTGCAGATGATGGCAGTCGATCGTGCCGCAGGCATATCCGTTTCCGGTGATTGCTAATGTTGTAGTGCGCTCAATGCAGATGCCTACAGCTCTCTGAGCAGTCTCTTGCATCGTGATTTGTACTTTCTTCTGAGGTTTCCTTCATCCAAACTTCAGCTGCCCTTAGTTTACACTGATACTCTTATTGACTGCACGATCATTAAAGCAAATTATAAGATATTTTTCAGCTGTGAGCAGGAGGGTAAAGAACACGAGGATTTCTTGGCAGCAAATAATTATATCTTTTTTCGGTTCTTCCTTCAACAGAACAACTTTTCACATGAGGAAAAGTCTTCCGAGTTCTGTGACACCCTCGAGTATCCTGGATACAGAGCTCAGTGTTTATTAGGAGCAATATCGAGCGCGTGCAAAAAAAAAAATAATAATAATGCTTCTCAGTGAATCACCGGAAGAAAGCTTGGCGTTGTTCAGCGCTAGCATGCTTATCTGCTTTGTTCTATAATTCAAATTGTCAGTTGCAGTGCATCCTTCATAAGGAAGTAAAAAAAAAATTATGATCAACGAAGACGGGTCATCACCAGAGCCCGGATTTATTGCAGTTTACGGCGTTAGTGCAATAAAAGCTACATGTGCAATAACTGCATGAGAGCTATAAATGCAATATAATAGGCCGTGTTCACACATCCTTAATCGTAACGCGTTCAGTCAAACTGATGGACGCGGCGCGCTGATTTGATAGAAGCAGCTGCAGCAAACGCGGGAGAATGAAGGATGAAGCGTGCTCTTTTTTGAACGCGCTGCATCATTCAAGTTCAGTGAACAGAACTTGTAAATAGTGAATTTATTCTCTGCAGCGTTCACAGATCATGGACAAGTCAACAGAAAATGCTAATGCTTTTGTATCGTCACTTTAATCAACAGAATCCCTGTACTCCCGTTTGAGACAAGAAAACTAATTCACCTGAATATGTTGTCTGAACATGGACGCCATCTTTAATTTGGAAGCACATTTGATTGATCTACGCTGATTTCTCTTTTATCGGTTTATCAGGCCATAAATATTTTGGAAGTAAGCTGTTCCTATCAAAATCAGGCTATAAGAATATGGGATACGAATGTGATTTCAAACCGATGTGAAATATAAGCAAAAATGTAAAGAAACGATATCATAACTGAACGAGCGGCATTTTTCATTTGGATGAAGGACACTTCTACGTGTGGACAGGGACAGGAAAAGTTGACGCACAGTTAGTGTTAATTTTCGTGATTGAACGCGTTATAATGAGTGAAGTGTGAACTCGCCCTTGGATAACATTAAATATTGTATTTATAACTTACATTGTAGTATGAAGTCATGTGACACCTGGCACTTATCATTGATAATAAATGCCACGTGTCACAAGACTTCATACGCTATGACAACTGATTCCCTTATAAATTGTCGTTCATTGTTTTTGTTGAGGCAAAAATATAATTGAGTCTCAAAATCTTAAAATCTGAGTATTAAATTTTGTAACATTTTTCGTTCGGGGGATACATCAGGGGAACAGTTAGAGCGAGATACTCGCAAGAATCATTCTCGGTATTGGGAAGATTGTCAGTTAGCATAAGCGCAATGTATACGGACTGTTCGCATTTGGAACTGCTATAAGTGTCCGTTGATCCACTGACGTGCTATTCCCGTTTGCTCTCCGACCTTTTTTAGTCCCTTTAATTTTTTGTTGAATTTGTCTTTTCCTTGTTTCCTATTTCTTCCACTCCTATTGCCAATAAGAGCAATTTTTTGGTGCAATAAAAACAATTTTCAGGAGCAATAAGAGCAATTTTTAGGAGCTATAACTGCAATATTTTACGCGCAATAAATCCGGGCTCTAATTATCACAAATTCTTCGCTGTCATTTTTGAAGCGCGGGCACTCTATATAGTTCATTTATAAGCTGCAAGAATGGACAAAACATTCAGTCGTTGAGTACTTTGAATAGGGAATAAAAAATCGGGGGATAAATACTAACAATAAAATTCATGATGTCAAAATTTAATTTGCTTTAATGCAACTTGTAATATATTTACCCTAAGGCATTACAACTGCAAGAACCTTCCCGCCGCTAAGTATGTGCACTAACGTGTCACGCCAAGCTTAACGTGCAAGCATTTTTTCCCGTCAGAATCAGCGAAGTTGTCGCTCGGCAGCGCATGCCTTCAGCAGTGAAGGCGGTAATTACGCATGTATTATTCCCTGTAACCTCACCGTACCAGGGGCTTAACTTTGTAGCTATACTGTACAGTGTATATACTGTACATTTACGAACAGTATAGAACTCAGAGAAATTTCGCCATTACTTTGATATAGGATTTCTATATTTTCCATCTTTTTTTTACCGAGGCTTTCTTCGTCGCTGGCTTTGTTCCGGACACACGACGGTGGACCACTTGTCTTGTACAGCACGGGCCTCCCATCTTTGACCCCACAACACTGAAGAAAATCTGTCACAGACGGCAGCCGTGCCTTCCTCTACTTCTAGTGGGAGTTTGGTTACAGAATGAACCATTGCATGTGGACTTCCGAGTCGAGGATTGCGGACAAGTTGACATTAACTTAAGGTTGAGGTCCAGTCAGTTATTACCCTTTTTGCCTGACAGTGTTCCGATTGCCAGGCATGTCATGCCAGCCAGTACTTACTGGTCTACATCATTCAAAGAACACTGCTCACATTGAAGAAATGTTTGTGTGACTGGGCGACAATACTATAATGCCAGCAATTAAGTGAGACCATGCATGGTGATGGGCATTATCAGTAAGGGAGCCAAAGCTTATATTTGCATAATTAGCCTTTCTTTCTCCAGTAGCTGCTATTATTATTATTGGAGGGATTTCACGACCTAATGATTGGATCGGTTGAGCGATGTTGGGCTCTACACTCTGGCGCCGGGTCACATCCCGCGATCTAAGGCTCAGAACACTTTGCGAATGATGTGCGCTGTTCCGAGTAAAGCGCTCTTCAGGAGGGTTCCTGGGTGGAGATGGCCGCACTTGAGGTCTCGGAGGGCAGTCTTGAGATTCGTGGACATGGCCCCCAGAGCTCCGATGACCAGTGGAATGACGTCGACCTTCATCTGCCACAGCCTCTGGAGCTCGATGGCAAGGTCCCGGTACTTTTCCTTCTTCTCCGCTTCCTTGTCGATGATTCTGGAGTCGAAAGGGATTGAGACGTCGATCAGTTTGGCCGACTTCTCCCGTTTGTCCTTGACGACGATGTCCGGTCGGTTGGCGTGGAGTACACGATCGGTTTCCATCCTCTTGTCCCAGTAGATCTGCACGGCTTCGTTTTCAACCACGGGCGCGGGTTCGTGCTCGTACCACC
>LQNS02278001.1:9384259-9395289 GCA_001587735.2 Parhyale hawaiensis
GGTGCTTTCCAGTTCTTGGTCTTGCTCAGTTGCTTTTTGAGCTGTTGACTGGTGATTGTAAGGTCTGGATCTGCTGCGACGTTCTTCTCCTTGACGTCGTGGAGCCATTCTGCGGAATTGTTGTGCCGTACCTCTGCTCCAGATGTCACTCCAAAATCGAATGCTCTCTTCTGCGTTGGGTGAGTCAGAGCTCGTCTTTTCTCCTCTAAGGGTTTGATAGAGGCGTTTCTGGTTGGTGTTGAATAGCTGGTTCTGATGGAATCCAGCTACTCTGGCCTCGAAGCGTCTAAATTTGCTCCTTTTAGCAGATAGCCGCTGCTTTAAGGTATCTGCTAAGTTGGTTAGGCCGACTTCGAGGCACCGGTACCTCAATTCGAGCAGAGTCTTCTTTTCCTCGTCGTGGAGATTCCCTCTGCGCCATTCAGAGATCCAACTGAGATGTTTCCTGATCTCAGCAGTGTTTTTCTCGAGGCGGTGCTTCCAAGGAGGATTCTTTTTCCGCTGGGTCTGTTGCGGACGGGGTTGTACCTCAAGGATCCTCACTGCGAGGTCTGCTCCAGCTTTGATGAGAGCATTTGTTTCAGCTATGTTGTTGGTGTGGATTTTACAAATCACCGAGTTGACGCGGAAAGCAGCTGCTTGAATCTTCGATTCCGGTAGATGTCGTAGGCTGGGATGACCTTTTGGCGTTGTTTCTACGCTGGAGTTCCGGAATTGGTCCCGCAGCTCCAGCAAGTCACTCCGTTGCTGGTCGGATAGGTCAGGTTCTGTCACATCGTCTTCTGACTCGCTCTGGCTCATATTTTGGGCCGGTAAGTGCCTCGGCCCACGTCAGGGCGACCGGTTGGGGTCGGCAGAGTCGATCTCAGACGGAACAGCGCCTAAGTCGGAGGTTTCCTTCGATGGGATGGAGGGCCGCCTAACAGGTTCCACAGGTGGGGACCTAGGCGGGATCACGGGTCGGGTTAGCACCTGGCGTGCAGGTTCGTCGGCAAATGGAGAGGCCACTTGAGCTTCCATCCTCGCACCGATTTGAAGCCGTTCCTCTTCGTTGAGGAGGTTTTGCTGCAGATTTGCCAGATATGGCCACTAAGAGAAGCCTGTGGGAAATTGCCCGGGATTCTTCTCTCGTCCCACAGCTGTTTGAGATAGCCAGGCCCCTCGCGCTTGCTGGCGACGAAGCACTCCCACAGCAAATTATTATTATTATTATTAAAACTTCACGCTCGAGCTCCCACGGACAGGCAATACAACCCAAATGAAGCATCTTGCAACACCGGGAAGCTCAAAACGCTGCTAAAGGAAATCCAGCAAAAAAACATTGACAGCTGACGACCAAAAGCCGATGCCGGCAGAAAATTCTAAACTTTAGCAGACCAGTGCACGAAGCACCGGCAGAACTGATTAGTTCGACATCGGACAGCTTCCTAAGTACAAGAGTGGGCTCCGCACGCAGCACGAGTCTCTCTCCCAAAAACCTTCAGGACAGGGAGAGAAGAATACAACCAATGCCTCTCATTATTATTCACCTTATAAAACATACATAGCTCTACTACTCTCCTCTTGTGGTACAGGTTCATCAGATCATTGTCAGAGCACAGCCTGCTGGCTGAACGAACAAGTCGGTCCAACAGACGCAAGCGAGTGTCAGCAACTGAAGCCCAGACTGATGAGCAATACTCTAACACAAGCAGCAAAAACGCATATAAACATCTGCGGGCAACCTGACTGTCGCCAAACACAGAATTCACCTTACGCAGGAGCCCAATCTTAGTGGAAGCACGTGACACCAACCTCCTAATATGCGACTCAAAAGTAAGCTTCTCATCAAAGACAACTTAAAATCTCCAAGGCTAGACTCCTGAAGCAAAGTGTCATCGATCTCCAGTTGGGGATGCTGTGGTACAAGACCGACTGACAATCATCGACTTGGTCTTACTGGCATTCAGCTTCATACTCGAGACCGAGCACCATGCACTAATGCGTGACAAATCCCTATTCAGAGACTAGGCGACAGCATCACGCAGGCGAGGAGCAGGTATCACTGCAAACAGTGGAATCGTCGGCATAGTTGATCATCGTGTTTTCAAGCGAAGAGAACGTGTCCCTAGTATCGAGAACGAACAACAGCGGGCCAAGCACACTGCCCTGAGGGACGCCAGTACACCACCATGACTGAGGCGCTGAAGACGCCGTCAACAGACACATTCTGCGTTCGCTCAGAAACAAAATCGCGAATGATTTATAGAACCCTACCACCCACACCAAAGGACTCCAGCTTGTACTGTATGATAGACCCCTGTGGTTAACCCTGTCAAACGCCACGCTAATGCCCAGCTGGACAAGACGTGCCTCCGACCTACAATCCAGCGTAGGCTGTAAACAGTGTGACACCGACAACAGAGCGTCACAACAACTCAAGCCAGTTCTGTACGCAAACTACCCAGCAGGCAGCAACCCCGTAACCTCAGCGAAACGACCAAGCTTACCAGCGATCAATTTCTAGAACACCTTCGACAAAATGGGCGTCAGTGTGATGGGTCGATATTTGGAAACCGGACCCTTGGGAATAGGTGTAATATTCCCAGTACGCCAACAACGAGAAAAATTTTCCAACCGTATGAGGCGCCGGAAGATCACTGCAAGTTTTGGGGGCAAGAACGTCAGCCAGCTGCTTATAAAACAAAGGAAACATGCCCACCAGATCCACACCTCCATATGGATCTAGGCCCTCAGGCAGCACCTTGACTGTACTAGATCTGAACGCCAAAGAAGTCAAGCGAGGTTCAGGCTGGCACCCATGAGGCAATGCGATAACATCTCTGATCTGCTTCTCGTCGAAGTGAGCCGACAAAAGCTCCGCCCTTGCCAAGGGATTAGTAATGATGCCCACACCGGGACCAACAAGGGGCAGCAACGAAGGTTCAGCACCAAACACTGAACTCTTTAGCTCACTCAACCAACGATGTGAATGGTTAATACTTAGCAGAGACTCCCAGGAACGCTGCCTCAGACGGTGCGGTGCCTCCTCATACACACGCTTAGCCTCGGCCCTACGATCAACATAGGTCTGCCACAACGTGCGGTCACGCGCACGCCGTTGAGCCCGATAAGCCGCTTGTTTAGCTTCGAAAGCTAACCGACACTGGTCGTCAAACCACGGCTTATCCCGAGACCTCACAAGAATAGTCCTCTTAGGGACAAACTTCTCCAAAATGGATACAGTCAAGTCGTTAAGCTCAGAGACAGGATCCTCACTGTGAATGATCTGGCGCCAAGGTAACGTTCTAACTGCCTGAGTAATAGCCAACCAGTTAGCCCTGCTCTTAACGAATGCCACTTGCCTGGTGTTTACCTCACGAACAACATAATTAAGGTCCAAGGACACAACAAGATGTGACTAGTCTGACGAGGCAATAGGGGAGCCAACTGACACTGTCATCAAGTCCGGGACATCACTCATAACGAGGTCGAGACAGTTGCCAGCAATATGCGTGGACCCGAGAACTAGCTACACACGACTAGATAAGTTGAAAAAGTCCAACGTAGCCTCACCATGACATTCAGTCGGTGATACAGCTCCCAACCAGTCCCTGTGGTGTGCATTAGTATCACCCACAAAAATAAACGCTGACTTGGGATCCCTGCTCTGGACCAAGGCCATCGCCGTCAATAAACAGCCATAAAGAAAATCATCAGTTGCAGGGCTTCGATATAAAGAGAATAAATAATAATTAATACTGGCTAAAATTATACAGAAAAATAGATTCAGGTACAGGTCTTTTATATGTAAATAAAACTGGCAGCCAAATTATAATTGACTCTTTTCATTTCAAAACGGCACTTGCTTTAAAAATAACCATCGAAAACTTTACTGAATCATCAACTTTGGAGAAAGGAAAATTTCATGATGATTCAAGTCTGGTGAAGAAGGCGCCTGTGGAGTTATTTAAAACCGGGATTTACACTCGCTGAGTAGTAAGACGCATCGTTAAGTGGCATCAACCATGGACCTTGATGTTCGATGGAACTCTTTCAAACACTCCTTGACGTAAAGTGTACAATTACTGCCTCTTCTTGAGGGGTAAATTTTGTAAAACTGTAACCAGTTTAAAGAAGCTAAGAGAATGTGATATTCAGCACAGCTATGGTATTATCAGTACTTTTTCAAAATTCAACATTGTTTTGTCTTTGACATTGTTTTCCTAGCATATTTTTGGACAGGGGTGATGGTATAGTGTGCTCTTTTCTTTTTGATCATATCGAAAAATCCAAGCCTTTTCACACAAGTTTGAATTTGTACTTGATTGCTCTCTTATGCTTAAAATTGACATCACTGTTTTTCAGAGGTAGTAATATAAAAGTTTGTTCTTGAAACCAAACGCTATGGACTACTTGCTGATCCTGCCGACTCTCAGCAAGTACTAACGTACATCAAATGTTGGCCTGCATATTCCACCAGTGTTGTCTCTTCTAAAGCATCAGTGCTATAGATTATTCGAGTTTTTTATCATTAAATATTTCATAAACTTAAAAAGTCGTATCAATTCAGAGATTGATTCCTGGTATTAATGCGACATAATGGGAATTTTAGTGACAAGGGAATTTTTAAACCAACCTGTGGAAATAAGTTTTACGTAATATCAGTGATCTGGAAGTGAGCCATAGAAATATAATAAACTAGAACGCCTCGTTGGCGTAAGACTGTCACCCGCGGTAGGGGGCAAATTCAACGAAGCCATTTTTGATGAACGAGGCTAGGGCACATCCCCATTCCTTCCCAGAGATTAGCTTTTCAATAACATAGGAAAAAATGGCTGGCACTGGGCTCACCGGCGCTCTTAATAATAACTTAGGAAAATGGGAGGCTTCGTAGCGCGAGACGATCTGCCGCGGTGGAAGAAATTTCAATACCGTCATGTTTATGACCAGTTAGGTCTAGTTTTTTGGCATGGGTCACATCTAGGTCAACCCGCCAAACTGTCTAAAAAAATTATGAAGATTGCTCAACTCCTTCGACCACTCATTGGGCGGACAGAAGAATATATACATATGACAGATAAATATACAAATATATTTCGATACGGGCTATTAGATGGAAAACGATCTTTCAATACGGCCCGTTAAATGGATGAAATTTCAATAGAGGTACCAAAATGCTGGTACTTCTAAAGGCCTGTTAACTTCAAATAGCGAAAAAAGTATTAAAAACACCATAGATTTTCTCACGTTTGGTCTCATTTTGAAGGAAAATAAGTCTACGTTGGAACGCATGCCCACTTCGCGACAGATAAACGTCCAAAATTTTTTGATGCTACCACCCACCACCACCCTAGTAGGAGGAAGCTCGCCCATTCCTAGCTAGCCCCGAAAACAGCTAACAAAACAATGAGCTTTCGCTCATAAGGTTAGGTAAAGGCCAGGACTGGTTCTGCCAACATTCAAAATTGCTTACATTTCATAGTTAGCCCATTGGAATGCAAGCAGAACCAGTCCTTGCCCTTCACCTAACCTTATGAGTAAGAGCTCGTTGTTGGGCTGTACCTGTATTAGTCAAATTCGGAATAAATATATATATTTAGATACGGCTATTAGATGTCCAACAATCTTTCAATACGGCGTGTTAAGTGGCCGGCGTCTCGATAGAGGTACTAGAAATCTGTTACGTCTAACGGTCTGTTAGCTTCAAATAGTGAAAAAATGGTTAAAATCACAATAGATTTTCTTACATTTGGTCTCATTTTGAAGGAAAATAAATGTACGTTGGAACGCACCCTCACTTTTCGACAGATAATCGTTCAAAATTTTTTGATACTGCCACCCACCCCCACCACCCTAGCACAGCTCACCTTCCAGTGAGCTCTTACCCTGCCAATCTTGTAGGTTAGGAGGCAAGGGCTGGTTCTGCGAGTGTCCCAATGACGCTTAATACATAGTAAACCCATATGTACACCTATATATATACTTAGAATATTAGCAGAACCAGTCCTTGCCCCCTAACCTACAAGGTCTCGGAGGGGGTGTACCTCTATCAGGCCAATTAGATACATATAACATAATTAGATACATTATCACTCCTCTCAGTTTGGTCGCGGGTGATAACTAGTATCATCGACAACCTCTGGCATTCTTTACAGTTAAGTTTTGTATATATAATCATAAAATGAAGCCAGTCGTTACTTAAATGAAATTCAACTCGCTGTCAGGGCAAACACTTCGCAAGCGGTCAGTAACTTGCCCTCAGACATGAACACTGCTCGAAAATAAGCTTATGAGACTGACCTGGGTAAAAATGGTGTCACTTCGATTATGGCTGACTCGACGTTAACCGAATACAGGTAATATTTTCAGTAGCTCTTATTCATCGCTTCTGACGAGAGTACCGGCCTAGGTAGTTAGCGAAAGTAAACTGTCGGGCCCACAAGGGAAATGAGAGCAATTAGTATCAGCTTGAATAAGATCTTAACAACTGAAAACCAATTCTGAATATATTTCAGGTTTCATAACGGAGAATGAACGTAAGATCTACTCAAGCATGAGCAGTCGTACGTGCCATGCTATCTACTGGATGCCCTTTGCCTGGGCGGGAGCTCTGGTGTGCCGGGCTCGTAAGGAGAACAGAATCAGGGACGACATCGCCTGCAAGACCATCATTGACGAAATCACCACACTCCGGAGCAAGTGCGGCTCGCTGCTCGGCTACGACTCCATCAACATCCCTTTGGTTTATACGCAGGCGAGTAAGCTGTCGTGGCAGTGCCTAGATTAATTCGAATTAGGTATCGTGGTCGACATCTGTTTTAAAATACACAAGTACAGCCATTTTACAGTAGAAGTATTTTATAATCGTTCCCCAAACGTTAATTCGGCAGCACCGCTCTACATGCCTTAGACTAGACTGGTCTCTTCCTTTAAGTACAGGTAGTGTTAGAATACTTGTTTCACACGCTGCGGAATACACTGTTTCATTAATTAGCTGAGGTTTGCTTCACAGAAGGCAGTCTCTCGCTTGTGAGATGTCCTGAGGAGGTGTGTGAGGTTACGTTCAAGCTGCGGCCCCCGATATTTTTGACTATCCACCGCCATTGTTTAATAGGTATATCCATTATAATCGAATGGGTTACTGTTTTCTGGATTCTATCTCACCACAGATGGCAAGTTAATCATGCTGAATTTTGTCAACAGGTGGTGACGCTAGCGGTGTACACCTTCTTCTCAGCCACGCTGCTGGGGCGCCAGTTCCTGGACCCCACTAAAGGCTACGAGAAGAATACCATTGACTTCTATATTCCAGTGTTCACGTATCTGCAGTTCATCTTCTACATGGGGTGGATGAAAGTGGCTGAGACTTTGGTGAACCCATTTGGTGATGATGACGACGACTTCGAGATGAACTTCCTCGTAGATCGCAATTTGCAGGTTACTTTATTAGATCGTTTACCCGTTCTGGTTCATTTACTGACAAACATATTACTCCACCTGCTCTTAGCGATGAAATTCTTCATATACCAACCAATACTAAATAGTTTGAAAATTCTTCAAAATAAAGTGACTTAAGAGTCCATTTGTTGATATATGGTTCATCAGGAATGTAAAACCTAAGATTCAGCAAAATAGCTTCTACGACTTAACTAGAACAAATAAATTTTTCATACGAAGTCGTTTCCTGATGGTAAAGAGAATGGTAAAGTCGATCTGAAATGCGAATAAGTTTCTAAGAGATGCTTCGTCCTATTTTCAACAGCTATGTGTTCCAATTCTTAGTGGATCTTCGAAGCCTGATGACATATCTTCCTTTTCATTTCATATGATATATTTTAAATTGGACTCAAGTCAGGACTTGTCGATGGCCATAGTGAAACTTGTATATTCCATTTTAAAGTCAAGCCGTCCCGGATATAGATGTATCTTCGAGGTCGTTATGTTACTGTATTGCAATCAGTCGCGTAAGACCAAAACTGCCCCGATAGGTCTATATGTTTTTCCAAAATCTTGCTAGAATCATCAGCATCTATATTATAATGCTGCTTGAGGCTCCATACGTACGTCAGTCTGTCCAACCGTGGGTCTGCACGTTACGGTTTTCAATGTCAGATGGGAGAAATTCAATTTGTAAGAAGCTCTGATTTTCGCTGGAACGAAGTTCAATCATAGCTGTCTTCTTTAGCGCTTCTTGAAAAAATTTCAGTCACTTGCAAAGCAAAGACGTTCAGACCATTTCATTTGTATGCTATCTACCGCTTTTCATTTCTTTCACAACATATTATGTTCGCTTGCTTATGACGATCGACGTTTTTAATAGGGCCAGCCAGATATTTAGTTAGAATACGCTGCAGGAGAATAGGAGAAGGAGTCAAGTTCAATTTTTAGCTGCTACCTCTAGGCAGTTCTTAAGTAGCAGATTCACTGCTTGACTTGGGACATTTTCAACCTTTCTATGAATGATATGGTTCCGAAGGCATCGTAATTGAAGAGTCTTTTTTTCTGTTGAAATTGCACAGGTTCCTTCAGTATTAGATACGGGGAGTTAGGATGATACGGGTCTGACATATCACTGAAGAACATTCCTCCTGTTCTGTGGAATTTGAACAGGTTTCAGGGTTTCAGCTGCATCCATAGCAGCGTCATCGGATGAGTACGTAGAAACGTTCCCATGTTTCGTGAGAAGTTAGCTGAATCTCTTAGATGCAGCTGAAATTTCACGCTGAGCTGACCCTTTTTATATTAAATTTACATTTCAGCTAAATTTCGACGCTTGAGGTTCAACAATTGATTAGTATCCAGGTTACAGTAAACCCTGAGCATTTCCGGTGAATTCTTTTGACTGAACTATATTTTCTTAGTACTGCTCAACGTTGTCCAATTCCAAGCTGATATTCGCGCCTTATCTTGCAAGGGGGGATATTGTACTCTTGCAAAACTCATGCCTGCACAACTTGCATTTTATTAATAGAAGATCAGGCCTGCAGGTATGAGACTTACAATACAGCAAAGCCCATACTAGTAACCGGAACAATAAAAAGTTTAATCATAATAATCATAAAACTACTGCCGTCATTTTTAACAGCGGGGCCCTCTGACTGGTGTTATTTACGGGTCAGGTTAAAAGAGCTGCGCTAGGTCAAGCTAAAATGAGTTATGATATCGTAGCTGAGGATTGCTGCATTTTACAAAGTGAGAACGTTAACTAGTAGTGGAATTCTCGCGGGTCACCCACGGGTCAAGTCAGCGTATATAATGTGATTATTACATTAGGGTAGACAGACACTGTTGAGTTGGAAAGAGTTCGTCAGGGTTAAATGATGGGCGCTATCTTAGACCGCGTGTTACGTTAGAGGAGTTGCTTTAGGTTAAACTCTTGTAAATTGCAATAGCATAACGTGGTCTCGTTCATTTTGGAAGGTAGGGACTTTATTCAACCGTGGAATTTTCACGGGTACCGCTAGTTCATTATTACTTCAATTGAAATTAATTTTCCAATTTCACTGCGAGTACTGGAGAACATCAAATATCCACCTCTATCGCTTAGATGGTGGCACGTGGTGTTCTTCGGGAGGAAAGCCTCATCAGCCAATCTTCTCAATATTATGATTTCTGAAAAGCTCGATTTTCCTTTCATCACTCCATAATGCTCATATCTAGAAGTAGTCTTCTTAATCCAAATAAGCTTTCGTGAAGTTTAATCGCGCAACATCATGACATAATTTTAGATGAGGTATTCGTCATATCAATTTTAGAGCACAATTTTTGTACAGTTACCAAGAGAACAAATTACTCTTTATTGCAGGATGATTTTTTAGAAATTATTTTTTAGTTTATAGACACAGTTCCAAAGTGATATTCAATACAAGGAAGCTAGGTTACCACTAAAATCAGTGTAGTTATACATATTCATGAACACTCATGCAGTAAACGCCGAGTTAAGTGACTGTATGTAGTTTGACCCAATTTCTAACGTGTAACACTTTATTGTAAATATCTAAAACATTCAATTTAGGGGAAGAAAACGAACGATATCACGTATGTACCAACGTATAGTGCAAATAATGAATCAGAGACAACAATTGGAACATAACATACATGTCAGCAGTACACTCTGAAGATTTTTTACTTTAACTGTAGACGCGTTGTACTTGTTAGGCAATGACTTTCGGTAACCTATTATCCATTGAATTCGTCAGCCCTCTAATCTCTGTCGATGTTATCAATCCAGCAGTACCCACAGAGTTTCTTACGGTTTATACTGAGCATCTCCTTCACACGGCTTCCTCTTCAAGACCCACAGATGTTCGATGAGGTTGAGGTCTAGAGAATCAGGTGCCATGTCATGAAATGTGCATTTTTGTGGGAGGGAGAATAATCAGAAAGGTCTTGTTGTCCTTAGAGAAACGCTATGTCGCATTCTTATATCTCATGCATAGACATCAGCTCACGTTGGCGTGCAAGTTACCCGTCTTCCAACCATGGCCACAAATGCGCTTCCAGAAACCGACAGTAGGTTTTAGTGGTGATTTTAGCACCCTCGGGCCGTGGAAATGGTTCTATAATCTCGCCACCGACGATCCCCGCAAAGAACATAACTCCATCCCTACCCTACTGACGCCGAAGTCGAGTAGGACGAGGTTCTCCAAAAGGTAGAGAAAGCTTATCGTATTTGTCAGGGCCATTTAAAGTAGATCGAGTCTCATCTGTGAAACGAACATTGCGGAAGTCGGTCTCCAAGTATTTCTTTGCCAATGCGATACGTTTCTCTTAGTGGGACCTGTTCAGCAGGGGTCTGAGGATGGGTTTCAAATTTTTGGCCACTTCTCTGAGTATCAAGTACCGGCTACTTTTCGGCACAGGTCGAATTCCAGTACCTTCGAATAAGGCACTACTGTTTGCTCCGCGATTTCCTACAATCTGCCTGTCGACGAGCGAATTTTCAAGAAATGGCTACTGAAATAGAAACAACTGACTTCGAAACCCCGATGAGAGACGCCAGTGTAGAACAATGCTCATATCTTTTGAAGACGAGCATACTGAGAGCA
>LQNS02278001.1:9481182-9492210 GCA_001587735.2 Parhyale hawaiensis
ATAGACAGAAGATAAACTCAAGCATAATAAAGCAAAAAAGAAGAATTGACAGTAACGATAGCTACGAAAGCGGCCAGCTATCTACGCGCCCCTGACCCTGCCGTCACCAGTACAGGCTTTGACCGAAAAGAAGAAGAGAAAGGATAGGAAAAGAGCATCAGGTGGTACCACCTGATGGAAGAGAGAGAGAGAGGAGCAGACCGTTGAAGACTGAGTGCCCAGCTATGGCACCAGCCTGTTCATCTCCTCTCAGGGATGCCGTTGGACCAAAAGAGGTCTCATCCGCCATTAGAGTAGCATTTCCTCCAACTCAGGGGCTACCTGGGAGCCCCAAACCCACAGCCGGCTCATACAAAGAGGCGTCCGGTGGCCGGACAATGGAGGCGGCCTGATAACGCGCAGGCCACGCGTAAATTGAATCAATGGATAGCTGGTGAAATCTGATGAGTAATGTTTCTTCAATTGGTAGGTGATACTTGTCACTGACTTTTTTGTAAAATCTTTGTGCAGTTTACCAGATGCTCTCTCGTGATTGGTTGGTTGTGAGTATTTTCCACGTGATTGGTAGGGCCCCCTGATCTGAAGTGCATGGTTAAACGCCTGGATAAAGTTGTGGTAGTCATACCTACGTACGAACTTGGGTGGAATTCACAGTCTGCAATATTACAAGTAAATCCTACACTAGGTTAATTTACTGGAGTTCTGGAGGGGGTGGCGGACTGTTTCTCATGAGGAGTTGAGCGGTTTTTCAGCTCTTGTAATATATCGTTAGCTTCAACTTGTCTTCTGGGTTGCTACCAGCGACATTGTTGTGGAGTATGGTCCTGATGACACGTTTATCTGTCGTGTATGCAGGTGACATTTGGTTCCTGTAGTGTGGCTGGATTATGTGCTGATCTTTTGCTTCAGGAGAGTTCCGTTTTTCTAGGTAGTGTTTCAGAATGTTGTCGAAGAATGAGTTGCTGTATCTATTATTAATGAGCGTTAGCCTTAGCTGTGTAATAGCTGCATGGGATGCATCCCATGTAGAACAGATCTTGAACGATCGGTGGATAAGTGCTGTCACTGTTCCTCTCTTGTAGCATTCAGGGCATTCACTGATAGCATTCAGATAACTTCCTAAGCTGCCTGGTTTCTCGTTACGTTTGTCAAGTATTTATTTCCATTGCCGTCGACCTAGACATTCAAGAAGTTGATCCTATTATTGTTGCTCAGTTCGTGAGTGATATAAAGGACTGAGGTGGTTTTAAAGGCTGCTCGTAGTTGCTCCAAGTGCTCTTCGTCTCTAA
The DNA here is from genome assembly GCA_001587735.2 of Parhyale hawaiensis. NCBI lineage: Eukaryota > Metazoa > Arthropoda > Malacostraca > Amphipoda > Hyalidae > Parhyale > Parhyale hawaiensis. The sequence goes on from LQNS02278001.1 coordinate 9,482,472, forward strand.
CCACTATATAGCAGTCATCCACATATCTGCAGTAGATGCTGGGCTGAGTGCACTGTCCTGCATCACAGTGTTTTCGATATGGCTCATATAGAAGTTCACGAACGTAACTCCTATTGTAATGTAACTCCTATATGTAAACTCCCATCAACGTGTCTGAAAGTAGCCTAAGGCTCGGAACACATTGAAGCAGCTAGCGATGCAGCGCAATTTTCGGAAGAGGCTTGTTGTATGCCGTCTACAGCTGTGTTTCAGGCTCGGCCTCACTGGACGAGATGCAATTATTCATCAGAGCTTTTATCTGCAATAACAATAGCTTTGCCTAATATCAAGAAAATAGTGTTTACTCGTTAACGATAAAATCATTGAAGAGGAAACTGTCATAACAAAGGGTCTATACCTTCACATTTCCAGCAAATAAAAATAGGATTGGGACAAGTTCAACCCCGTTATAGTGAAATTTGTGAAGTAGTTAATTCAGTTAATTCAATGAACTGTTCTCCATAGCAAAAATATGTAGCATTTCCTATTGCAATATAACTGTAGTTTCTATATGAATGATCCATATGCTGAAGAGAAAGCTCTCAATGTGAAATGTAGAATCTTTTGGGCAGTGCACTAGAGACGCGGACAGATTCGAAGAAAAGTGTGATGCCAGATACCGCCACATGCACTTCGTTGAAATGAAGTTAATCATGATTTTAATATTCCATTTGGAATTAAACTCACAGTTTAGCGCAGTTGATAAGTTGTACGAAAGTTATCCAAATCTATTGGACGCATATCTAGAAGTTACTCTTTACGTAGTTCAGGCATGACTTCGCTCTTGTTGTCATTGAGTATAGGGCGGGCCATAAACTCAGTGAACTCACTACAGAAAGTTTATGATCATTTTTGGTATAAAAGACACTATTTTGCTATATACTTCTGTGAAAGCTACACAAAATATTTCTACAGCACTGACTGCTTCTAAGTTCATATAATGGCTTAAGTAAGATAAAAAATCAGTGAACAAAATAGCATAAGTTGTCTTAGGTTGCCAACTAGCATTATAGTGCAGCCATGTGCACACGCTGCAGCCAAGTTGCGGATTTAAATTTGCAATAATTTTGGCAAATAAAATTTCGCAAATAATTTTCGCAAATAGCCATTTTACCGAATGCTATTGAGTATTTGTTTGAGTGACTCATGAAGCTACCGTTGGCGATTAGATGTAAAGCTTATAGAGAACTAAAATACAATGTATGTAGTTTGGAGCATGAGTTGAGTCATGAGGGGGCTAACTTGTAAGTTAAACTTCTTGAGCACATTAACTTCATCTGGTGCCCAATCATCGCACTGGATAGTATACGTATGGCAATTTGCACCATTTAAGCTGCAAGAGTTATTAGAAGCTGGTTAATATAAAATCTCTTGCAGAATTTCATTAGAGAAGTTAACTCTATCGCTTGAATTGAGAGTGTGGTGGCACCTGGCATCTTTTCATACTGGCTCGCCACCAACGCGTATTTCTTGGACTGCTTCAGCTGTGATGATAGAAGTTTTTTGTAAGAACGTAAATTCTTTGAGGAAAATTATGAAAAAGTATTTATATATCAGCCAAATAATAGTTATTCAACACTAAGTATACCTGATTTCTTAGACTTGTTCGGGTATCGCCAAAACTTCGCTCATCAGGCGTTGTTCTCTGATTATGCCTACCGCATAGCTGGCAAGGTACGTTTAAACATTACCTAGCTATGTCTTCGTAAGAGCAGCATTCCTCTACCATTGACAACAGAGGAAATATAGGTCTTTAACAGTTTTCAATTTTTCTTGTTAAGCATAGAATATTTCTCAACAATTATCGATATATGCCTCCTGAATAGAGCCAAATCAGCGTAGCGCCTGCTGTCGAATCGCACGAAAATTAGTAGCAAGCAGCGTTGGAAGACGGTACGACATGCAATCTGTGTTGCATTAATGCGACCATTTGATAGCAGTGCTCGCAGTTTCATTTTTTCAAGCAACGAATTTGTTGCGTTGCATATCGCTTGCTGCTTCAATGTGTTTCCGGCCATAGTGGTGCACGTGAGCAGAAGATTTCGCAGGATGTGTCTTTCAAACGGTGGTGGAGGGAAAAATTTGTGGCTGTAGGCAGAAAAAACAGTTGATGCTAATTGTAGCTTTGACAGATACGTATGTGAAAAGCGATTCTACGTCTAGTGATGCAACGAATCCGGTTTGGTCTATTGGTGAGCAGTATTTGCAGAAAATTGTCCGTTGACGTGGTGAGAAAACAAGTGTTGAGGTGCGTTGGTGTCGGTATTTGTGAGATAATGCGCCTCAGCGGGTTCCTGTTCATGTGAGTTTTCACAGTTCCGTACAAGTATCCAGGTGAAAACTCACCAATGATTGGCTTCACAATCTTGTCCTACCAATCGCAGGATCATTACTCATCAGACTTCACCAGCCATCCGTTAATTCTCAAATTACTGGAATCAGTAGAACATTGCAGCTGCTCGGAGACGAGCAGAACCAGCGGGCAGAGGAGCGCGCAGCGACCAACCGATAACAGCGTTTTGTCGCGGATGTCTCCGCTTCAGCCAATCAGAAGAGAGTATCGTCAGCGATTACCACTCAGCGAGGTTAAATCGAGACCTTCCAATTCCTCATCAAACAGCATAATTACTGAGCTCCACCACCAACAACATGGAAGGAGCTGCAACTCCGCCGCTGCCACAGTCGCCACCACCACCACTACCGCCAGCACCGCCACCACCTCCCGATGATGACCGCGAGATCAGTCGATACGTCGATGTAAGCCTTGGCGAATTTCTTCACAGAACCAACAATGACCGTTGTATCAAATGCTTCAGGCAATTGTAGAATGTTAATAAAAGCATTATCGATAACGAGCTTTCTGTCGCTTTCAACCAAACATGCATAGCAGAGAAGCTGCTCCCAAAGTACACTTCTATATATACTTGTATGTAAGTTTGTCTTTCCACCCAATAAGTAGTCGAAGGAGTTATGCAATCATCATACTTTTTTTTGGGGGAGTTTGGTGGGTTGACCTAGAACTGGTTGCATGCAACCAGTTGCGTTGGTGTGCGGCCCCCCCTTGCATGTAAGTTCAATGCGGAACTAGACATCTGTTATTTGTGCTTGGACAATTGGGCAAGCAGGTGTGCTGCAGAGCGCTCTTGTGGATTACATTCTTTTACTACCGTGAGAGTAAATTATTTGCAGTGCTTTACCAGTGTTTACTGTATTCTGAACTTACTGCTTAGGGAGGTGTTCCTGTTCAAAAATATAGTTGCTTATGTCGTGAGTAAATAATTTTAGGAAAATATTCCCCTCAGAGGTTATGGGATATGGCAAAGTTAGTTAAGTTCGCCATTTCGTGCTGTGGGGACTGCTCCCCGGGGAAGCCTTGTGGATTGTCCTAGCTTTGCATACTGGACATTATCTCCTTTGTGCCTTTTTTGTTTTTTTTCTGTTTTCATGTTTCTACTGATGTGATTTCCTCTTCTTTCTTGGATTGCTATTCCCATGCGCTTTGATCCGGTGTGGGGACGCACTCGTCCCTGGGTTCCTTGTCGCTGTGAACATGTTGTTGTCCTTTCTGTCTAACTCTTCTGTCGTTCTATTTTTTTTTCTTTGCCGTTCTTTCTGCCTTTGTCGTACTTACTTTCTTCATCGTGATTTCCTTTTTTGCTTCTCCTTCTTTTGCTTTTCCTTCTTTTGCCTTTCCTTTGCCTTTTTTTTACTTTTGCCTTTCCTTGTTCATTTTGCCTTTCCTTCTGCTTTTGCCTTTCCTTCTTCCTTTTTGGATCTTTCTTTCGCCTCTCTTTGTTTCTTTGTGAGATCACCTTAGTGGTGCAAACAGTATTCGACTGCTTAATGATAAGATTTTCAAGAAGGGATGCCTAAGCAGCACGAGACAGGCCTTGCCATAGCAAAACTTAGACAGTGAAGGCGCCTGTGCTGGATCATTACAGTGCTGCGCTGGTTCTCTTGTTGATAAAGTGATTTAATGCGATAGTATTAAATTTATTTTTATTTGGCTACAGTGTGATTATTTATTCATGTATTATGCTTGGTTTTTCTTCAGTTTTTCCAGACTTGTAGCTTTTCGTGCATTGTCCCTTCACCGGACTCTAGCTCTCGAGGATTCTGACTCTCACTAGCTCTGTACACTAGCCCTTTATACGGGGACACACAGAATTATCAAGTGACAGTATTTTTGAACCCTCAAAAGTCGTTGTCTCTGAATCAGGTTTTTCCCTTTGTGGCTGATATTTATTTATTTTTGTTTAACACTGCTGTTTCTACAAGTCATATAAAAACTTACTGATGTGACCAATGGGAACTATGCTGGTAATTGGATATTAGAAAAACTTAACAGTTGCTTCCTTTTATTCCTTCATTTTTTTATTTATTGCATTTTGTGAGACCTGGTAGTAAGGGTTTTCCTCTCCATTAATCGGCAGAACTTTTACAACATCTCTATAAGTCAGCCTATGCCGTCCGCAAATGTTTTCTTCTCGAGATATTTTACTTTGAAGTCCCCATTAAGATCCGCCATTACGGTCATGTCGCGCCCTCTATCGGCCGGTTTTTTCCAACATGACGTCACTGTTTTTATATATTTCTAATAGGATATTAGCAGAAACAGTCCTCACCACCTAACCTTATCAGTAAGAGCCACGTTGTAGCCGAAAAAATAAACTAAAAAAAAAAACATGGGGACTTCAGAGTCAAATAGCTATCTCGAAAAGTAGGTAAGCACTTGCGACTGAAGCGTCATTCATGAAGAAAAGTCTTCAAGCTAGAAGAAATAATTGTCTACTGCCCGTGAAAACTCATGTTTCGTCAGTTTCGTTGACAATTGCATCAAAGTGGGAAGAATAGCAGCACATGCAACGAAATCATCTGTGGGAAGAAACTACGAATCAAGAAGCATGAGAGTACCAACGGAAGCTTCAAACATCTTCAGTGCTACGATTTCAACTTCGGCAATGCAAGAAATGCATTCAGACATAAGGTCGCCCTATACTTTGCCGTAGATTCGATGTATGGAGAAGCTAATACTCGTACAAATCAGACTAAGCCTGCGATGTCTTCATTGTTGGAATTTCATCTGTTCCTGCTTAAGATACATTTGTCATCTTCTCCAACCCGGCCTATTTTCTGCCAATCACTTTCAATGGAGCTTGAGAGGAGCACCAGAGCCTCCAACCTGGGCTAATTTCCGCCTATCGATTTCGTTAAGAGCGTGACACCAAACATATAAATATATATATATTTATATATATATTTATTTATAAACACACGAAGGCTATTCTTAGTATTAGATGCGATGGTAAGCAATTTCTGGATGTTATGAGCTCTTCTCGATGCAGCTTCCCAATATAAAATTTGTACACGACGGTCATTCTTAGTATTAGATTAGATAGAAGCGACACGCAAGCTGCACATCCGGGCAACCAGTTGGGAGTAGAAATGCATATGTGTCCTCGGCATAAGGTGGGGACGATTGGGCACTCATCTTTTATGACAATATTAGTTTGCCTTTGTTGCGTATTCTGCAGATGCACATTAGCAGAGCTGGGATTACCGAATAAAATTCGGTTTTTCGGTGGTACCAGCGGTATTTTCATCTACCGAAATACTGAATCTTTTCTGAATCTTCTACCGTTACCGACTGGATATACCGAATGACTTTTTTCATCGGTACATTTGAATTCCTGTACCGACAAAAGAAACTTCTTAGCCCTATATGCCCCACAGCACAATAAAGTAAAGATTTTATTGTACTGTGACACACAGTCCTTCCTGGAAGACATTAGGAAAACTCCAATGATTTTCGTTCAGTTCAGCTTTTCACGCTGTATTGCATTTCATTGAAGAGAAGAGATGTTGCGCTGTAAGAATTGGGCGCAGTGTGTCATAATGTTTCACTCACTCAAGTGTCACGTCCTTCCGATTTCAGTGCAGCGTGAACTGCCAGTCAGTGATCATACACTCCGCATATTTGTGTTAAGTTCTTTGCGAATCGTGAATATAGAGTGCCACAATAATTTATACACGTCAAAAACGTTTCAGCATTCCTGTTGTTGTTGTTGTTGTTCAGCATTCCTGCTGTTGCTAGTTCTGTATACATACTGGCGACATGTTCTCTTCGCCAGAAAACACGATGATTAACTATGCCGACGATTCCACTTTGATAGCAGTGATACCTGATCCCGGCATGCCTAATGCTGTCGCGCAGTCTCTGAATAAAGATTTGTCCCTCATCAGTGCTTAGTGCTCGATCTGGAGTAAGAAGCTGAATGACAGTAAAACCAAGTCGATAGTTTTCAGTCGATCTCTAGCATCCACATCTAGAGATAGATGACACTTTATTTTAGGAGTCAAGCGCCTTGGAGATTCTTGGTGTTGTCTTTGATGAGAGGCTTACTTTTGAGCCGCATATGAGGCGACTGGTGCCACGTGCTTCCACTAAGATTGGGCTCCTGCGTAAGGTGAATTCTGGGTTTGGTGATAGTCAGGGTGCCCGTAGATGTTTTTATGCGTTTTTGTTGCTTGTGTTGGAGTATTGCTCAGTAACTTACACTAACGTCTGTTGGACAGTCACTTACGTCTGTTGGACCGACTTGTTAGTTCGCCCAGTAGGCTGTGCGCAGATAATGATCAGATGAAACTGTCCCGCAGGAGAGGGGATGGCCAAACTCTTTACGTTTTATAAGATGTAAAATAATAAGAGGCATTGGTTGTATTCTTCTGGCCCGGCCCTCAAAGTCTCTGGGAGAATTACACGTGTAGCGGTCGGAGCGCACTCTTTCACGTCGGAGATTGTTAGGTGCCCAACTCAGCAGTTCGGTCAGTGCTTCGTACCCTGGTCTGTTAGCGTTTGGAACTCATTGGCGGCATCGGTTTTTGGTCATGTTGGCCTGCAGGCGTTCAAGTCAGCTCTAAATGGCTTTTTGTTGCATTTCCTCTAGCAGCATTTCGGGCTTTCTGGTGTTGCGAAGTGCTCCATTTGGGTAATGCTTCCTGTCCGTGGGGGCCCGGGACGAAGTTTTAATGGTAATACCGAACCAAATACCGAATCATTCGGTATATTTTTTTGTAAATATACCGATATACCGAACCGAATGACCCGTTTTTAACTACCGAATACCGATACCGACGGTACAGAAAAAATACCGAATCCTAGCTCTGTATATTAGTAACGTACGTATCCACTATATAACTTCGTTATTGGTCGCTTGCCCGCACCCACTTGCTTGTTTGCTTTTTTAATGTTGGTCCCTCCTTTCGTCACGCTGGTAAGGATTCAGATAGGAGAAATTCATATATTGAATAACAAATTTAGGCGCCCGTAAATTTTAACACTCGGAGTGACGGTGAGATATATAGCGTCTAAAATATGTGTCGAAAATTAGAAATACTGCATTTCATCCCGCCGATTTAGCAACTAGCCCGGTACTTTATGATATGACGATGATGATGAAAAGCAGTTTCTTTGCTAGAGTTTTTATCCTGTCGGGCATTACCTATATCGCATACAGTATTTATAAGCTAAATTTTTTCGTACCAGTTTGAGCGGCTCAATCCTTGCTGGAGTTTTCGTTCCTTTCGTGCACGATCCACTTCGCTTAAGCATTTTTTGGCTTAATCTCTTCGTAGCAGTTGAAACTTCCCGCTGAACAGCCGCCTTTTTAAACTCAATGAGTTTACATTACAGTACAGCCAAATTTTGCTCTAAAGGGTAAATCTTCGACTGTTGTCCAGATTACGGTTAGCCCTGAGTATTTCCAGTGAAGTCTTTCCACTGAACTATATTTTCTTAATGCTTCTCAACGTTTGACCAATTCCAAGCTGATATCCGCACATTATCTTGCAGGGAGGCTATTTACTCTTGCAAAACTTATTGCTTCATGGCTGTAGAACTTAAATTTCATTAGTGGAAGATCACGCTTGAACGTGTGACATTTATATTACATACAACAAAACCAATACTGAGTACCGGAGCAATAAAAAGCTTAGTCACAAAACCATAACCGTCGTGTTTGACACCTAGGCCCTCCAGACTCAGATGAAAACACATCTTGAAAATTTTCTGTCTGTCATTGATGACAGCGCAGGTTCTCTAGTCTTAATATAATAAAACTCTTCTTGCATTTGTTTCGTGACCGCTTCATAATGACAAAGATAGATGAAAAAAAGTCCTGGCTGCTGATTTTGTATAAAGTTGCATTATCAGAGCGATCCATGCAGAGGATGGCAGAAGTGGAATTCTTATCTCTTTATCGGTATGCTCGTCTTGCAATTGAAATAAACTTGTCTTTTTGCCACATCTTGGGATTTCTAACCGTGTTATCTTGTTTTTTTTTTATAATCCCATTGACAGCCTCTGCCTGCAAGTGCAAGGTCAACTGCACCTGCAGTACAATGAAAGGGAGTAGGGAAGATTCTAAGGGGTAAATTAGGGCCACATTTGACCAATGGGCATGGTCTAGAGACCTACGTCATCTCTCCTCACCACTGTGATTGGCCTGTACCAAGCTGCCAAGTCGTCGTCGATGCTGTCAATGTCTCAACAATGTTTCATTTTGTATCGATCATATCTCAATACGTTTTGCACCTGTCCTCAATTTCCTCCGGCATAATCTGTTGAACATCCATACAGATAGAGGGCTATGAATCCACAAACTGCACTGGCTTCTTCATTACTTCTATAAATCAAATTTGTTAGCCCAAATAGCTATTTAACAACATTATTGTTTAATAATCTCTCGATTTTGAAAACATAAAATTTATTTTTCAACAGTTATGATTTATCAGCTTCAAAACTTTTCCAGTTTCAAGGGATAACCTAATTATAAATCATTTTCGTTAACTAGTACATAATTTATAAAAAATTTGCACAAAGTAAGCATGATTTCGCGTTCAGTGACAGCCAATTTTTCATATTCTTTTCTTCAATGTCGATATTAACTTTTCTAAGAGATTTTATGCCTATTTATTAACTTTAATTAGGCAAGACGAGGAGCATTATCTTCTTGGTGGCCGTTACGATTTCGCGCTCCGCTGCAAGGGCCTTGAACAGAACTGTTAAACCTCCTTGCTCCGCTGCTATTAGCCTGTGACTCCAGCTTGGGGCATGCCTAGTCCGTGACGTCATGCCTACGCCATACCCGAGCGTACATCAAGAGATTTTCCCTACTGTCTTGTCTTTACTTTACTGTGGCCAACCAAGGCCCCCTAGACAGCAAACGGCACTCTACATATTGTCCACGTTTTGGATTTTCTCCGCTGTGGGAGGACTCCGTTCCAAGAACCTTCTCCGTTTGAGGGTTCTAGGGGGCATTAGGCCAATTGGCCAAGGTCAAGAAGCTCGGAGAGCGAAACTCAAGAGAACGAGTTTCGTTGTCTCCTAATCGGGATACTTTGATGTGTCCATTTCAATAGCACACAGTCCCAATGAGTTTTTGGTAATAATTCCCCCCAGATTTGATGAGATGTCCGACACTTGTTTAATGATACTTTTTAGCAAGTTAAATTAATATCTGACATACCTTACCTTTGATACCTTTGATGATACATCGGATGAGGTCCAGGCGATGTTACACACGCCGCCCATCTTGTGCAGAGGTGATGCTGCAGTCCGTGACCAGCGGGGTGGCTAACAGCGAGTTATCCCCACAGTTCACGTAGCCGCTTACAGCAGGTTTATCTGGCACTTTCAGTA
>LQNS02278001.1:9523147-9533714 GCA_001587735.2 Parhyale hawaiensis
GAGCGTTTTACTATTGAGAAGATGGATATTTTAACCCGTAGATTTTAGTTCTTTCGGTGTAATAGTCAAACTACAGCTAACAGCAGATGATGACATTTAACGTAGTTTTTAGGAATAATCGCTTACAGTTTAACCCCCAGTAGGTTGTGTGTATCACAGTAGGTTGTGAAGTATGAATGTTCATTCAATTCTTAACCTAGCATGTAAGACTCATTGCTTATTGTTTTACACTAGTGTACTGAACAAGTACTGTAACAGAACTATTGTATGAATACCTTCCTACGGGAAGAAATAAATGGGTTTTCTTTCTTTCTTTCGAACATAGATAGTGCCATTGAACGTGTAGACAGATATAATGTTTACGTTATCTTTCTTTATTTGCCTTACCTTATAATGAAGTCATGCTCGAAATTTAGTTAAGTACTCTCCAGCATAGAAATCCCGAGGCTTCATCTGTTTCATGGTTTTGAGGATTTTGTTTCGTACAGCTTGGGAAGTAAAGGAGACCTCCAGATGTTGTTGGACGCCTCTGCTCACAGCCACCAGATCGGCGATATCATCATTAGATGCCAAACCAGAATCGATCTCACTAGGGCGTTGAACAAGCAGATCCCTCACAGGACTCCGGGCTTTGAGTGCTTTGATGATTTGGTTCAGTCTTTTTCCCTTGGAACTTCAGAGTTGATTTTAACGCAACTTGTTCTAGCTGATCCAAGCACTCATTCATGCATTCCACTGTATTTTCTTCTGGAGTTGCTGGTAGCTGCGCTTCATTAGCAGCACTAGGAGCATTATTAGGCAATGAGTTACCTGGAGAATCCCTTGTCACTCTCGCATCAACAGCCACTACATCGGCGAACGACCTCTGCCGACTCAGTAAAATATCAACATCTTTTCGCAGTACAGCATTTGTTCTTTTCGTTCGATCCATTGCTTCCATCAACTTTGAAGTCAACGCATGAACTCGCTCCAGGCACTCAACAACACTCACATAAGTTCCATATTGTCAACAGACGAATTCGAAGTTTTACCTTTCCGTGGTCGTCCAGGTTTCTTTTTCTTGATGGGATCATAGTTCTTTTGGAAAGCGATCATTTTCTTGATGTTTCCCATTTCCTCTTCCAACGAGTCACCTGATGCATTCGCCATAGCGTCAGGGTTGTGGTCCTCCTCGAGCGAATCATCACAAATTTCACTTGCCGCAGCAAGGCTTTCATCCATAGTTGCTAAACGCAACGAATTATCAGCGATCGCTGTTCTACTAAGCAAAAAATTTCAAACCCGGCCAGTTGATTTTCTATGCAACCCTAACCTAAGTCTGGAGCAGATAATGGGAAATTAGCCGATGTACAGCAGTTTTTTTCAGTTCTTAACCGAATCAAAACACTGTAATTACACCTGACAATCACACTGCATACAAATTGATTTCCTCGGCTGTACGACCAATTGGTTGCCCGTAGGCGCAACTTGTCTGTTGCTAGCAACAATTTGCTACTCGAGGACGTACGAGCTGCGCATCATGACGTCAAGTTGCGAGGATGAATGCCTAGTGTGGCTCCTGCATACGGAGAAGAGAATAAAAACTTTTATTCTAGGAAGCAGCTAAACATTGTCGAATGAAATTATTTTTCCGCCGCGTATCATATGATACCGAAGGATAGGTAAGTTCTTTTCTTTTGAAGCCAAAAAAATTTCCGTTTTAATTTTAGGAAGACAGCAAGCTGAAAAATTTATTGTGTCTGTTGCCTCCGGAAAAAAAATCATCGCTTTTCTGTGCTTGGGCGTTCGGCTACTGAATTTATACGCACGCGTAAATATATGTTTTGATGCATGGAGAAAGTGATATTAAAATTAGATTCAAGGCTACGAAAAAAAAGCCGCTAATATCTTCGTTGTTTCGATGCAAGGAAATGTTTGAAGCCAGAAACGTTTTCGGATAATAAATGGGTAAGGATCTCACTTTTGCCATTTGCTGCAACCTGGTCATCGCTCTCCATCGAAACGAAACTCGATCACGATATCTGCAACCTGGCCCATTTTTTGCCTGTATATTCCATTATTATGAGGTCACGAAAAATATAAATAAATACCCGAAGCGGTTTATTGAATTAGGATGATAGCTAAGACAATATTTATAGTGAACCACTTTAATCAGTGATATCACTGCAAAAAATTTTTATGCCGATTGTACCGAATTCTGCGTGGAAATGTACCCGAAATGTTTAAAACACACCAAACTAAAAGACGCTGAGAGCGCATACCTCCGCCAGGCGAGGCAACGGTAGCAAAAGATTCGAATTGGCTCTGAAACCATAATTTTCTTTGTATAAACTCTGAAATCTAATCATTTGTGCCTTCTGATAGTAATAACAGCTTGTGCAATTTTTTTGAAGATCCGTTCATAACTTTTTGAGTTATACTGCTAACAAACGTTATGACAAACATGAGTCAAACATACAAACGAACAAACCGATATGCATCAAAATTTGATCATTTATGTCTTCCAACATTACTAACAACCCCTGTATATTTCATAGAGATACATTAATTATGTTTTAGTTATTGTGCTAACAAGCATAAATTTAAAAACAGTGACAAACGAACGAACGAAGGGATCATTTCCAAAATTTGGTCATTTACTCTTTGTTATATACCTAACAACTCATGGTAATTTCACAAAAATCCATCCATAGCTTTTTGAGTTATGGCAGTAAGAAAAATGAGGCAGACAAACAAACAAACGGATGGACACATCTTCACCAAAAGTTCATCTGTTCCTCCAACCATACACCTAGTAAATCCTGTAAATTTCGTCCAAATCGGTTCAGAACTTTTGGAGTTATTTTGGTGACAGACAGACAGCCAAACACACAGACAGACAAACACACAGACAGACAAACACGACGAAAACATGACCTCATTGGTGACGGTAATTAGCACTTTACCGTTATCGCTTTAAAGTACCACTGTAGAGTGGTAGTTTTGAGTCGAATTCGGTAACAGTGAAGCGGTAACAATATCTGGTAAGCGGTATTGCTGCTTCAGTAGTCTGGTAACCAACCTTTGTTGCATACATGATATACATATATTTTTCTTGATGATGTCTATATATTTTTTAATTATTTATTTTTCTATTAAGAATCAGAGAACTCTGAAATTGAATGCCTCCACCAAACAAATCCTGCAAAATTAAGCTCAAAGTTTAAATATTTCTGGAACTATGATTATATCCTTATCAGTGCTAAAATCGATTTTGGTCAATCGTGATTTTTGACAGTAATAGCAGGATCTGTAATTTTCTTGAAGACCCGTCCGTAACTTCATGAGTTATGCTCTGAAAAACATTTTGATAAAAAGTCAATAACACAAACTCCCAAAGGGGCAACAGATCGTCACCAAAATTTGATATGCCTTCCCACAGAAACCCGCAGCTACACCGATAATTGCCAAAATTGATCATTTGCGTCTTACGACTTTCCTACGGGAAAAAATAAATGTCTTCATTTCGTTTTGATGCTATAGAATTCTGTTCAACCTTCCGTTGATGTAAAAATGTGTTGTTTAATTTTAAGATTACCAGAATTATAACTTCACTTATAGTGCCTAATATTAGCATCATCTTAACGATATCATTTTAATCATTTGCTTTAGAATAATGATTACTAAGCTTATCTATGCCTGGCATCCATAAAAATCTGTTACTGTTGTGTACTCATTTCTGTTTATTTATTAATTAATTACCTCCGCCAAGGAGGTTATGTTTATATCAGGTTTGCCTGTCTGTCTATCAAAAAGATCACTCAAAAAGTTATGGATGGATTTTAACAAAATTTATAGGGATTGTTAGGTATGTTAGGAGGAACAGATGATTAACTTTTGATGAAGATCCGCCCGTCCGTTCATTTTATTGTCTGCCTCATTTTTTTCTCAATGCCATAGGTCAAAAAGTGATGGACGGATTTTTCTTAAATTTACATGAGTTGTTAGGTATATCACAGGAGTAAATGACCAAATTTTTGTGATGCCTAGGTTATTCGTTCGTATGTTTGTTGTTGTGTTTGATTTTGTTTGTTAGTGCAATAACTTAAAAAGTTCTGAATGAATCTTTATGAAACGTATAGGAATTGTTAGTAATGTTAAAAGACATTTTGGTACAGATCGGATGACTTGGTTCTATGTTTGATTCGTGTTTGTCATGTTGTTTGTCACGCAATAACTCAAAAAGTTTTGAATGGATCTTCATGACATTTACAGGAGTTGTTTATAATGTAAAGAGGCAAAAATGGTTAAATTTTGGAAGAGATATGTTGATTCGTTTCTCTGTTTGAATTGTATTTGTCATAATGTGTGTTACGCAATAACCCAAAAAGTTTTCAATGGATCTTTCTGAAATTTACGGGAGTTATTGTTAAAAGATATAAATGACTAAATTTTGGTGCTGATCGGTTGCTTTATTTGTATGTTTTACTTATGTTTGTCATAATGTTTGTTACGCAATAACTCAAAAAGTTTTGAAAAATGGATCTCTATGAAATTTGCAGGAGTTATTAGTAATGTTAAAATATATAAATGACTAAATTTTGGTGCACATCAGCTGGTTCGTTTGTATGTTTGACTTATGATTGTCATAGTGTTTGTTCGCATCATAACTCAAGAAGTTATGAAAGGATCGTCAAAAAAATTTCAGAAGCTGTTAATACTATAAAAAGGCACAAATGATTAGATTTTGGAGTTGATACAACAAATCATGATTTGAGAGCCAATTTCACTTTTTCATTACTATTGCCTTACTTGGCGGAGGTATGCGCTTTCAGAGTGCTCTAGTTTTTATTGTTTATCTAGCTTCTCCTTTCTTCTTTACTATATATGTCTAAAATTCTTTTTTTTTTTCTAATGTCGCCTGTTTTTAGCCTTGAAATTAGCATGATGTGTTAGTTGATGCAGAATGCACCAATGTGTGAACCTATTGCCAACATAGAGTGCTGTACAGAATATAAGTTGTGCAGTAGACTTTTAATCCTGCCCATCACTGAGTGGGAGCGTGCAGCAGGTATATGGAGGCTCTGCAGCAATTGCACGCCAGCGCACCAGGGCCCAGATTTATAATGCTACTTACTAAGTCCCTAGTTTGCTTGTAGCTCGATTTACTGAATTGTACATTTCTCCTGATTTATCTAACTGCGTGGTGTAACTCATTTATCTACTACCTCGAATTATTACGCCGTTGTAGAAAAAAAAACAACTTTTTTTTTCTGCAGAACATAGAGAAGACAAGCTAGAGAATCCTGGTCCTGTCTTTGTTAGACCTCAGGAAAACTTGTAAGCTGTTGCAGCACTCGAGTCTCAACGTGTAAGCTAAAACAAAATGCCGATATAATCCACTCGCGGATTGGTTGTTCGTTGAAGGAAGATTGAAACCAATACACCATTGGTTGCTCCACGAAAGGAACACGTAAGGCGACCGTTAATAATTATTGGTTGTAGTAGTGATCTGTAACTTTCAATCATAAGGTAGATAGAATACTTGCATCATCGTTTTTCGGTACAAAATTGCAAGTTTTACAATATTGTAAGGATTAGTAAATTTGGATCAGGCTGGTCCTTTGCCCCACCATCGCCCCAGGCACTGCTGGTTACACGTTTCCCGTAGTCGGCTTCAGAAAGTGCTGATAATCCTTGTTTTAATTCGTTGTTACGAAGGTAGCTCGTAATTGTGAGGAAAATATTGGTGCGCGACATCTGTCCCCTATCAGTATACTTGAAAGACTCTATTGCGAGTTAGATACTTGTAGGATGTGCGGCTCGTCCCCGAAGGTATTGGAGCCGGCGAATTAGAAGTTGGAAATAGTTTACACATTACTGACCTGCATTGGCATCTGTGAGACTGAGATGCTAAGAAAATTTTCTTTAGCGGTACTGTGCAGCTTTTACGCCACCACGCTGACTACACAGAAGCTTATAGGCAGGGACAAAATCCATTCAGAGGCACGTTTGGCCCGGAGCAAATGAATAAGAATAATTTGCAGTCAAAGTAGAGACACAATATTCAGCTAGATAGTGGCGAGTTGTTCCGAATTCAGAAAAAGCACTGGGTTGACTCCTCGATAAAAATTCTACGTCCATCAGCTATGTGTTGCTACCACAACTGGTAGCATTAATGCCTTCTCTTGCGCTCAGCGTAATTGTTATTCTTGAAAAAAATTGTCTGGATATTATTACCACAAAATACGACGCTACGTAAAACAGGTTTAGTAAAAAGTTATCTTAGCATTGACTGTGAGAGGCCATCAACCAGACAGCGGTCGAATTTTTTCTTTTTTATTCCCCTAGTATTTTCCCTTATTTTGATTATCATTTTATATTTTTTGCTGATTACCAGCATGATTTTGAACGTTGATTTTTTCTGGCATGCAGGCTCTGCTTATTATCTGTCGTAGCCTACACTTGCAGCGCCCAAAAAACTCAATTTTTGGTTTTGGCCTTCATGAGAACTGAGCCTTTACATCGTTGTTTCAGTCGAGCCGCTAGGTGTGTATATACTGTATGTATATGCTTGTCCAGCTTCAGAGCAGGCATTCAGCTGAAGAGCTTTGTACTCCCAAGGACGCCGGGCCAGACTACTCATAGGCATTGCGCTAACGTAGCTCTAGGTAGGTATTTAGGTCTGCCAACTTTGGTGCGCAGCTGTGCCTGTTGTTGCAAGCTGTTGTCTGCGTTGTAAGATTCATGCGACATTTCGCGTGTGAGCGTTTATTTTATTTTTATTGTGGTGCACTTTTTATTACTTCTGATTATGGGCGACAAGATGAGGATACTTTACAACGCTCTTCAGCTGGATAAATATACACACCTAGCGGCTCGACTGAAACAACGATGTAAAGACTCAGTTAAATCATGCGCCTTTACTCTGAAATTAAATGGTGCAAGTTATTGGAAAGTTTCATCTTAGCTGAAACGCTCCTGAGTATTCTTATCCAGTCAATTTTATTCGAAATTATGTCAACACACAAGACTATTTCCCTGGATTGTAGGTCATCCAGGTCATTCAGATTGATGCTTCCAGTAGATTTGCTCCTGAACAGTTACGATTTCTTTGGAAGCTGCCGCGCCTTCTAATTTTTTGAGAGTTGAACATAAAGGCTGACCCCAGCCATACAGTAAATAATGTCACAGGACAGCACTACATAAATCTTCCAGCTGAGATGGTTCGCCACTTTCCTCTGGAACTCGCCCAACAGCAGCCGCTTATTCCTCATATCCCCGCGACCGGAGGTGCCCAAAAGTGCGCTGATGCCGCGGCGTCGCGTCCATCAGCGGCGGCGGGGAGTGTCGGGCACGGGCGGAAGTGCGTAGCAGCCCACTGGCAGTGCTAGAGCAATTGCACACCAGCGCATGGGTTCCCTTGCGCCACCATCGCTCATGACGCTTTAGATGACGCACTTCTCCTGGTTTCAAAGGCTTTTGTAAGTGCTGACAATCGTTGTTTCAGTTCGCCGTAATGAATGTAGCTCATAATTGTCAGGAAAATATAGGTGCGCGACATCTGTCTGCTATCAATATACTTGAATGAAATTGTTGCGAGTTAGAAGTTGGAAATAGTTTGCACATCACTGACGTGACGAGACAGAGATTCTAGGAGGGCTATACGATCGAGATCAATGAATTTTCTTTAGCGTTTCTGAGTAGATTTTACGCCAGATAATTGACACAGAAACTGATAGGTAAGGACAACATGAATTTAGAAGTCTCGGAGCAAATGAATTAGAACAATTTGCAGTCAAAGTATTCAATTTAAGAGTGGCTAGCGGTTCTGAAATCGGAAAGAGCACTGGGCTGACTTCTCTTTTAAAACTCCAAAGTCAATGAGCTATGAGTTGCTCCCGCGACTGGCAGCATTAGCACTTCCTCTGGACCTGACCGCCAGCGCCGTAAACCTCCAAAGTCTCCTGCGCACAGCGACGTCTTGGTTCGTAAAGAAAATATCTGAAAATTTTTTCCACAGATTTTGATGTTAAGTTAAACAGGCTTTGTAAACAACTTGGCTGTGAGAGCAAGGCGCCAACAACTAAGCAGTGCGCGAATGCTGTCTTGTTTACTCCACGTGTGTTTTTTGCCCGCTCCTGAACAACACTTTACATTCTCCGATTATTACCATAAAGATTCTGGCAGCGGAATTCAGGTTCTGCTCATTATCCGCCGTAGGCTACAATTGCATCTTTCAAAACCCTCTCAAATTTTGAAAGTTGACCTTCATGAGAACAGAGTGTCCCAAGTACACAAGAGATCCCCTGCGGCGGGGTGGGACCCTACTCCCTCAATATACTTACAGGACTGCGTAAAAACCAGCAATGTTGATCCAGACGGTCCATCCGTTTTCCATGCAATGAGAACTATCGCATATTAAACAAGCTGTATTGTTAATACTGGCTACGAGGAACAGAGAGGCAAATTGCACAAAAGTATGCATAGGTACAGTGACTAGAGATAAGTATTTGCACAACACTATTTTTTATGTATTTTTAAAAATTTAGGGTCTGCATTAGGATAATTAATAAAGGAAGTTTATATAACATAGATATATAATAGAATATTTAAACAGAACAGTCATATGTGCAATAATAACAAGAAAATTTAACACAAGTAAAAGTAATGAGGGACAGAAGTATTTGGTCATAATAAATATGATGGTGAATTTTGGATATTTAATAGTATAATTTGAATAAATTAGTTTGGAAATTATTCTAGAACGTTCACGAAACGTCTCGAAAAAATTGCAATGTAAACAAACCACAGCCGGCGCAATCATTACCTCTCTAGACCTCGTTGCAGTCGCGTACACTCCCACTACAATGCCCAAAGTTAAAGAAAGCCCTGAAGCTACTCGTAAACGGACAATTCAACTTCGTAGTGACGGATTAACTTATAGAGTAATACCAGAACGTTCCAATGCTTCTTTTTCAACGGTTGGAGCAATAGTCCGCAAGCATTAAGTGACTGGGGCGGTCTCCAACCTTCCAAGAACTGGAGCTCCGCGTAAGATCATGGGTCGTCCTCGGCGCTACATGCTACGTAAGGTGACCAATGACTCCATGGCAACTCGTGCTGACCTTCAGAGTGAACTGGCGTCTCAGGGACTTCATGTCAGCAAGAAAACTATTGTTAGGGAATTGAACCGTACTGGCATTCATTCATACACTCCTCGCAAAACTCCTCTTCTTACAGCAAAACATATCAAGAGCCGCTTAACATTTGCCAAAGACCACCTGGACAAAGGAAATGAGTTTTGGGAAGGGTTTATATGGTCTGACGAAACTAAAATAGAACTGTTTGGCCAAAACGAAGCTCGGCATGCATGGAGGAAACGTGGTACTGCCTATGACCCCAAGAACATCATCCCCACCGTGAATCATGGAGGGGGCAGCATCGTGGTGTGGGGTTGCTTTACTGCCCATGGTGTTGGGGTCTTCATATCATTGATGGCAAGATGAATGGTTTTATGTACAGGGAGATATTAAAGAAGAAGATGCTTCTATGTGCCAAAAAATTCTACGGACGGCACAGATGGACCTTCCAACAAGACAACGACCCCAAGCATATTGCAAATTTAACGAAAGAATATTTTCAAAAGAAGAAAATAAATTTTATTCCATGGCCTAGCCAATCGCCGGACCTTAATCCAGTAGAAAATTTGTGGCGTCATTTTAAATCTGGTGTCCAGAAACGGTGTCCCAAAAACCTTACTGAATTAAAGGTTATCTGCATGGTAGAATGGGAAAAAATACCATCAAGTGAATGTGAAACGTTAATTTCCAGCTATAACAATCGTCTCCATGCTGTTATTGCCAATAAAAGTCATGCCACCAAGTACTAATGTCATAATATTTTTTGGTCAAATACGTTTGTCCCTCATTACGTTTGCTTGGGTTAAGTTTTCTTGTTATAGGTGCACATTTGACTGTTCTCTTTATGTATTCTATTATATATATGCTATATAAGTTTTTGTATTAATTATCCTAAGACAGTCCGTACATGTTTTAAAATATATAAAAAACAGAGTTGAGCAAATGCCTATGTCTAGGCACTGTATATATAGATAAAAATATACATTGGCAGTATTGAAAGCCATGGACGATTCTAACGCATCTCAATAAACTATAAATATGCTAGCGCGACCCGTGCAGTTTCCCCGCGGTTAAATAATGTTTGGACTTACTTTAGTTCGACCTGCGGCCTCGCTTCTCGCTTAACCTAGCCCGACTGTACTCCAGTAATGTTCCCCGCCTCACCATGAATATCATTACTCGGTCCGTATACCTTACAGTTCGCCGCCTCAACATGAATATCATTACTCGGTCCGTATACCATACAGTTCGCCGCCTCACCATGAATATCATTACGCGGTCCGTATACCTTACAGTTCACCGCCTCACCATGTATATATCATTACGCGGTCTGTATACCTTACAGTTCGCCGCCTCACCATGTATATCATTACGCGGTCCGTATACCTTACAGTTCGCCGCCTCACCATGTATATCATTACGCGGTCCGTATACCTTACAGTTCG
>LQNS02278001.1:9539419-9563980 GCA_001587735.2 Parhyale hawaiensis
CTACCTTACAGTTCGCCGCTTCACCATGTATATCATTACGCACACCGTATACCTTACAGTTCGCCGCCTCACCATGTATATCATTACGCGGTCCGTATACCTTACAGTTCGCCGCCTCACCATTATATCATTACGAGTTCTGTCTACCTTACAGTTCGCCGCCTCACCATGTATATCATTACGCGGTCCGTATACCTTACAGTTCGCCGCCTCACAATGTATATCATTACGCGGTCTGTATACCTTACAGTTCGCCGCCTCACCATGTATATCATTACGCGGACCATATACCTTACAGTTCGCCGCCTCACCATTATATCATTAAGCGGTCCGTATACCTTACAGTTCGCCGCCTCACCATGTATATCATTACGCGGTCCGTATACCTTACAGTTTGCCGCCTCACCATGTATATCATTACGCGGTCTGTCTACCTTACAGTTCGCCGCCTCACCATGCATATCATTACGCGATCCGTATACCTTACAGTTCGCCGCCTCACCATTATATCATTACGCGGTCAGTCTACCTTACAGTTCGCCGCCTCACCATGTATATCATTACGCGGTCCGTATACCTTACAGTTCGCCGCCTCACCATGTTTATCATTACGCGGTCCGTATACCTTACAGTTCGCCACATCACCATGTACAGTGCCTAGACTTAAGTATTAGCACAACTCTATTTTTTATTTATTTTAAAAATTTAGGGACTGTGTAGGCGCATTACCTACGTGCTTGCGCACAACTGCGTGCTTCAGTTACGTTCTATGTGGAGGAAGGAGGTTCAGAAAGTGAAATAAATGTTCAACGTATGAATTTTCAATAAAAAATCACGATTTCACTGGCAAGTCCGAATTAGGAACATAAGAAGCACAGAGCTAAAAAATGGGAACAAAAACCCGGCAGACAATCCACTTGACACTAATAATGAAAGTATGCCTGGAAAACAAAGAAAAGTATATAATAGTTATCTTCCTCTGTAAAAGCGTAAACCTATAGATGTAAATAAGACATCATTACTGTAGTATTTAGTGCACCACATTGAGCAGTTCCATCAACCGCTTCCACAACATAGGCACTTTACGGAGGAAGACCAAGGGACATACAGCATGTCGGTAGCAACGTGGAACTTACGCACAAGCCTAACTAAGGTGTTGCCTCACCGGACCAACGCGCATGAGAACACCGTGCACATATAAAATAAGATGACGACGAGAAAAATGATAATAAAGATACGGTTCCCAGAATTCTAAGCCACGGTTTCCCAGGTTAAGAGACAGTTAAGGTAGGAAACCTATCAGCTCAAATGTAATTGCCGAAAAGAGCGGAAACTTCACCCGGTCCCCCACATCAACCAGCTCCGATGTGGCCCCAGGCAAATGGTTCAATCCTCCAGCTTTCTCCGCAACCTGAAGGAGACACCCTCTGAAAGGAAAGTAATCGATAACACGGAGCGAATTGGGCTGAAAAAAATGAGAAAGAGCAGCAATATGTACACACATCAGATACGCTGCTACAACTGCTTTAGGAGAATTAATACAGGAATTTTATATAATATATATATATATATATATATATAATAGATTATTTAAGCAGAACAGTCAAATGTGCACTTATAACAAGAAAATTTAACACAAGCAAAGGTAATGAAAAAAAAAAAAATTATGACATTAGTACTTGGTGGCGCGACCTTTATCGGCAATAACAGCATTGAGACGATTATTTTAGCTGGAAATTAACTTTTCACATTCACTTGATGGTATTTTTTTCCATTCTTCCATGCAGATACCCTTTAATTCAGTAAGGTTTTTGGGACACCGTATGTGGACACTAGATTTAAAAAGACGCCACAAATTTTCTATTGGATTAAGGTCCGGTGATTGGCTAGGCCATGGAAGAACATTTATTTTTTTTCTTTTGAAACCATTCTTTCGTTAAATTCGCAGTAAGCTTGGAATCGTTGTCTTAGTGGAAGGTCCATCTGCGCCGTCCGTAGAATTTTTCGGCATTTGGAAGCATCTTCTTCTCTAATATTTTCCAGTACATGAAACTATTCATCTTGCCATCAATGATATGAATATCCCCAACACCATGGGCAGTAAAGCAACCCCACAACAAGATGCTGCCCCCTCCATGCTTCACGGTGTGGATGGCGTTCTTGGGGTCATAGGTAGTACCACGTTTCCTCCATACACGGCGAGCTTCGTTTCGGCCAAAAAGTTCTATTTTAGTTTCGTCAGGACATATAACCCCTTCCCAAAACTCATTTCCTTTGTCCAGGTGGTCTTTGGCAAATGCTAAGCTGCTCTTGATATGTTTTACTGTAAGAAGAGGAGTTTTGCGAGGAGTGTAAGAATGAATGCAAGTACGGTTCAATTCCCTAACAATAGTTTTCTTTCTGACATGCAGTCTCTGAGACGCCAGTTCCCTCTGAAGGTCAGCACGAGTTGTCATGGGGTCATTAGTCACCTTACGTAGCATGTAGCGCCGAGGACGACCCATGATCTTACGCAGAGCTCCAGCTCTTGGCAGGTTGGAGACCGCCCATTCACTTGATGCTTGCGGACTATTGCTCCAACCGTTGAAAAAGAAACATTGACACGTTCTACTATTATTCTATAGTTAATCCTTCACTACGAAGTTGAATTATCCGTTTACGAGTAGCATCAGGGATTTCGTTAACTTTGGGCATTGTAGTGAGAGTGTGCGCGACTTCAACGAGGTCTAGAGAGGTAATGATTGTGCCGGCTGTGGTTTGTTCACATTGCATTTGTTTCGAGACGTTTTATGAACGTTCTAGAATAATTTCAAAACTAATTTATTCAAATTATACCACTAAATATGAAAGATTCAATATCATAGGTATTTTGGTCAAATACGTCTGTCCCTCATTATTTTTTTTTTACTTGTGTTAAATTTCTAGTTATAAGTGCACATTTGACTGTTCTGTTTAAATATTCTATTATATATTTGTTGTATAAACTTCTTGTATTAATTATCCTAAAGCAGACCCTGAATTTTTAAAAATACATAAAAAATAGAGTTGTGCAAATACTTATGTCTAGGCACTGTACCTCATTACGCGGCCAGTATACCTTACAGTTCGCCGCCTCCCCATGTATATCATTTCGCGGCCAGTATACCTTACTTACAGTTCGCCGCCTCACCATGTATATCATTACGCGGCCGGTATACCTTACAGTTCGCTGCCTCACCATGCATAGCATTACGCGGTCCGTAAACCTTACAGTTTTCGCTTTAAATGCAATAGTATACAAACGCTTTTATTCAGGGCTTATCGAATTTGTTCCACTTACGCAGCAGTTCATATGGAGAGTTCCTTTCTGAAGAACTTTTTTATTTCCAATGGCTACCCGGTTTATCTATTTGAGAAATTTGTCGGGAAACTTTTTGATAACATCTACAATAGAAAAACTGTTACTGTCACTGTGCCGAAGAACATTGTCTGTTTCTCCTTACCTTACTTTGGAAGACAGTCGGAAAAACTTCTAGTCGAACTTTCAGCTTTACTGTCCAGATACTTCATGCAATGTCAGTTCAAATTCATTCTAGTCAATAATTTTAAGTTAGGTTCTTATTTCTAGTACAAAGACAACCTTCCGAAAGGCATGCTCAGTTCCTTAATTTATAAACACAGTTGTGCATCATGTGAGTCTGAATACGTGGGCTCGACCACCCGGTCTCTACGTGTTCTTGTGGCTGAGCATGCCAGCAGGAGTTATCGTACGGGCCATATCCTATGCAACCCCCCTCAGTCTGCCATTTGATCCCATGCCGAGCAGTGCAAAGTTCTCGTGCGCTTAGACGATTTTACTGTGTGAGGGACAGCTGCTACCCCATGCGATCTACGCATTTTAGAATCTCTTTTTATTTAGAGTCGCAAGCCACCTCTCAATGATATGCAATCCACTTATCCAATACAACTCGTAAATGCATAGCTTCTCGGTAGATTTTACTTCTATATGTAGTATATATAGGTTGTTTTTTTAGATCTCGATAATAGTACAGAGTAACCCTAGATGCAATTTTTTGCTGAATTGTTTTTCATTTTACTATTTCCAGATGTTGATAATGGCCTTGAAGGCTGAAACGTTCAATTTTATAGTTACGAACTTCAGATTCTTTTAAATATCAGTCATGCTTTCTCTGAAAGTTTTTACCCTTGCCATTCTCTTCTTAATAAGAACCTTTAGAGGAAATAATTTTTATTTGTGTCCTTACAGTTCGACTAAACTTTTCTAGTATTTTTATATCACTTGACTATCTCACATTTGTTTTGCCATTAAAGAGTTCGCACTTGTTTCTAGATAAGACATAGTGGTAGACTTCCCATCTTGCATTGCTCTCCTGTGTATTTGCACGCACTCTCTAAGCGTTGCTTCCCACAGTTTACCGATAACTTAGCCCTTCATAGTTTCACAAGTATCATTTTTTTCTTGGCAAATCCGATTTTTCTTTTTTTTTTTTTACATTGGAAAGGGACCCGTGGATATTGATCAGCAAACCATATTTTTTCTGCTTTGTTAGATACGATAGCTATACAACAAAATCCAGCAGACTCAGCAAATTTCTTCAGTCACAGTAGCTTAATCCTCCCTTCTCAATATGTCATTGCATTTTCATAGGCAACGCACATTCACTTCAAGAAATTCTTTAGAGTCAAAATCAGAGCCCAGAGCCTATAGCTAGTGAGCGTATTCTACCTGCGCGTTTGGTCCTCTTCATCCGCCACCACCACAGCGAATATGATTCTTCGGAAAAAATGGAAAGCGGCGCATATATATGATACTGGTGAGATGATTATGTCTTTTCTTCGAAACTGAATGAAAAATTTTTTCAAGTAGTGCAAAATAGACAGCCACTAGCGGTACATGCAGAAATTCCACGGTCAATTAATGTTACTGTATTAAACATAGCAATCCTAAACTAGGCTATTATAACTTATTTTAATTCGACTTGATGCAGCTCTTTTAACCCAACCTACCCTATAAATAACACCCGTTACGGAGTGCGGCTAAGATTAAGTGAGCTGAGCTCGTAAACGTTTTTTCCTACCCTTCCGATTACGCTGCCGGAGCTCCAGCTTCGACATGTCTAGTATTATTGTGTTCAAAACCCACCGCGGCAGCTGTTGCTTTACAGCGATGGCCCGTTGCCCCGTATCGAATCTCTCTCTTAATTTCTACTGAGTTTCCAGTCTCATTGGTTCCTATTGGGAATAAGTATGTTTATAGATTAAGCCTTTATCACGCGCACAGAAACTTTTGATCAAAGAACGTGAAGAGCTCCCGTTTTCCGACTCGTTTGCAACGGGCTTCACGTATTGTACCGGTTGAACATGCAAATATTTTACCAGCAAAGCATTCACACTTGTACGTCATGGTAGAGGCATAAAAACGACAAACAACAAATAAAGCAGTCTCACTCTAAGGAGGTACTTCTCTCATTGCTGTTCATCTAGAGGTATACACCTTCGCTTAGCAGTGTTTCTCTTCGTCTGAAGATTATATTATTTAGCCTTTCACATTCAGAACAATGCCACTTTTCATTGATGTGTTTGATTTTAGCTCTCTAGCGTGACATGTGGCTGTTCCATGTAGTATCGCATAATTTTTCTGTCTTATTTTGTGCGATAGCTTCCCCACAATATACACCAGACTCAGCCCATTTTCTCAATAATTGATTCTTGCTGTCGAAACCCCATTTCTGTCAGCTTAACTGATTTCCTCAAGGGTCATAGTTTCACTTTAAAAATTCTTTAGAATGGAGCAGTGCAGAACAGCTCACTTTTCGCCGTATCAAATAGCCGAATTTTCTCAGATTTGGATCTTCATGGAACGCCAGTGAAATGAATAGTGTATTACCTATTTGAAAATACGCATGTATGATACGCGTAAAATGAACTTCAAGTCTTTGTTTCAAAAGTGACTGAAGATTTCTTTAAGACCAATCAAAAGAAGACAGCTATGGTTGGAAATTTTCCAGCGAAAATCAGAGCTTCTTACAAATTGAATTTCCTCTATTTAATAGTGAAAAGAGTAACGTGCAGACACATGGACGGACAGATGGACGGACGTACGGACAGAGCCTCAAGCACAATTATAATATAGACAGATGGTTAATGATTATTGATTCCAGTTAAAATCCAAGCTACTTTCAAGTTCAATGTCTCCCTATCTAATACAGAATAGCGTAACGTGCATGCACTTGGACGGAGAACGTACAGGCGGAGCCTCAGAGGTAAAAGTAAAGTCAACTTTGACTGCAATATAGATAATCTGTAGATATACTTTGAGAGATTATTGGTCTTCATTTCTTTTTACTTGTATCTCTGCTACAAGCGTGTGCCCGTTTCATAGCGCATACGTACACGACGCCCACAGAATCATCAAACAAAGGCATATCAAAGCGCGTTGATGACACGTACGTCTTTAGATTAGATTAGATAGGCGGCAGCAGACGAACCAAGAGGCCTATTCCCAAAGAGGCACCGGAGCTTACGCCACGGCAGTCTATGAGCTATTGCCATTATTTTAGTAGGATGTCGAGGACTGGGAAAACGAGAGGAGAAAAAATGGAAGACGGAAGAGAAAAAAAAAATAAAGAAAATAATTAAGTGTTTGCGACTCGTGGAGGAGGAGTTCTTAGCTGTGGAAGAAATCTCTCCCTATGTATGTCAAGACGATTTTTATACGAGTTGACCGACTCCGCACCAACAACGTCGGAAGGGAGTCTATTCCAAATGCAGACAATGAAATAAGGAAAGAACTGCTGACTTAAGGTTGATCTTCCAGCTTTATGCTTGAGTTTTTGACCGTTGTTTCGCAAGCGATCATTAAGGTCTCTTTCAAAGAGTCCCGTTTTAGGTACATCGATGAAGTCATTCAAGTACTTGAATGTTTCTATTAGTTGCCCCTGAGTCGTCTTTGCTCGAGAGGGATCAGACCCAGTTCTTTCAGGCCACATTCATACGACTTGTTTCTCAGCTGAGGTATCAATTTCGTTGCTCTGCGCTGAACTCTTTCAATGTTATCGATATCTTTGCAGAGATGTTGACCCCAGAATTGAACAGCAAATTCTAAGTGTGGCCTCACTAATGCCTTGTACAAGGGAACGTTGATGTCCTTGGACTTGTATTCGAAGTTTCTGGTGATGAATCTGAGTCCTCTGCTTGCCATTTTCACACTCTTGTCAACTTGCTGACTGTGTTGAAGTTTGTTTGTAATAGTGATTCCCAAGTCACGTTGTTGGGTGACAATAGCCAATTTCGTCCCATTCATTTTCAATGGGTGGAAGAGTTCACCAGCCCTACGTGCATTACTGAGCATTTGTCGACATTAAAGTTCATTTGCCACATTGCGCTCCATTCCATGAGGTGGTTAAGGTCTTGTTGGAGCTCGGCTCCTTTCGTTGTAGGATGACATAGTTTTGTATCATCCGCAAATTTACTGATTTTACTACGTATGTTAAGATCGAGATCATTGATGCAAATTGAGAACAGAAGTGGGCCAAGCACGCTACCTTGTGGAACCCTTGATGAAACCTGTGTCCAGTCGCTCCACTCTCCTTCAAGCTTCACTCGCTGCTGCCGACCCGTAAGCCATGCCTTGATCCATCGTAAATAGTCACCCTGAATGCCAAGGGCTTCCAAATTTTTCATTAGCCGGTGATGGGGGACTTTATCAAAAGCCTTTTGGAAGTCTATGTACACCCTTTTGTTCATCTTTAATATCTGTAACTTTTGAGAACGAGTCCAGTAGGTTTGTTAAGCAGCTTCTCCCATTTCGGAAGCCATGTTGAGTATCCGATATGAGTTGCTGCATCCTCAGGTGATCAGTGATGCGCTTAAAAAAAAAAAGAAGGCGTTCGATGATTTTGCTGACGACAGAAGTAAGACTGATTCGTAGATAGTTGCTGGGGCTTTTCTTATCCCCCTCCTTATTTATTGGTATTACATTAGCTAGTTTCCAATCTTGCGGAACTTCTCCCGTTCTCAGAGATCGATCGCAACGGGAGAAATACTTCCGTTGTCACACTCGACGTTAGGATGCAACCTTTGTAGGGCATAAACATGATACGGATACCTGAAGAACTGACGAAGAGAAAGACTTAATGCCTAATGACGTGGTTGTGGGCCCACGATCACGGTACTCTTTCTGGTCGTTTTTTTTTTTATACAGGCAAACCTCGTAATTCATGCGATTCTATTCCATACGATGCTCATTTCATACGAAAGTTTTGCTAAAAGCTAATTCATTCGATTTACTTTCCATTCTTCCTGTTAAATTTTTATTTTATCGGGGCGTAGATTCCTGAAAATGCTTCTTTATTCAGCAGTAATCGCACCCTTATTAACAGGTTGTAATACATTGCTATATTTTCTTCGTCGTGTTTACGTTCCATAAAAAAAATAGTCACTCCTTCAAAGTCTTACTGTCAATGAAAACAGAGCGTTTTTTTATATAATTTTAGCCTAAGGTGTAATAAAATTACTACTTTGAGAAAGAAATCAAACCAAGGTATATATAAATACTAAATATAAAGTCAACTATTCGTAAAATTGACGTTTCGGGATAGTGTGTCCCATCTTCAGAAAAAAATTAAGATTTTAAGCTCCACATATGAGGTATAAAATATTTTCTTTATTACTAAAGTTAAGGGAGCATGTGTGTTGTCAGGGTGGGGGGAGTCTAATTAGCGAATGAACCAAGGTAGGTCGAGGGACTGGACGTCGGCTCTTGTACAGTCAGCCGGTGTGAGCTAAGTGGGGACGGTGTGCAGCGGTACAGCCGAGGTCATAAGGTTAAGGTTGGGTCTAGTTCTGTGTATGTAGAGGGACACTAACGTTGTGAGTTCGAGTGGATTAGAGGAGTCTATGAGTTTCCATGGGCTCCTCGCTTAGTCCCTCGCTTGCAAATAGCTTTTTGAAAGTTTTTGGCTTAACGACTGCCCACATGACTTCAAACCCATACACTATAAGCGTTATGTAGATCACACTTTCCTCATATTCAACAATTAAGCTGATTCTAATCTATTTCTGCAATATTTGAATAGTAAACATGATCCAAATATCAAAGTCACTTTCGAAAATCAATCTAGATGTTTTTGTTGTTTAGTAACTAAACAAGACTCAACACTGACCACTGGAGTTTACAGAAAACCCACATTCTCAGGCATCGGGACAAGTTTTTTCAGTCACTGCTACGATCAACTCAAAATTAATGCAGTAAAAACTTTACTATTTCAAGCATACCACTTATCTTCCTCCTATCTTGCATTTTCAAATGAAGTTAACTTTCTCCGAACATATTTTTAAAAATTAACGGTTACCCGCATCATTTTTTGGACCACTGCTGCAAACTGTTCCTAGACAAGTGGTTCGACCCTAGCATCCACAAACCCTCTGTCTGTAAACTAGACTTCTTTCACTCACTTCCATGCTACAACAAAGCCTCTGTTAGTGCAGTTAACACTTTGAAGACGTTTCTCTCTGAAGCCTAGCCACATATAAACTTCAGATTTTCATTCAAAAACACGGTAACTATAGGGTCCTATTTAAAAGTCAAAGACAAACCTCCCACATCACTTTTGTCGAGTGCTATCTACCGTTACAATTGCTGGGCTTGCAGTGCCTCTTGCATCTGTAGCAATGGACAACATTTCAAAGCCCGCATTGACAGACATTTAGGTGTGTCTAGCAGAACAGGTTTACAACTTGTAAAACCTTCACATTCAGCAAAAGAACCACATTTCTAGTGAACCTGCGATGCAGAAGATATTTGAGTATTAGTTTTAAACAGTATCCAGTAAAATGTCATTTTCTGTTTTAAGTTCAGAAGAAAACTATAAAAAATGTTACTTTTATGAGTAACTGAAGTAAGCTAATTCATACTATTCATCACCTAATTCATGCGGGTAAAAGGTACAACAGCCGTATGAATATACAGTTTCTTAGCTCCGGCTAGGAGGAAACTGCTAAATACCGTCAATTACCGTCCACTGCCGTCATCTACCGGCCACTACTAACCGTCAACTATCAAGTACTGTCGTCAACAACTGGATTAAAATGCGCTGTAATAGATTCTGAGCCGTTTTAGAAATACGATCATAGAAACAATACAACATAAGACAACTGAATGAACTTAGAGATACAAAAGAATACACTTCCGCTGCTTTGTAAAACATTTGAAAACGCTTTTTCTTGATATCGATAAGATGTGATTTTACTGTCGAGATTTTCTAGAATGCCTAATTTAAGATTATATCTGATTAAAGATTATTTATAATAATTTAATTTTATCCCATACCATACTCCTCATCGACGTAGGGGAACTTCTGATATCCGTCTCGGACGATAGTAAAAACACTTCGTATCTGAAAAAGAAACGAGTTTTCTCAGGTTTTCCAGTGCAGAAGAAGTTTTTTTTTTTTTGTTTTGTCTCGTACTCTAGGTTTATACCGTTGTCTCTTTTTGTATTGTTCTAAGATTGTAAATGGCTCGCAGATTCTATTGAAGCTCTATTTTCTGATGCTGTAGTTGACGATACTGTAATTGACGATACTGTAGTTGACGATACTGTAGTTGACGATACTGTAGTTGACGATAAGTAGTTGACGATTCTGTAGTTGACGATTCTGCAGCTGACAAAACAAACAAACAAACAAACAAACAAACAAACAAACAAACAAACAAACAAACAAACAAACAAACAAACAAATATCATTTATTATCTCGTATACAGGGTACAATGGATACACCTATCGAGGTTTTCTTTCTGCCCTAATTCTAAAATTTTGAAGATCCAGTAGTACAACCTCTCGGTGGTGAAGTGACAACGGTTCGGCTTCGCATCAGCAGTGGCGCGGGTTCGATTCCCCGGACGGCACGCAACGGATTTACACTGCGTGGAGCACTCCAGCATCGAGAGGCCAGGCGATGCAAGATGAGGGATCCTAAATTGACTCTCAGCACGGACTGCTACTCCTGCTCTTCACACTACTGGATCTTCAAAATTCTAGAATTTGGCTAAAAGAAAACCTCAATAGGTGTAACCATTGTACCCTGTATACGAGATAATAATGATATTTGTTTTGTTTTGTGTGAAGCGCAGGAGAAGCAGTCCGGGCTGACAGTCAATGTAGGATCCCTCATCGTGCATCGCTTGGCCTCTCGGTGCTGCGCAAATCCGTAGCGTGCCGTCCGGGGAATCGAACCCGGGCCTCCGTTGATGCGATGCCGAACCGTTTTCACTTCACCACCGAGTTGGCGGTACTGTAGTTGACGATACTGTAGTTGACGATACTGTAGTTGACGATACTGTAGATGACGATACTGTAGTTGACGATACTGTAGTTGACGATACTGTAGTTGACGATACTGTAGTTGACGATACTGTAGTTGACGATACTGTAGTTGACGATACTGTAGTTGACGATACTGTAGTTGACGATAAGTAGTTAACGGCAGCTGACGGTAGTTAGTAAAGGCGCTCGTATGTTATATTTTTTGCAGGCGTCGGTCTGCCTGGCCTATGTTTATCTGTCTGTCAGTCTGAGTGATACCAGATTACGAAGATAACTCAAGAACCTACAGAGTGATTTGCATGAAATTTGCAGTGATTGCATAGTATGTTAATTAACGGGAAAAGATTTTTAGCTTTTCGTGAAGATGTGGTCATCATTTGTTTGTTTGTCTTCATATTTGTTACAGGTAAAATAACTCAAAAAACAGTTATGGACGGATATGCATAAAATTCGCATGTATCCTGGGTAATGTTACGAGGAGCGAATGACCAATTTTTTATTATTATCTGTTTTTTAGTTTGTGTTTCTCCATGTTTGGCTTTAACTTTGCCAGTAACATTACTCAAAAAGCTATGAACGGATCTTCATTAACTTCGCACAAATTATTAGAAATATTAAAAAACAGAAAAAAAACAAATTTTGGTGATGATATTTTTGATTACTTGTGTGTTTGATTTGTGTTTGTCTTACTGTAATTGAGAAAGACAGCTCTAAAAGTTATGAACGGTGTTACGACATGCGTCGCGCAGGGTCGGGACATGTGCCTGAAGTGGGGCTTTGGAATGCTACTCCCGTCCTACACGTGGCGTAGGAGGCGTCCAACGCACGGTCGATTCCAAGCGACAAAACTTGTATCCCTGCTCACTGGCCAACGGCTAGCGCTCGAGCAGGCATATATGAGCCAGGAGATGTAAGGTTGTGGGAACCATCATCCGAGGAAACACATATGAAAGGCGGTTGAACTCCACGGAGCACACGGCAACCGGAGAAAGGATCACCTGACCATAGCATTGCCGTGCGTCCGGCATTCAGCAGTTAGCTCTCCATACCTCTCGACGGCTCAATTGAGACTTTGTTCTATTTTATTTTACTTCCTTCATTTTCTTCTTCTGTGTTAATCGCATGCAGTGAGCGCGGCAGGGCCATGGGAAGTTGGTGGAGGCACCCACATGTCCATCGTGGTCCTTCCCATAACTAGGCGAAACTGGGGTTATACCTGGTGTTCCTCAGTTCTTTCCACAAAATGAAACTATAGGTTCCTTACCATGAAATAACCTTATTTTACTCCATCGATGCATATCCGAAAATGTCTACTTTTAAAGATACGCTAAGTTAAAAGTTAAAAACCTAGCCCAGAATTAATCGGCGAATGTTGTAGGGTAAATGTACAGTCACTGTCAGATTATGTTTATTTTAAATAAAACAGGAGTTCATATGTTACATAGTTACAGAAATTAATTAAAATTCTTCCCATCAGCAGCATTGCATGAGTGAAGGCGCCGACGTAGTCATTGCCGAACCCGTTTAAAGATGCTTGGAGTTTCACTAATCCTCTCACAACCGTCAACGATCCTAGCGATCAGTACTTCTTGGGACGGCAGTTGGTTTGTGGTCGTCTGAACTCAGGTACGGTGCAGATTAGAGTGATCAATGTCAACCAATGGCCAATGTGCATCTTTATCTTCGCTGTAAAGTGCGGTAGTCCGCAGATTAAGTGAATCGCACTACTGAACTTCAATTCAACGTACCTTTAAAAGTAGACATTTTGGAGGTGCATCGATAGAGTAAAATATGGTTATTTTATTGTAAGGAACCTATAGTTTCATTTTGTGGAAAGAATTTTGGAACACCTGCTGTACGCCTTGCTGGGTATTGCAGCTCTCCCGAGTGGACCGTACTTCTGCCTCTGCTAATCATTTGTTCATGGGATTTTTCTGCTATCTATTTTTTTCTATTTTCATCTTCATTTCTCTTCTACTTTTTTGTGGGGGATGTTGAAAGTAACCCGGGATCGAGCTGGGCTCGCGGGTGATGTCTAGTTTGATGCAATATTAGAGAACTGAAAGCGAACCTCGCTGAGCTTGGCTTAGTGCCTCGTTGTATTGATAAAAATTTGCCCCACAAACAAAATGCCAGTGGCTCAAAATGTAAAAAATATCGAAAAATGTCGTATAACAAAAATATCTCAGAATTTATCTTTTACATCTAACTACAAAATTTCAGTTCAATCGGACTGTAAATAAAAAAAAAGAAAAATGTTGACCTGTACGCTTCCCTAACACTTTACACTTTTTTCTTTAAAAATTAGTAACTTCCGGTATCGGTAAGGCGTTCATTTTCAGCCGATTACGGCAACTGCAAAGCGGCAACGATTACGGGTGAAGCGGATTGTCAGCTTTACCGCTTCATAAGTCCGGTAATACACCTCTGATAATTGAACTGTTTGTTGACCACGCCCTGTTCGGTAATTGAATAGTTGGTTTTCCTTCAGCTCGTAGAATGTTGTATTATTATATTCAATATATTTTGTGTTAGTTATCATTGTCGTATTAAAGTTGGATAGTTTTGATCAATAAAACAATATCATGTGGTGCGAATCATCATCATCATCGCGGACCTTCACCCTCGGGCTATACACTTCCATCCCGGTCCCGAAATCGGCAACTCCTCAGGTGACGCGCCCAATTTGTGGCTGATAGAATACGGCCACACTGCGGACACGGCGCCTGCTTCGTCGTATATACCCTCACCCGCACCCTATTATCAGGCCGGTTATCGCCCCTCGCTCCCCCATTCGCCTCCTTCGCCGTACACGTACTCCCATGTCTGCCGTAATATTAACTCTTGGAGAATTCTCCCCCATATCTCCTCCTTGAGGCGGTAATCGCTGCCCCACCCCCGAAGGAATTCCCATGATTGACAAGATTGTTCTCGCTGTTAAACTCCAGACACACATTCCAGACAATAATTGAACCCCCGTCCTCCCTCTCCACCCCACGCATCCTCCTCTGTATCGCCAGCCCCGCTCGACTATTGCACCTCTTATAGCACCCTTGAACCTTCATGCTTGCACGTGAGCACGTCTTCCGCATCCTCCCGCCCCATCTGATTTCTCTCTTCCCCTCCCTCCGCCCCCACCCTTAAGTTCCCCTATTCTTCTCTCACGCTCCCAGGTGCTGCATCCTACCCCCACTAGCTCCCTCCACCGATTCTGATCCACCACCAGCACTCCCGGCTGGCACCGGTCTATTCCTGCTTCCCTCAATAATTTCTTCCAATTTTGGATGGTTTTTCTCTTCCTACCCGGAATCTTAACTTCCCCTTCCAAGTCCTCCATCCACCCTACAATTG
Organism: Parhyale hawaiensis; assembly: GCA_001587735.2. NCBI lineage: Eukaryota > Metazoa > Arthropoda > Malacostraca > Amphipoda > Hyalidae > Parhyale > Parhyale hawaiensis. The sequence continues at coordinate 9,554,098 of LQNS02278001.1, forward strand.
CTGCCTTAGCTTGCCGTCCATTATCCATCCTGAGAACGAGCATTATCCACTCCAGTGACCTCCTTTCTTCTTCTTCTCTGTCACTCACCCTCGAAGAGGTACGCCATCCTCTCAAGCCCGACCCCCACAGCTCCGTAAGTGCCGTGCCATGTTGCTGGCCGACAACATTCTCCCACATAGTGGGTATGACTTCTGAGCCGCTCTGCACCCGCGCCTAGGCATCCTCCTCCGGGCGCACCTGACCTCGCGCTCCTTCTTTTGCCTTCCACGCTGTGCAAGCTCTCCTGTGTCGCGCGATACTACTCTTACTAATGTCTCGGCCGCATCTCTTCCGGCCGACGTCCGCCGCTTGTTCACCTCAGTGTTCTCCGACTCAAAGGGCATATCGCACCTACTGAAGCTGAAGAACACCGATGGGTGATCGTGCGTCCTCTTCATATGGATCCTCAAACCCGCCTGTGACTTAAGTACCCTACCGCGCCCCTCCACCCCACAAATGCGGGGCATTTCTCCCTCCCGGGTCCTCATGCCTGTTGTCAGCGCTCATATTTCCGTTACTTCTCTCGTATTCTTCAATACGTTTCATCCTAGCCTGCACTATACTACTCCACTCCTGTCTATCTGCCGCCTTAACCACCGCCCCTCCATCCAGCTAACACCGGCCTCTCTTAGTATCTTTTTCCAGTATAAGAGAGTATTACGCTTCTTTCCAGGACACTTCTCTATCCGTTCAAGGCCCTCGTACCACCCGAGAACGGCCACCTTCGTCGTTCTGCTGTTTCCCATTCTAAGCACATGATTAATTCTCTCCAGTACACGTTTTTCTATTTTCACTCTGAGGGTCTTCACTATAAGTTCGTTCTTGATATCCTGTATATTCTTTTGTTCATGTTGCTTTTGCCTCAGGGGGGTCCAGTTTTGTTGCTCCATATATATCTATAACATCTGTCAATCCATGACTGTAGGCTCATAATTTCTCTAACCTGCCACACTTTCACGCTACAGTCGAAGAAGACATCCGTCTCCATTATTCTGCTCTGCTGCACCTTAGACAGTCTAGTTTGTTTTAGCTGTGCCTTTACCTTTCCCCAGAGGTGGCCGGCCCTCCTCTTCCTTTTATTCACGTCCTCCTCAGCTCCCATCCAACAACCTAAAATTCTTATTCCCTCCGCTCCCTCCTTTCCAAAGTTTAGCTGCTCTTCCTTATCATCATTATTTCTTTCTTCATATCTTCCCATCACCTCCTTGACTATCTCCACTCCTCTAGCCACGCCCTAAAATTGTAGTGTCATCCACGAATAGTGACGATTTGATACGCCACAACACTGCCTCACTATTACACATGTACTTCTCTCACAATTTTCGGCCGGGGATTGAGCTCCCCAGAACCCATCTCCAAGTTATTCCCGCTTGTTGATCCTCCTGTGCCGCCCAAATTTCCCTCTCCTCCGCCCGCCTCATTACCGTCAGGTGAAATATGTTGAACAGAGCAGGGGAAGTAGGACACCCCTCTCTAAGGCTCCTCTCCGGCAGCCACTCCTCATTTTCCCCCTCTCTGCCTCTTATGCAGTACGACATCGTCTCGTGAAGGTCAAATTGCGTGTCGAAGAAGTTCCCCTTCAACTCATCTCATACCGTTTCAGAATTTCGCACAATGCTGGCTTACTCACCCGAGATAGGCTTTTTTTCTGATCCAGCAGGCGCGCTTCAGGGTCTCCATCTCGACCATCTTGTGTCTAAGGGTTACCCACCGATCTCTGTCTCTCTCTCTTCCTCTCCAAGTCAATCGTATCCTCCTGTATTCTCATCATTATCTGTGTTGCGTCCGCTGTCAACCTCGCCGGGCGGAACCCACACTTGTTCTCGTCCAAGAAGGAAGGCCAGGCGCTCCGCCCACTACCTGAGCTTGCTAGCCATAACACTTGCTAGTATCCGACTTCCCATTGATAATAAGACCACTCCCCTGTAATTATTGTATTAATATTTGTTCCTCTTTTTGAACAGTGGTATCATCTGGCCCTTCTTCAGAGACTGCTCCCATTTGCTGGCTCTGTTGTTAAACTTGAATTTCATGATTTTAACTAAGTGTTCTCTTATTATAGGCGTGGAGTAATTAATGTAGGACATCATTACTCCATTCGCCCCCGGGCAGAGTCTGTCACATTCCTCGTCTCGCAGACTATTTCCTTCTCGATGGGATCCATATTGAGAAATGCGTTCACTTCAAATGCCTCCTCCCAGCCTCGCAGGTCCCTCACCCTGCTCAACTCCTCCTCCAGGATCGATCGAGCCTCCTCATGTCTACTCTCCGAAATCCCTTCAAAGTACTCCCTAAATGGATCAGTACTTTTCTTGGTGCCCGTGGTCGGTCTGTGCCCCCTCATTCCCAAAGTGTTCCAAGCGCGGTACATCACACCGATGTCATCTCTCCTACTGGCTGCCTCTCTCTCTCGTCCACTATTTCCCCCCACTCCTGCTCCTCCCACTCCCTCAGCTGTGCTTTCATCCTCCGTCTAGCTACTCTCAGAATACATCTCACCTCCTCTAGCTCCATCCCCACCCTTGCTCTCCCCGCCCTAGTTCTCCCCCTTGCAAGTAACTCGTTCCTCTGTCCCACCCACCTACTAAATTTCAGCGTGCATGCGGTGCAACTCCCCTCCATGGCCCCCGTGTCCAAGGGTTTGCCACCTACCGCACGTTTCCACAGCTGATCTCGTCAATATCTCGGAGATTACCCCAATAATTGGTGCTGTCCTCCCTTACATCCTCTCCCCTCGGCTCCAGCGCCCGCCTTGTCCTCTCCTCGAATTCAGCTCGAGTTGCCTCGCTCTTCAATGTCTCCCACGCCACTCTTCTTGTTCTTCTTTTCGGCCAAAGCCTGTACTGGTGATGGCAGAGTCTAAGACGCGTAGATAGCTGGCCGCTTTCGTAGCTATCGTTACCGTCGATTTATTTTTGCTTTATTATCCTTTATACTACCTTCTTAGTTCATTCGATTATTTGTTTCTTCTTTGTATATTTCTTGTGTATAAGTTGACTTTACCTTTACTTTACATTACTGTATATTTATGTTTTTTTTTATTTTTGCTCTTTCTCTTACTTTCTGAGGATGTGGAAAGCAACCCGGACCTGGTCGGGCTCGGGGGTGTCGTCTCCTCTATTGCAACATTAGAGGACTGCATGCGAACCTTGCCGAGCGCGACTTTGTGTTCCGTGGTGTGGATGTCCTGTGCTGCTCCGAGACATTTGTGGCTGTCAGGAGGCACGACTTTGTGCTTGCCTTGGCCAGATTTCAGTTGCCCTTTCGAAGGCTGTGTGGATCGGGGCCTGGATTCCATGGAATGACCGTCCATGTCCGGAGCAGATTCTGTGCTTACCGGCAGTCATTGCACGAATGCGTCTGTCATGAGATCATCGTTGTAAGGGTGTGTGGCCAACAGAATAATTATCATTTATGATCCTTATATCGGAGTCCTGCAAATGATGATTCTCTTTATGACTGTTTATTGACGACGATGGCCTCGATACAGAGCACGGATCCCAAGGCAGCGTTTGTTTTTGTGGGTGATGTTAATGCACACCACAGGGACTGGTTGGGATCTGCATCACCGACTGATTGTCATTGCGTGGCTGCGCTGGACTTTTGCACCTTGTCTAGTTGTGTGTAGCTTGTGCGCAGATCCTCGCATATTGCTGGTAACTGTCTCGACCTAATTATGACTGATGTCCCGGACTTGATGACTGTGACAGTTGGCTCCCCTGTTGGCTCTTCAGACCACTCATATCTTGTTGTATTCTTGGACCTCAATTAGGTTTTTACTGTGGTAGACACTAGGAGAGTGGTATTTGTTAAGAGCAGGGCTAACTGGGTGGCTAAAACTCGGGCAGTATGAGCGTTACCTTGGCGTCAGATATTTCACCGTGAGGATCCTGTCTCTGCGCTTAACGACTTGACTGTGTCCATTTTGGAGAGGTTTGTCCGTAAGAGGACTATTCTTGTGAGGTCTAGTGATGAGCCATGGTTGGACGACCAGTGTCGGTTAGCTTTCGAAGCTAAACAAGCGGCCTATCGGGCATGGCGACGTTCGCGTGACCGCAAGTTGTGGCATATCTATGCTGATCGTAGGGCCGAGGCTAGGCGTGTGTATGAGGAGGCACAGCGTTGTTATTGTAGTTACGTAGGGGGTGGCTCCGGAGGGGTTCGGGCGTGAGGCGGAAGGTAAGAAAATGAAGGCAGGGGCACAAGAATCAGTCACAAATATAGGGCTGTCCCACAGAGAAGTAGGAAGGAGGGCGGTAGGTTGGGCGGGACACTTAAACAGGTGGTTGACGGTGTGGGGGCCCAGTGGCACTCGGGACAGGAGTCCGAATCCGCCAGTCCGATCCTAAGGCGATATGACATCAGGGCAGGGCAAAAACTTGAGCGTAACAGTGATAGAGTGGAACGGGCCGCACCAGAGAGGACCGCCTCATCGGCTGAGAACTCCGGTGGGGCAGAGCCCAAAACCCTGTTAACGGGTAGGCGGTCTAGTGAAGCTTGCACGGCACTGGAGGTCGAGGGATTGATCTATCCTCAGTAGCTTGGACTCAGCGTGGAGATGGTCCACGGAGGCCTTGCGTAGGCAACCTGTAGCGGTGCGGAGAGCGGCGTTTTGAACCGTCTGCAGCTTGCGAACCGCGGACTGGCGAGCCCTAGGATACCAAACTGGGGCCGCGTAGGTGATGTGAGGTCGAAAAATGCCCTGTATGTGAGAAGCAGGGTCTCCTTGCACTGGCCCCAGCGAGTGCCCGCCAGGGCATTGAGCGGTCTGAGGCGACAGGAGGCTCGAGCGGCAGTGGAGGTGATGTGCGGTGTAAAGGTGAAGTGAGTGTCTAAAGTGACGCTGAGGATTTTGGGGCGGCGCTCCAGAGGCAGGGCAGAGTCGTTCATAATGATGCCGGGGTCAAGTTTTGACTGATGGGTGTCGGTTGTCCATAGAGTTAAGTTGGATTTGGAGGTGTATATGGTAAGGCCCTTGTTTGCTGCCCAATTGCTGACTGAGGCAGAGTAATCCGAGAGAGCGGCAGCAGCGGTGAGTGGATCGCGATGGGACGCCACGACAGTGAAATCGTCGGCATAAAAGGGTTCAGAGGGGCAGCAGAGCTGGTCCCGAGTGATGGGAAAGTCGGAGACGTAGAGGTTGAACAGGGAGAGCGAGACGACCGAGCATTGAGGAACCTCCGCCTTGACAGCCCGGAACTGGGAGCGGGAACCGTTTTAGAGGCAGCAGGCTGCTCGTCCCCTGAGGTAGGGCGCGAGCTATCTGACAACGTTGTGGTGGAGTGTGGTGCCGGAAACTGAGGAGAGAAGGCTCTCAGTGGGTACGGTGTCGAACGCTTTGCTGAAGTCAATCAGCAAAGCCACCGTGCGGCCGTGGGGTTTGGGTTTATTCATACTGCGGGTTGCTTCGAAGGCCAAAGGGAGTAGAGCTGATGTGGTGGAATGCATGGGCCGGAAGCCGTGTTGGTGAGGGGCTGGTTGGTAAGCCTCATTGATGAAAGGCAGAAGAAGGCGCTCTAAGACTTTCGCAGCGGGATACAGAAGCGATATTGGGCGGTAAGATTATCCTTTAACCGCAGGTTTAGATGGTTTTAAGATGGCAATTATGACAGCTAACTTCCATAAGGCGGGGATGTCTGCGTGAGCAAGGGATAGATTGTATAATCTGGTAAGACAGATGATACCTTGCTGGCCCAGATGCCTAAGATTTCGAATGGACAGCTGGTCCGGGCCCACAGCTGTGGAGGACCCTGGGGCGACTATGGCCTCACGGACTTGAGCGGGAGTGAAAGGGGAGAAACCGTGAGCAATGGGGTGGCGCTTTCGAAGTAGACGCCTGGCCAGTCTGGGCGAGGTAGCTGGAGCAGGGGGAGAGGTGGCAGTATATTGCTTGCTTAAGCTCCTGGCTATATCGCCGTTGTGGGTGAACGTGCGAGTTCCAAAAGATATGAGCTGGTTGCGAGGGACAGAGGAGTGCTTGCCTGATAGTGAGCGGAGCAGAGACCAGAATTTACTGGGGTTGCTCTTTGGGTCGCAATCTTGGATCGTTAGTTTCCAGGCCTCTTGGGCCGCACCGCAGATGAGGCGATCCACTTCTTGTTGTAACTGAGGAAGGGAGGGGTGGTGGGGAGACGTATAGCGAAGGTGATCGCGATGGGAGATGGCGTCTCTGGAGTCCGGAATGAGTCGGGGTATGTATTCCTTGCGATGACCGGCCGGAATGAGGTGCTTAGCAGCTGATAAGATGGCCCGATTGAGGGCCTTCAGTCCGCCACTGCAGGAGGAGGGGGGTGGGAGGGAGGTAATAAGTTTCTCGTACTCGCGAGTGAAATCCTAACAGTTGGCTTTCCTAAAGTTAACGAAGATGCGTCTGGGACCAGAGGAGGTCGGGTCACTGGACTCGGCAGTGATCAAGATGGGTAGATGATCAGATGAGAGGGTGGTAGTGGTGGACCAGGAGTAATCAATAGCAAGATGAGCTGAGATAACGGTCAGGTCTGGGGAAGAGCCCGGGCCGTCCCGAGGGACCCTGGTGTGCGAGTTGCCATTGAGGAGGCAGTAGGGTCCATTACTGTTGGAGGCACTAATCTCCTCATACCGCGCGGCGGCCCGCGCATCCTGGGTTACAGTAAACCAGTCAGTGTTGTGGGCGTTAAAGTCGCCCATAATGAGGGTGGCAGCCGAGGAGTCGGCAAAAAAGGCGGAGGAGTCGAGCCTGTATCCCGGGGGACAAGATGTGGCTGGAGGAACGTATATGTTGATTAGAGTGAGGGAAGAGGAACCTAGGGTGACGGTGACACCCGAATGTTCTACTGTGTGGTCGTTGGGGATTAGGTGGTGAGTGGTAGCCTGCTGGTAGGGGCTGTCCTGTCTAATTAGGAACAGGAGACCGCCACCGCCGTTGGCAGCAGGACGATCTTTCCTGACTGGAGTGTAGCCGGGGAAGAAGGGGAGGGAAGAGGTGGGAGTGAGTTTGGTCTCTTGGAGGGTTGCGATGGCTATATTGCTGCTATGTAGGAAGGCAGATAGTTCGGATCTACCATGTAGGAGTTCATTGCAGTTAAATTGCATAACGATGAGAGGAGGGGCGTTTGTGGGATGGGGAGAGGGTGGAGAGACAGGAGGGGGCGAGAGGGGCCGAGGGGGCTGAGGTGCACATCTGGGGCACCTCCAGTCTGGGTTGTAGCTGGCGGCGCTGAAAAGGCCAGAGCAGGGCATGTGGATCCAGCACGCGCAGGCGGAACACAGAAAAGACCACCCACGGGTGACGTTCCGCGAGCAGACTGAGCAGGGACAGGCGGGGCCGGGGTTGGGTGGATATCGCCGCTTAAGAGAATGGATAGGGATAAAAGGGACAGCGGAAAGGAGAAATGAGTAAGGAAAAGGCTGCCTATACAAGAGCGGGCAGGTCGTCGGCTGAAAGGATCTGTCCTAAAAGGAAATAACACGAGACAGTGAGAAAGAATAGCGCCACAGCGATCTGCGTAGCTACTCCAAACGAAAAGTGCCTGTGTTTGGCCCACGGAAGTCCCCGTCGCAGCCGCGCAGAGAGCTCCCGCAGGGTCCACTCACGATGAAGACGCACATGCATCGGGAGGCTCGACACAAGTCTGAGGCAGCGTTCCAGGGAGTCTCTGCTGAGTATTGACCATCCACATCGATGGTGGTGTGAGCTAAAGGGTTCAGTGTTCGGTGCTGAACCTTCGTTGCCGCCCCTTGTTGGTTCAGGTGGGGGCATCATTACTGAGCCCTTGGCGAGGGTGGAGCTTTTGTCGGCTCACTTCGACGGGAAGCAGAGCAGAGATGTTGTCGTATTGCCTCATGGATGCCACACTGAACCTCGCTTGACCTCTTTGGCTTTCAAATCTGGTGCAATCAGGGTGATGCTTGAAGGCCTTGATTCGTATGGAGGTGTGGATCCGGTGGGCTTGTTTCTTTTGTTTTATAAGCAGCTGGCTGATGTTCTTGCCCCCAAGCTTGCAGTGATCTTCCGGCGCCTGATAAGGTTAGGAAATTTTCCTCGCTCCTGGCGACTGGGATATTTACTCCTATTCCCAAGGGTCCAGTGTCGCCCTGTGTGGCCAACTATCGACCTATCACCCTGACGCCCATTTTGTCGAAGGTATACGAGAAGTTGATTGCTGGTAAGCTTGGTCGTTTTGCTGAGGATACGGGGTTGCTGCCTGCTGGTCAGTTTGCGTATCGAACTGGCTTGGGCTGTTGTGTCGCTCTGTTGTCGGTGTCACACCTTTTGCAATCTGCGCTGGATTGCGGGTCGGAAGCACGCCTTGTCCAGTTGGACTTTAGCGCGGCGTTTGACAGGGTTAACCACAGGAGTCTATTATACAAGCTGGTGTGCTTTGGTGTGAGTGGTAGGGTTTTGTCAATCATTCGCGGTTTTGTTTCAGAGCGAACGCAGAGTGAGTCTGTTAACGGCGTTTTGAGGGCCTCAGTCGGGGATGGTGTCTGCCGTCCTTCAGGTCAGCGTGCTTGGGCCGCTGTTGTTTGTTCTCTATACTAGTGACATGTTCTGTTCACTGAAAACACGTTGATCAACTATGACGACGATTCCACTTTGATGGCAGTGATACCTGCTCCTCGCCTGCGTGATGCCGTCGCTCAGTCTCTGAATAGGGAATTGTCACGCATTAGCGCATGGTGCTCGGCCTGGAGTAGGAAGCTGAATGCCAGTAAGACTAAGTCGATGATTATCAGTCGGTCTCGGACACTTGTACCGCAGCATTTCCAACTGGAGATTGATGACACTTTAATTCAGGAGTCTAGCTCCGTGGAGATTCTTGGTGTTGTCTTTGATGAGAAGCTTACTTTTGAGCTGCATATTAGGAGGTTGGTGTAACGTGCTTTCACTAAGATTGGGCTCCTGCGTAAGGTGAATTCCGTGTTTGGTGATAGTCAGGTTGCCCGCAGATGTTTTTATGCGTTTTTGCTGCCTGTGTTGGAGTATTGCTCACCGGTCTGAGCTTCGCTGTTAACACTCACTTGCGTCTGTTGGATCCACTTCTAAGTTCAGCCAATAGGCTGTGCGCTGATAATGATCTAGTGAACCTGCCCCACAGCAGAAGAGTAGCAGAGCTATGCATGTTTTATAAGGTGTACAATAATGAGAGGCATTGGTTGTATTCTTCTCATCCTGCCCTCAAGGTTTTTGGGAGAGCGACTCGTGCTGCCTGCGGAGCTAATCAGTTCTGTCGGGGCTTCGTGCCCTGGTCGGGTAAGGTTTGGAAATTGTTGCCGGCATCGACCTTTGGTAGCATTGGCTTGCAGGCGTTTAAGTCAGCTGCGAATGTTTTTTGCTGGATTTCCTTTAGCAGAGTTTTGGGCTTCCCGGTGTTGCAAGATGCTTCTTTGGGTTGTATTGCCTGTCCGTGGGAAACCTACAGAAGAGCGCTCCACTCGGAACAGAGCACATCATTTGCAAAGTGCTCTGAGCCTTAGGTCGCGGGATGTAACCCGGCGCCTGAGTGTAGAGCCCAATATAGCTCAACCGATCCAATTATTGGGTCGTGAAATCCCCTCGATAATAATAGTCCGACACTAGTGTGAATGCTACTGGAGAGGGGAGTGTGAGGGAGCAGGCTCCCCTTTCTCCACCGGGGCGGAGGAGGCTACTGTCCCGACGCAACGCCGCACGCGCCACAAGTGGTACAGGGAAGACCGAGTTGTGCTGTGGGAGTGTTTCGTCGCCAGCAAGCGCGAGAGACCAGGCTATATCAAGCGCCTCAAGCAGCTGTGGGACGAGAGAGGAATCCCGGGCAATTTCCCACAGGCTTCTCTCAGTGGCCAAATACGGCAAATTTGCAGCAAAAACCTCCTCACTGAAGA
>LQNS02278001.1:9684277-9694579 GCA_001587735.2 Parhyale hawaiensis
GCCACGCCTCCCGCCGAGGGGAGCGCGAGGGGGCGGCGCCGGGCGCGCGCGGACCGGACGGCCGCTCTTTGAACCACTAGTGGGGGCCGCTTTTTGAACCACTAGTGGTTCAAAAAGCGGCACTCCCTCTACTGACAAAGCAATTAAAGCAGCGACGTGTCAATCCTAACGAGCCAAATACCCTCAAAGCACGCCTCATAAGAATAATTTTCTGCGATGCACATGAGGCAACCAAACGAATATGGGGCTGAAACGTCAGCTTTGGATCAAAATTGACAGCCAAGATTACCAAGTCATCAACCTCAAGAAGTGATACACCATCCAGTATGAGTGCAGGAAAAGGAGGTGCCACAGTACGCGATCTGGACGCGAGCATGGTCTTAGTCTTGCCCGCATTTAGCCTCATGCCCCACCTAGAACACCAGGAATCAATCATTTCCAAATAATGCTGAATGGATTCTGAAACCTCTAATCTATTACAAGGCTTATTGCAAACAGCCGGCAGAGTAACATCATCAGCGTAACCAACAAGTAAATTGTTAACAAGATCAAACAGATTCGCCGTATATACAATGAACAACAAAGGGCCCAGAACACTACCCTGTGGGACACCAGGAACCAAATCCAAAAATTCACTCTTCTTCTCATCAACAACTACACATTGACGTCTGCCAGATAAAAGTTGACTAATTACAGCGAGAACTGAACCACTAATGCCCATTAATCTCAGCTTATGGAGCAGCCCAAGGTGATTCACGCGATCAAAAGCAGCACTGAAGTCAAGCTGTACCAACCTTGCCTCATGAAGAAAAAGCTGACAATAAAATATTGGGAGAAATGAAACGGCACCACGACAAAATCAAAGGTGAGAGTATACCTGAAACCTAAAAATCGAAAAGGTCTTTTTTGAAACCTCCAAGAAGTAATTATCCCCATAAACACTCTAGTCTTTTATTTAATAAAACAATCGAAGAAGGAGTTTTTCCCAAGTGCCTGAAACTGACAAGGGTTGTTCCAGTATTCAAAAGCAGAAACCAACATTGTGTGAACAACTGCCGACCCCTATCCACCTTACCTGTCTTATCGAACATATTAGAAAAACTGATGTGCATCCGCCTTAATTCATTCCTAAGTAAACATAATATTCTTTGTCCATACCAGTTCGGTTTTCGCTGCCACCGTAATACTTCTGATGCAATCTTAGAGTTTTTACACCATGTTTATGATAGTCTAGACTGTAAATGTTCACTAATATCAGTGTTTTTAGATTTTTTAAAGGCGTTTGTCACAGTCAACCATAGTATATTACTTGAAAAACTGGAATGGTACGGAGTACGCGGGGTTGCAAATGCGTGGTTCCGCTCGTACCTTACGGACCTTCAGCAGTACGTGTCCGTTGCGGGAGCTCCTCAGCCCTGGCACCCGTGAGAATGGGTGTGTCGCAGGGCTCCATCCTTGGGGCCCGTCTTATTTCTGCTGTACATAAATGACGTGGCCAATAGCTGCAGTTCGCTGAACTTTGTACATACGACAGTGTTCCTAAGCGGCAACAATTATGGCGAGGTCTCCCGACGTGTTAATGAGGGGTTACTGCTGGTTGATGAGTGGATGAAAGCAAATAGGTTATCATTAAATATTAATAAAACTTCATTTATGGTAGTGGCCCACCGCAATGAACAAATATATAATCCTATTCAAATTAGGGGGCAAGGGAATGGGAGAGTAAATGACGCCAAATTTCTAGGTGTCGTCGTGGACGAAGGCCTAAAATTTGATTTACACGTACGGGGCCTGGCGGCACGGCTCAGCAGAACAATAGGTGTGGTGAATAAGGTTGCATATCTGCTCCCGTACCATTCGTGTCTGACCCTGTACTACACATTAATATACCCTCACTGAACATACGCAATTACAGCCTGGTCAGGCTGTGGTCTCACGCTCCGGCACAAACTTGAGGCCGTACACAGGCGGGCCTTGAGAGCTGTCGGGGTGAACCCTGCCAACTCTGGCAACCTCATGTCCTTTTCCCAGATAGTTGAATTTTTCTGTCTGTTAAAATTCTTTCAATACTTTTCAGTGTGCGAAAATTAGAGTTTTTACTCCAGAATCAATAATTTCAAAAGTATTCATTCGTTTGGGACTCGTTTTGCCTGTAGAATTAAGTTAAATTTGCCCAACTTGTCTGAGACAGTTTGTCAGCGCTCTTTTTTATTCCGTACAATTCACCGTTGGAACCTACTGCCTACTGACATTAGAAATGAAATTCAACCTAATACTTTTAGGAGAAAACTCAAATCTAATTTACTGCTTCGCGATGTTGTTAGTTAGCTCATGATTTACTTTTCCACGCGCAAATGGTCTTTTGGTCCTTCAGCCGCAGTCTGGAAATCGCTCATCCGGCGTTGTGGGGAGCAGCACCCCCAGGGGGATTGTATCTGTTACTTAGCCATCAGCTAGGTCTCTGGGACGGCTGTCTTTCTTGCCCACTGGGCTTTCTTCCGTCGTCGTACGTCTACTGACGCTTTGTTATCTTCTTCTTCTTACCTGGCTTGCTGTTCCCAAGTGCGTTGACTCTTGCTTGGGTTAAACGTTTCTCTGGGCGCTATTTGTGTCCTTCTTTCTTCTGCGTTTTAGATCCAAGTTTTCTCTGTGTGGAGAGACTTGGACTGGGTGAATGCTTCTACTACTACGCACTCTGTAAATAGAGTACATAACGCACCCCTGTACTCTCGTCACGATTAGTTTAGTTAGGTTTAATTTTTTTTGCTCTTTCTTTATTACACTAATTCCGTGGTGTTTATAACGTGGTTATGCTTCGTTGCCTGCATAGCATTTGATACGTAGAGGCTTGAAACACTCCAATTCTATAAAATTTTCCTTGTGTTTATATTTTATCTAAGTACGTGCTAAGCATGATGTCTTTTATTGATGAGATTGTTTAAATAAAGTTATTATACTATTATTATAAGTCAATTTGAATCATAAAATTTGTTTAAGACCACAAAACTCCTCATGTCAGAGGTGGTTTTATAAGAAATACTTCTCTAAAACGCCTTATGAAGTAAAATTTTAAATTTGTATACGAACGATGGACATGGAAGTCATTGGGCGTTCTGGATTATGAACCGTAGATTAGAAACTGTTGCAGACAATAAAAATGAAATCGCTCTAGAAATAAGCTTCTTTTATGTTTAACCTAATAAAAGGGCAATGGAGAAAGTGAAACAAATTATATCCATGACAGCAGAACGTCTTGTTCTAGAAAAAAATTATCAGTTAGTAAAAGAACATGTTCACGAATTATTTCGACTACTGGGCATAGGTGATAACGTCTAGAACTTGAATAATTAATTACCATGATATTGTGTTTTTAAAAATGATGGTTCTAAAGTGGATTCAGTATGAAACATATCGAAATGATACTATTTATAATAATAATAATAATAATTTTTCTTATTTCTGAGTAGTGTTCGTACTATCATTATCGGTAGATCAAACTGTGGAAAAAACATGTATCATTTTGAGACTATGACTGGAAAAAAAATTATTGATTACAATACTCTTCATGTATTAAGCAAGTCACTGCATCAGCCGGAGTATAAACTATTAAAAATGCGTTTCAGAAAGGCCATGTGAAAAAATAAATTATTGATATCTTGAGTCAGACAGTCTTAATATTGATTAATTTCTTGAACAGATCCCCTTCAAACGAGAGGCAAATATTAAGGCACAATCTTTGAAGATAATGTTGCCATAACAGATTCTTCAAAAATTGATGCTAAATTCGAAAGTTTGATGATTTTCCGTGAAAGTGCGGACAGATCCAATCAGAAATGTGCTGAAAATTCCTATTGAAGAAGACGTCACAGCTCAGTAAAGTGTGCATTTATGTGTCAAAATCATCATGCACTTCCCCGTCAGAGCATTCGAGCAAACGCTCATCTCTTAACTCTTTTTGAATGACGGACTAAGCAGAATTTAAATCATTTTGTAATGACACTTATCAACATCCATAATAAACTAATCGCGATAAATAATGGGAAACTTGCATCCAAAGGAGAGTAGCAGAGAAATTTCAATCAAATCTACGTCCGAAGAAGTTTTAACATAATTAAATTGCAGTGATCCTCCTATATAGTATTTAGTTCATAAGAATGGCGACTATTGATAATACATAGTTAGAACCTTTTGAGTTAAATTAACACTCTTAAACGACTCTTTGGATGAAATTGTTGTCAACATATAATGCACAGAAGAAAACACTGCAGAAGAAGTCGATAGCAGTATTCTTTTAGAATCTACTGTTGTAGAAAATATACTACAGAATAAGTTGATGGAAGTTTAGATTCTACATAATTGACTAAAAAAGTTATGCTAATAATCAACGAGCACTCTGGAAGTACAGAAAGCATTTTAGTGTCGAGGAATGGAACGAACATATCCGACCAAAAAATCGAATCGCTCAGGAAAGATTTTGTATGAGGCAAGGACGAAAATTTAATCAATTACTGTATATTAATGGATGAAGATTCATTGATTTATTAAGTTTCGACCAAACCTGTTTTTTTCATAGGCACCTCGTTAAAATTAATCATGAACTATTGTAAATAAATCATAACTAATTCCTTTTTAATATAAATTTATATTCACCGCACTTCAGTCAGTCTAATGTTAAGTTTTACTGAATAGATTGTATTTTGAGCTATTACTTGGTAGTTCTTTCCTAATACAAGGTGGTTAATGTATGAATAAAAACAACAAATTATTATTTTAGTTTATCTGTAGTACTACTACAAAATTATAATTGAGTACAAGGCCTAATTTTATTTAATGCATTCAAAGAAAGTAATTTTGGAAAAATCGCTAGTGGTCTGCTACATTTTTTTTTCAATCTCTATAATGTTCATTAAGGGTTGGTGGTGTTTTTTTGAACGATATACGTAAATGGCTTCTTAAGTCTAGTTATCAGGGATTGTGACTACCAAGAAGATATAAGGCTCCGTAGTTTCAAAACGCACTTTTTTACAGGTAAAGTTATTAATGTGTCAGATACACCATGCCACTTATATACATAGTTTTACAATTTCTCCTTAACAAAAGCTACTTTCAGTGGAGTACCAATCGAACTATTTCCTTAGTCCGAGAGAGAGAGAGTCGATGGTTGGCATGAACTGTATCCAATCTAACATCATTTTTTAGATAGCTTATCATTTACAGGCTATTGAAATTTATGAACGTCATGATCTGAAGGTTTGTTTTGAATGCTTTCTAAGGATAATAATTCCTAATATTCTGAAGCGCTGCCATAAGTTTTTATTTTTTGAGATTTTTTTCACAGGCTCGCTATCTGCTGTTTGCTGGTTATCAATGAAGTTAGTGATTTTATATCATTAACCTCTTTTTTCGTCAACAAATGTAAAACATTCACGAAATGATCCGATCTGGAAGCTTGTTTCCAGTGTTGGATGGTGTTTCTCACTCTTAGTTCAATTTCGTTATCATAACTCGAATTATCATGGTAATGTTCATTATTATTTAAATTTTTCGTCTTTTTCGATTATATTGCCTGGAGGAGTCGACAGCGGTGTTGAATCATAGTCCCTGGAAAGAGGAGTCGTATCTAATCGTGAATCCCTGTGGTTGAAATGAGTTGTAAGAGCTGTAAATAATAGGTGACTGCTAGGAGTCATTATATGCTGTTTCCCTGCCAGATATCAACTCCGTAGAGAGAAATGTATGTAAATATATAATCTCTTATTGTTCTCTTTTGCAAAATGCATTTCCAGGCTGAATAGCATTTTTCTACACAAAATATGTTTCTAGTTTTCTACAGGTGGATTTCCTGGCTGAATGAAGTTTTTCTGGACAAAATATACCTTTAGTTTTTTACAAGTGTAGTTCTAGGTTGAATAAAATTTTCCTGTTTTTTTTTACAACTGAATTTCCAAGCTGAAAAGAAATTGCCTGATAAAACATACATTCCCCAGCTAAAACGTACCTAATATTTTACAGTCTGACATGCCTGACAATCGCCAGAAATTGTATGAAATAATTCCCTAATAACCGTTAAAAATTTCATGAAAATAGGTACTTCCATAACTTTTGAGAGTATGATGTTGATAATCTCAAAAAAATATCTCTCTTAAAACGAAGTGGATAAGAAAATTTTCTACAAATGCAAATCTGAACCATTAATTTCATTTCATACATAAGAGATAGTTTGAAAAAATATACAGCTCAATGCATATAGACTTCATCTGTATTGAAAGCATCTAATAATAATTAATTCCCAATTATTCATATCTAACAGACAGCTTGACAAGAATCTCATCAGCTTCAACATTCCTTCCTTGCAAAATGGTCTTTTAACAGTATTAAACACTTCTTCAGATTTAGCTTGATGAAAATTTTAATATCAGCTTCAACATTCCTTCCTTTTGATATTGCGTCTTAACAATATTAAACACTCCTTCGAATTTTATAGAGATCAAGTTATAATTTTTTACGTTAATGTGTTAAAAGGTGTAAAATTAAACGCAACAATAAACATACAAACGAACAAATAAACAAACAAACAAATCTTCACAAAAACTTTAAAATTTACTCTTTGTAATATAGCCAACAACTCATACAAATTTCATAAAAATCCGTAAAAAACTTTTAAAGTGAGGGCGTTAAGAATTATAGCACATTGAATGCGTATACCTCCGCCAAGAAACTGTTTATCATTATAGTTATCTGTACTACATGAAATTAAAATCAGTTCTTGTAATTTTCCTTAACATCCTCTCGCAATATGTAACTTTCGAGTTGGTGCCGTACATTGAGACATTTGACTGTCAAACAAACGAACAAATGATCATCATTAAAACTCAATCATTCGTGTCATTCATCTTAACTAATATAGCTATTATGTTAACAAACGTAAACCCTGAAGCGCAATACACAAACGAACTAGCAAATCTTCGCATAGCTTTAGTCATTTACCTTTCGTATTTATATGTACCTAACAACTCAACATAAATTTCCTGGAAAATCCCAGTCATAACTTTTCGGAAGTAAGAAAAAAGTGGCAGTCAAACAAACAACCAAACAAATAAACATACAAGAAAACAAATAAATAGACAAATAAACAAACAACCAAACAAACGAATTGACGGATCTTTACCAAAACCAAAAAGCTATTCATCTGTTGTTTTTCCTAACACACTTAACAACCAATGGGTTAATTTCTTTAAAATCAGTCAATAACCTTTTGAGTTATCATGGTGATAGATAGATAAATAGAGAGACAAACATTACAAAAAAAAACATAACCATGGTAAAACAAACGTAGGATTAAAGTTTTTACAGAGTACACAGAGAGACAAGTTTTCGGCAAATATCTCATCACATTCATATTTTAACTGGCTGGTAAAAAAAAATATTTTAATTCGAGCGACTTACCTAGTGCATGTAGTTTCGATCGAAGTAAATGTATGAATCCGGTGAGAATTCATATCGTGTGATATTTATACTGCATTGAAAGATGAAAGCAGTGATTTCACATTTTTAACCTAGTTTTAAAGGAACTTGCACGAGCAACAGCAACTATAAATTCTGTGTAATTTCACTTTGAAATTTACCATTGAAAATGGTACGTACATTCCAGAACCAGCACCAATGCCAGTTACTCCAATACACACGTGTGTTTTCACAGAGCATGAGGTCCTTCAAGAACAGTTACTGACCCACCTGAATGTGTACAAGTCCACTGGCTCAGATCATCTTTCCCCTCGCGTCCTGCGGAAAATGACCCTAGCTGCTAAAAAATATTCAATCGGTCTTTAAGCACCGGAGAAGTTCCACACGATTGGAAACTGGCAAATATGATCCCAATTCACACGAAAGGGATTAGAAAAGTCCCAGTAACTATTGGCCAGTTAGTCTTATCTCTGTCGTGCGCAAAGCCATTGAACGTGTCTTGAAGAAGCGCATCACAGACCCTCTCAAGATGCACCAACTCATTTCCGAAGCCCAGCAAGGCTTCATTGATAGAAGAAGCTGCCTTACTAGCTTACTAGACTTTCTTTCGGCATTTATGGAAATCAGAGACAATGACAATAATGTGGACCTCGTTTATCAAGACTCCCAAATGTTTTTTTGACAAATTTTCCCATCAATGGCAAGAGAAAAACAAACCAGAAGCCCGAATCCTTTAGGGATGCTATTCACGTTGGATCCGTGCTTGGTTCGCTGGTAGACAGCAACAGGTGAAACTGGAAGCCCTATTAAAAATTTCAGCTGTCATTCCAGCGGCGCTGCTCAATTTGAAGCCGTACATACACCCGCGAACCCCGCAGTAGTTGCGTAACGGCTGCGCAGTTATGTCCGTTTTTTAAGGGTAGCAACCAAACAATTTTCACGACCCTAAACACTAAGGGCGGCAGTTTTGAGCAGTGATGCTGACCTTTTACCACCGGTATCTCGCTAGAGAACTACCGAAGTCCGAAGGACATTACCCCGAATTCCACCCTTCTTCCACCCGTGGCCACTGTAGTATTTGCCAAAAAATACGCGGGTCTCTGCTGCCCTCGGGAAATTTACCAGCTCAAACGTAAGACATTGGGGCAAAAGAAATGCTCCCTCGAAAGAACGATAAATGAGCTGAGAACTTCCCTCGGGCAGCAGAGACCCTGTATGACTCCACGTATTATGGTGACATTCTCATGTTAAACGACGCATATAAATCAATTCAAGTGATTAAAGAGGATATAAAGAAACAACACTGTTAGACTATTAATTGGACAATGCATGACGACCATTCCTTTCTTTGGCCAACTTGATTATGAGGCCATGTCGGATACACTGTCTATTAAAAGCTTATCCTCATCACCGTGCGATAATTGAATAAGAACAACCCGACTTGAGCTTTCGTAGCCCATGTGCTTCGACACACTGGGGCATGCAAACAGTAAGAAACATAAAGATTCGAAAAGTTTATTTGAAGGTATGATTCGAAAAGTTTATTTGAAAACCTTATAAACCTAACAAAATATAAAAATTGGTAGAGACAACAGACGCCCTCGATCTGGACCTAATTAGGATTTAGGGGTCAGTTTGACCCGGGAAAGTCAAATCCATCACCAACTAGTTGGGAGATTGACCCAATGCCAAACAATTGTGTGTCTTACGTGCCCTGAACAAGAACTCAAGAGCTAGGGATTCGTTAAGCACCAACTATGTAACTGAGCAGTAATTCTAACGAGTCCCTTTTGCTCAGCACCTTAGCCCTAGGCTAACTAAAAACAAGATTCTTCTAACAGTTAACACAAATAAATTAATATACGATACTCGTTCAAGGCTAAGAAATCTTGAATCTTCTTACCTTTGAATTAATATTATTACTAAAGTTCGAGATCAAATAAGAAAGTCCTTCAGCAACGAAAAACCAAGACTAAATGGAGGCATGTTTCAACTTAAGCAATAAAATTGCTGGACATTAGTATTTTGTCACAAAAGCAATTCGTGACTGGCATAGTTAATTAAGTTTATTTGGGCTTAAGCCTCCGTAGCCTGCGTTACTCTGGCAATTCAACGCGGGAAGTATGTAGAAGAAACTTCAAGAACGACAACGCAGAAATGAAGATCGCATGCGAGCAGCCATTTAGGGAATAAATGAGACAATTAACAGATGCAACTGGAAATGAGCTTAACATTAATAAGAAGAAAAAGAGAAATTGATACTTCCTAATATTGAAAACCATGGATGATTGAATTTTGGTGGTGAACGGTTGGTTTGACTAAGGGTTTTAAAAATGTTTGTTAGCACCGTAACTCAAAAAGTTATGAATGAATCTTCCCCAAAATAACAAAAGCTTTAATTACTGTCAAAAAACACAAAGATTAGGTTTTGGTGTTAATACCAAGAAAAACCATAGTTTCATAACCGATTTAAATTTTTCGTGACTGTTGACTTGCTTAGCTTAAGAATGCACTTTCGGAGAGGTCTAATTTAATACTATTATATATATATATATATATATTTATTAAAACTTTGCTCTCGGGCCACTACAGAGAGGAAGGGCTGCCCAAACAGAAAACGGTTTGTGAACGAGTGATAAAATTTTCAGAGTTTGTACGTGCCATTTCTATTCTACGCTACTTGTAAGAATTCTACAAAAAAAAAAAACAGTGCAACTGTAAGCACCTTTTGCTGCTGCGTGCTTATTGACATGCCGCAGAAAGCTTGATGTGTACATATCGCTACGAAAATTAGGTGATTTATTCTTTGTTATATACCTAACAAGTAACAACTCATGA
>LQNS02278001.1:9730317-9742645 GCA_001587735.2 Parhyale hawaiensis
CATCGTACCGGTTCTGAGGCAACTCATGAAGAGTATCAGTACGCTGAGTATATCTCAACCGAACAAATTTCTCCGGAAGAAAATCCAACAGTAGATGATCAAGACCATTATATATTTTATACAGAAAGCATGCCCTCCCAACTCTGTGACGATGCGTAAGATCACAAGGAGCAGGACCATCCAGCATGAAGACCAATTTTCTGCGATGGTCATGAGCCAGTCAAACGAATGTGGGAGTCAAACGTCAATTTCAGATCAAAATTGGTAGCCTAAATTATCATGTTATCAACCACAGGAAATGACACTCCATTCAGAATGAGTGCGGGGAAGAAGGTCTTGAGAGGTTTACGGGTAGATTTGCAAATTCCTCCACAACAGGTAGGTCTTAGTCATGTAGCTGAGTAGGCTCTGATGTGTTGGAATACGGTCTTACACTATTGTGTTTGCTATCTTAGTGGTTATAAAATATTACAGATTTTGTCCCTTCCACACTACAGGTCTATCGTATACATGGAAGTTTACAGGTAAATACAGTTCCCGGAGAGTGAGCTGGGTTATGTTATAATACTACAATCTAATATTCAATGAGTAGATTATTTGTGCGCAATTTGAAGCTGTGTATCAGTAACGTAACGGATTAATTGAAAATTGGTTAGACTGATGGTATCTATGAAGTCACTAGTATGAATGCTATGAATGCAGCTATCGGTGAAAGGTGAATACGAGTAAGACGATTGCGCTTGAGATAGCTGAAAATAATAATTTTCGTAGCAGGGAAGAGTGACCAAGTTTAAGTGTGTAAGCGTGATCCGTTTGAGGTTAACGTATGAATCTCCATCCATTCGAGGTGTCATTGCTTGTGTAAGCTATGGAATTAGTTGTAAGCAAATGATCTTTCAGTAGGACGCTGAATTCGTCAGGCATTACAGTAAATTTAGGTACAAATTACGCAAAATGCTACCGATTTCATGAAGAAAATCTAACCGATTAAAGAATAAAGGGACGCGTGTTATGTCGACAGCAATATGGAAGCCATGCATAAGGTTATTCCCTTAGATAGTGAAGTCTAGGTCGAATGAACTATACTGAACCTACTTGGGTTAGGATTATTATTATTGTTGCTTCCTCAACCAACCACTACTTGGCGATTCAGCAGTGACTTTCGCTCAACATTATTTACCTATACAAAATCTAACAAATTGTAGTTAGAATGTTGAGTAGGAACTGTCTAAAAGGAATCCAATTATATGTATGCAATTACACTAAGAGTCTCTTGGATTAGAATTTTGGGTAAAATGGTATAAACGTATGTCAAATTATGATGGTTAATGTAATAAATCTGAAAATTCATTGACATAGAATTCTAATAAAAATTGATGGAGGTAGTTTTATCGAACTGGTGGTATAAAAATAATTGTAGTTAATTCATAGGGAGAGAGTGAATAGACCTTGAAATGAGGTGAGTGAGAATTCCATCGAGTATTTGTAAGGTGGCATGAATAGACAGTTTTACCCTAACATAAATACATTACAGTGGCAAAAATATAAACAAGACTGATAATATAGAGGACTGATGTGCTACAATTTCGACGAAAAAACGAAGCTGAATAAAGTTTAGTGGGGGGGTACGAGTCATCCTATTAGTCTCCCATCTTAAAAAACAACAGTAACTCGAACCTGAAGGCGGGTGCAGTATGAGGATATCTGAAACAGGCAGCTGATATGTTGTAAGGTCACAAGGTCGAGAAAAAGGAGTATATCAAGCTAGACCATCCAAGGTAAATACGTTCCTTTGGTCTTGAAAAGAGTAAAGTCATATTGTTTGGATTTTCTTTAAAAACCATGAAATCAAACTACGAGTATGAGAGAATTCTGAAAGTTCTGCTAGCGTATAGAGATAATTATAGAGTTTCTCCTGAATACCTTCACTTTATTATCACATCATTATAAAGAAAAATAATACTTACCATGGAGGTAGAGATCTCACCCACAGCTCGCTACACGGAGGCGGAGCTACAGGAAGAGGCGGAGCTGCAGGAGGAGGCGGAGTTACAGGAGGAGGTGGAGACCCGCCTCTGCTCGCTAGACGGAGGTGGGGCTATAGGTGCCGCTCTAAGTGCGGGGGGTATACGCCACCGGCGCGAGAGAGCAGAGGACGGAGGTTGCCTGCTTACCGCTTGGGTTGCCAGATGTATAATGTGCAACTGCCAGATGCATAATGTAAGGAAATATAAAAAACTTTTTTCGTAATCATTTTTATCTCTATGAGTTTTGCATTTTGTTGTTTATGTAAGAATATTAGTATTTCTTCAGTTTATATGATTTTATTTTAGAAATCAATGCAATAAACAGATGTGTATTGTTTAATCAGCCATGTCATCACTGCTCTTGCCAATGAACATGAAATGAATCTCTTTTGTATTTTATTATCCTTAACATCTACCCTTCAATAGCGCGCACTAAACCAGTTGCTGAGGTAAGTTTTCGTGCTAGGTACAAAAAAGTCAGCCTAATTACCTGAGCCTCTGGCCCGACTGACTTGCGCGGTCAGTTTTTGATAATGGAAGGGCTCGAAGGCCTAACACCACAAAATATGCTATAATTAGGCTAAGGAGTGCCAGGGGAATGCAGCTGTCGGAGATAGGTGGGACAGTTTTCGATCCAGGAAGAAAAAGGCCTAATACCTGTATGGGAAATGGTCACATTCCACGCAAGAAATTAATGGGTGGGTTGGAGATATTGGATGTGATGGTTAGATAACAACCGTCTCGTGGAAGGCTTAATTGTTCAGGCGGTATTTGTCCGTTAGTGCCCGAGGCTACGTATGGCTACTTCCCAAACCAGTGAGGAAAAAAAAACTGACCCGAAATCCCACCCATATAATCATCCTAGGTGGGGAGGGGTGAGGATGCTCCGTTTCAACGCCGCTCTATTCCTATGCCGCTCCATTCCTATCCCGCTCGAATCCTATGCCGCTCGGGTCCTATGCCGCCTCTCTCCCTACTCACGGTCAGTTTTCTGGTATGTATCTTGACGCAGTCTGGGGAACAAATATTTCATCAATCATCTCATTCAAGTCTTCTGTCATGTCTGTTCGATAATGCGGTATCATGAAGCCGTATAAGTTTTTGACGATCACTGAGAGACAGACGAGGCACTTGAGAAAATATTGAACCAAATTATATAAAGGATAAACTTAGATATTATTGAACAATTGTTAAATCGATTAAACATGTCACTTTTTCTAGAAAGCAGAAAAATTTTCTGTTGTGAAGTTTCTTGTAGCAGGTAATATGTATTTTAGCCGTATCAAGTTTGAAAGGAAATATTTGTATCATCAAAATTTTTATATTAGATACAGATATTGGAAATTAACACGAACTTTATGAACCGATTTCTATGCAGCTTATTCTTGACAGAAACTTAAATTGTAGCAGAATATCAAATCTTATAAAAATATTGCCGGCGTGGAATTTCTGTCGCCACTATGTGCTTCAAACACGTTCGGCATATGCTGCATATAACATTTGGTATCGATCTAAGTTGGCGAATATTCTGTTCTAAAATATTCGCGTAACTGGGAACAGCTCTTTCCTGCATCTATATTTGTGAACTTGTCGCAGGTGTCGTATTTCATCGTGGACGAGATGCACAACGAACATCCTGAGCTCATCCAGGACATCTACTGGGATGAAATTGTTCCACCAGAGCTACCCTACACCAAGGGGTTGGAGGAGTACAGGGTCCCGCAGAGCTCCCTCCTGCTGGAGTCCACGGCACACATGGCCGAAGGGGCTCCGGTGAGTAAGATTTATTTGCTGTTTCTTCCATCGCCAAATGCATTTAGGGTAACATTATCAGCATTCATTTTTTTATTTACAAGCCTCTAATAACTTTCAAATGACAATCAGACCGCAAATGAAAAAAAAAATTATTTGTCATTAGCGGATAGAGTTTTTAATGCTGGTACCGCAAAGAGATTCTGAATCACCGTGAATTTGACATCAAAATTCCGGAAAATTTCTGCGATCTCGGGATTTGAAAGAAAAATTCTAGAGGTTCTGGGAAAGTTTGTTATATTTCTCTTTACAAAGGAAGCTTTGGTCTGCCGCCACGTTTGCATGAATGGACATCCTGCTTGTTTTGCTACTAATACATGATCGACCTAATCGTAGTTTTTATTTAGTCTCTAGCAATATGCATGGGTTATCAACTGGGAGCGCTCATGACCACCCGTGGCTGCAATGTCTATTACCGGCATGCAATGTTCAATTCTTCATTGTTCATACTATTGCTCACTAATATCCCACAAGAACGGAGGGATATTTAACAGTCATCTAAGTTGAGCGCGTTCAAAGTCAAATTTGAACATAATAAAAAATTTATTCATTAGTGGTATAGTTGTGTGACTGAATTGTTGAAACAAAGCGGACGATATTGCTAAGGTAGGAAGCGCCCCGTGCTAGATTTTGGGTTATTTACTGCTGTCATGCCCACTAAAAGTTTTAGTTGGCAAAAATTCATCGTTCTACGAATTTCCTTTAGAGTCAAGTAACCAAATTAGTACGTTTTTAATGTATAAACGTGTAGATTAATACAACTGGAGTACAAGCAAACGCATATTTGACCATAGACACGAGAATAGTTTCTTGGCCCTCTCGCTGGTAACAAAATTTAGCCCATGCACTTCTATGCGCTTCGAGGGAAGTCAATATAACACCGCCTGCTGTACGTGTCATTTGAAAATCATCAAGTCTCGGTGTAAGAACTAAACAATTGTCGTGTTTCAGTGAGCGGCCTGCTCCAAAATATATAATATTCAAACGATAAAACGCTTCGTGTATTTATTTACAATATAATAAAGACCAAAGTGGAGTTACGTGTTTGTTTATTCATGTATTTGTTTGTTTATCTGTCCGTTTTCTGTCACGCTTTAACAAAATAGATGGGCAGAAATTAGGCGAAGCTAGAGACCATGATCATCCTATCAAGCTTCATTGAAAGCTTATTGCTAGAGAGTTGACCAGGTTGCAGTTGATGGCGAACGTATCTTAGTCCCACAAAAGGGAGACCACTTGCGAGGAGTTATAACGGGAGAGGTGATGTGCAATGTACCGCAGCCTAATGAATTGCTAATAAATTCATTGTTTATAGGTATTTTGAATAAAGATTAAATAGGCACAATTTTCAGACATTCATACATGAGTTGAGATATAATTAGAGTCATCAATTCAATGGTAAATTATAATAAAACACCATAAAATGAAATTTTCTAAAAGAACGGTAGAAAGCATACAGCGATATACATTTTGTACGATAACCGTGGCAGTTTGCTCACCAGTGCAGGCAGTGTGCATGTGTTCCGGAACTGTGATGCTCCTGCTGTATTGCAGGGACTGTACTGTCTACATACGCAGACCAATCAATGTACGACGAGTGTACACAACAATATTCATACAATGATACAGTATACAATGGACTGCGACTGCACTGATGTAGCCTCATTTACCTAACTTGGTCATATTTATTATAAATAATGTGTATAAAGCTTCGTTGTCCATCAGTAATTATAACCCTGGGATGAAGTTACATCATAATACATAGAACAACAAAGAAGTTGAAACGTACGGGGCTGCCGGCCGTACGAGTGCAGGGTGCGGTGCACTATAGCGCAGGTCTCCCTTTAATAGGGACCATTTATCATAAAATATACGGTATTTTCACTCATGCATGGTATTTTCATTAAAATTTTTACACAAAACATGATCAATGCTATTTTATAAGAAGTCACAAATTTCCAGCAACTCAACTGAAATTTGAAAGCAATAAAACTACAAATTTCTGCAGAATGAGATGCAATACACTTCAGGTCTCCCTTTGTAGGGTTAATCAGTAACAGTTAAAATCTGTACAATGATGATATCGAAAGCTTAGTCTCATTTGTACGAGTATTACCTTCTCAATACATCGAATCTATGAAAACGTATATGGCGACCTTGCACCTGAATGCAATTCTTGCATTGCCGAAGTTGAAATCGCAGCACTGAATATATTTGAAGCTTCCATTAGCACTCTCGTGCATCTTGATGCATAGTTTCTTTTCACAGATAATTTCGTTGTATCAGCTATTCTTCCAACTTTAATGCAATCGCCAAGGAAATAATTTTCGCTAAGCCAAAACCACTGAACGTATATGATATCCAGTCGTATCCAGGAAAGCTACCACTGTTGGCACGTTTGGTATAACTTAGGCACTCACAGCGTTGGTATCATTGAAGTTGGTAGTCGTGTATACATACGGATGATATGTTGTATGCCAGACGAATATCAGTTGCTGAAGGGTAAGGAAGACACTGAGTGGATAATCAGGAGATTTGCTGTTAAGAATCTTGATCACAAGGCTTACATCGCCTACGTACGTGTGGATGGTACAACGTCACACGACAGATATGAGACGGGTCTGAGCTCCAGACGCTGGGTGGTAATCCCTTTTATAGTCTGCGATCTGGGAGTGGCTCGGCACTCCTATGAGAGTGACTATTGAGAGTGCTCTTGCGCAATGCAAAGGTGATAGACTTGCACCATCACACCCCATTGAAACTATTGTTTTGAGTATTGCTGAACAGATAGCAAAAGGAAAGGATTGTTTCATGTTGGAAAGACAGAGAGAGATCAAGCGACCAACAACTATGTACTATTATATTGTTGATTACTGGGATTTATAACAGGCTAAAAATCGACCGGGAACCCGAGATCCCGGGAGCGCTATCGTCGTTCGCGACTATTTGTGTACGTGTTTGTGGACGGAGGTCGTGTGCGTGTGAGCGGCGTTCAAGTTGGTGCTCCGCGCTGCTCGCTGTATCGCTGACTAAGTTAGGTTAGGTATGGCTAGGTAACGTTAGGTAAGGTTAGAAAGGTTAGGTTGGGTTAAGTTGGGTTAGGTTAGGTAAGGTTAGGTTAGAAAGTTAGATAAGGAAGTTAGGTTAGGTAAGGGTAGGTTAGGTTATGTTAGGTTAGCCTATGCAGTGTTTATTTTAGTGGTGGCGCGCGCAGGAAAGCTTACTTGAACGCAAAATCGTATCGTCGTGAACGACGATAGTGCATCCGGGACAAACGCCTATCAGCGGCCTTCATTGAAAAAGAAATTTCCCCCAAACATTTGTCACTTAGTTCGATGCAAACAAATCTAAGATAGTTAAGAGAGTAAAAGTGGGCAGCGTTGATGTAGGTGACGAAGCAGAAGAGAGAAAAATGTATCAAGAAAGGAGAAAAATAAGGAGAGCATGAAACAGGTTCTTCGCAACTAGAATCAGCTACAGCTGATCAGTCAGTCAAGTGAGATGTCAGTCGCACTGTTAAAATGTTCCTCATTCAGCTCTTTTAGTACGAGTAATTATAATCAAGAAAAAAGGAATAAACTCAGGCAAATTTCGACTAATATACATTATATCGACTAACCTTCAAAACCTAACGTTTCTTGAATTCTATTCCCATCGTCAGAGATTGAATGAAAGGAGAAATAGAAAATTAAAGGATAATTTATTTTCGTTTCTTTAAAGCCGGGGCCCCACAGAAAGCAATATGCGACGCAATGCAATTTTTGCTGGAATCGTGTTGCGGCAATGCACAGGTGTTGCGAAGCATCGCAGTTACAGCGGTGGGGCAGCATACTGCTGTACCCTCCATTACATTTCGTCATGAAACAGATTTGTCGCGTGGCATGTCGCTCGTCTCGCCTGTGGGGGACCCGGCTTTAGCGGGGCAAAGGTGTTATCATGGTGAGATGTAAAACATGAATGACAAAGATGAGTTTGGCAAGGCCTATTTTATATGCATATGCAGTCGGGCGATTAGAAAGAAGCAGTCGGGTACAGTCTAAGAGCTAAGGATCAGAGCTAGTACAGTCAGAGGAGAAAAATCAGTTGTGGACCGTGTTGAGAAGTGCAGCTGTAGTCGTTATATTTTTATGGGTTTTGTATTATGGATGAGGAGGGATTTCAAAGTTGCGAGTTCTATTGGGTTGAAAAAGTCGATGATAGAGAAGTTCTTCCTGCAAATATAATTATTGCTTTGTTCTGCATGAAGACAGGGAGCCGAATGGGTAGGTTTCGCAAGAAGTAAACCTGTTGTGCCGTATAGGCCTGTATGTTGGTCCAGGGCTGCCCATATACGAATCTTGGTAACTCTTTCATTGATATTTGTAGACAACTCCAGACAGCAGAGGTGTGGGAGGTAGTCTTTGAATTTAAAGTAAGATCCTATAATAAATGTCTTTTTGTAAGAGAAACTAAAATTCATATGTGGGCAGGTTTCAAATAGGAAGGTTTTCAGAGAGTTGACTGTACCGACTGTAGCCTTGTTGTTGTAAGGAAGGGAGTGGAAGAGGTCCAATTTGCGAACAGTATGTTTAGTGGTACCGGGATCAAACAATTTATCCAGAAATAGTTTGCTATAATGATCTAGAAGGCGATGTGGATAACCGTTACTCTTGAAAAATGTTCGAAGGAAATCTATTTCATTAGGAAATGCTAGGTAAGAGGTTGATAAATGCTATGCCCTAGCCAGTAGAGTTTTCATGGCATTAATTGAATTAAAAATGATCATAGTAGTGACTGAATAAGCTATTTGCAAGGCCTGAAAAAGTCCGTGTTCTGTAAACTCTAGTAGTCTGTGTTGAGTCCTGATTTGCAGTTATGGTGTTTAAAACTGCTATAAAATCGTTTAATTGGTTGTCAGCCCTGTCAGCCCATGGACGTGTCACAGGTAGCTAACTGCTTAACATTCAACGGCTTAAGCTAAACAAGTCAAAGCCAGGGTACTTGCCTGAAAATTCAGACAAATCAGGCCTCAAAGGTTTAACTTCACTGCCCAATCGAATGCACCCTAAGTTATTTTATCAGAGAATTGAGTGAAAACTTGTTTCGCTTCGTGTTTATATTACAGAGACATGGAGAAGATTCTTACCAAGTTCAGAGAATTATATGCACGAACAAAAGTATGTATCATAACAATATTATATAGAAATATACATAGCTTCAAGTTACTAATTTCCTCCTAAGGCGACATACCCTGGGAAGCTCACGAACAGATCTTGCCCATCCCCTTAGTCAATTAAAAGCCCGTACTTCTAGATGTAGGGCTATACTTAGGTTGGAATGTGCTGGCACACCTTTGTGAATTGTTTCTCGTTCATTACCTATAAAATACTGCATTTTAAGCAGAACCATGACAGTGTAGCTTGGTAAAATATAATCTTCTTGATACTGATTAGATATAGCGATCAGTATATAGACGGATCAAAAGACCTATTACTAGACAGTAGCAGGACTTACGATGGCCCTATATATGCTAATGTTATTGTGTTAGAATCATTTAGATATCTGAGGAAGAAAGAAAATAGAAAAAAATATATTCAGCTTCAGAGTGCTATCTTATAGTTGGTACTTACTATAGCACAAAAAAGTTTAGGGCAGGGCTGAGAAGGGCAACAATTTATGGCAGTTTCTTATGTTCAAGTTGAAGCCGTGTCGCGGCAACGTAATGGGATTAATTGAATTGGCTATATACTGATAGCGCCACCGAAAGACGATCGTCTTTACCCGGCTGTTAGTTAAAGGTATTATCGAATGGTGCAGTGAGTACGAGCACGTTAGGCATGACTTGTCCGGGACATTAGACTGGAGCGTCGCCTTCGCCAAGCCTGAAACTCGAATCAATGAGCCCTAAGCACATGCATTAATGGAGGCCGTTGTGCTATGCTCGCATGTGTTAGTGCTCGTGATCGTCTCTAAACAAGACAGGTGTATTTTTGCGGTGCACGGTATACTGACCCAGTATGTCGCATTCACAAAATATTGCGAGGGCGCTGGCCCTACAAAGAAATGACCACGGTTTGGGGCCGCAGAAGTATGCATATAGGTTATATTTCTGTCTCTTGCCATGGTTTTAAAGTATTAAATTCTGGTTCTAGATGGCGTACATATTGAAGAATTAGATCAGAAGCAAATAATATAGTTGAAATTCTATTACTCACGACGCGTTTCGCTGTAACCTCAGCTCATCAGGTTGGAGGATCAAAAATGATAATAATTCGTTGATATCTTGAAAATTTTTGCGGTTATCACATAAAGATGGTATATATGATACCGGTTTGAGGAAAGCTATAAATGACTTTTACTCTAATACAAATATTTTGTCGTTTTTTAAACTAAGTCCATCCTGTTCAGTTTAGCTACTGCACCAAGTACAGACACACAGAGGTGCCGAAAGCGACAGTTTACAACCTGTACGGGTTTCAATAGGTGGCACATCTGCATGGAAGACTTCATAATAGTTACGAATCCTACAACTGGCGTAAACACAACAAACTAATCAGTATGTTACGAACAGCTTTTCCTCTTCGCTACGTAGGAGTGTCGTCTTGAACTCATCGAGCTTTGGTTAGCAACTTCAACAGAAGAATGTTAATAGTTCTCGTAACTTATATACCCCATATACTTGGGGTAACTGAAATAGCGTTGAAATCCTTTGACGACTTCAGAGGGTCTCTCCTCTGGTTCCAGCGGGGAGCTATCTACATCACGAACCAATTATGGATTAATCACCTGGGATGAGCAGTAACGTTGATTTTACCTTCACTATGTGATATTTCAAATTAGTCAATTTCAGTGGGCTTCACTTTGCTCTCCAGTCTGTGATACTCTAAATCTTGAAGGCATAGCTTGACCGCAACTTCAGACGGGAGCTTTGGCTTCTCCACTTTCAGTCATGTTGCAGGTGTCAGCAGCAACGCGATTACGCTTGAGACGGCCGAAAGCTCTAAGTCATTAAGCAAGATTGAGTTTTCTGTTATACCAGGGATAGCCGATTTGAAGTTAACGCCCGAAACTGCATTCTAGGTTGCAAAACTAGCGTGCCTCACTAGCTTTACCGATCCCATCAATGAACCCTGCACTGCAGTGGCTATAGATAGAAAGATGAGTTGAAGCCGCCACCTCTAGCCACCCACGGTCATGCTATGTTCTGGTTTGAAAATATTCGACCTTAGCAAAACTGCATTTTTGAAACATCATTTGAAGCATGAATTATGCATGTGTTAAACAGCATATAGCAAACCCTTTCATCTAGTGCAGGCATATGCTTGATATGAACAAGCCAAAATAAAACTTTTCATTGTTTTACCATTAATAATTTCTGAAAAAATGCAGAACGAAATCCTTCTAGGAACGTCTAACTACTGTTAAGGGTTGTGGCTCGATATTAGTCCGTGAGTGTTTCGTACTCCAAGAAAAACCAGTATGAGAAAGAAATAAGCTACAGCTACAATGACTGGCTAAGCGCCAATAAAACTGATGCTGTTTGTGTGTAACCTGCGGTTTTGGCTGATCTCTCAGCACGACGCTGACCATAAGCACTTTTTAAAACCTGTTCGATCTTGGTGCAACATTAAAATATTGGGGCTGCCTTCGCGTTCACCCAATTTTCACCCAATTAATACTAAGTAATTGACACGATTTGAAAGCTGGGCTCAAAACATCTTCCTAATAGCAAGAACTGGTAGCCTACCATCAGGAAGAATTGAGAGACGTGTACGTAAAGTGCAGTCGTAAGATCACAGACTCCCATTACATAACGGGGGCTCCCTGTTTACGTTTAGTCCAGCTTCCGTTTCTTCACGAAGATAATTTTCCAGAGGATAGAGCAAGGAACATGGGTCAATAATATACTGTATGTATCAATAGAGATATGGAACCTATAAGCGAGGGTGTTCTCAAACATATCAACGAATGTGGGAGCGGCTAGTCGAAAAAAAAAGAGGAAGAACAAGAGCAGGAATCATTAGTAAATTTTTGAAAATTCAATAGATACTGATAGGTGTTGGAACGCATATGAGGCACAACACTTAGGTACCAGAAATAGGTAAAATACTGAAATGTATTTACAAGTTTTTAATTTGAAGTTTCTAAATACATTGTATCTAAATGCAGTAAATTGTGTTTATATACAGTTTTTAATTACACGTTTTCAAATGTATTTGCGAATGCTGCGAATGCATATTCAAACGTCAAAGTCTGATAACTCAATGCTCCAAGGGATATGCTCTAATCCAAGTTATCAGAGTTCGGCGCTCAAGCAGCGGTGGGTTAGGATTCTGTATGTAGGCAACGACCTCCGTGATCGGAATGACCTGTAGCTGATGTGCCTATTACCTTTTGTTGCGCTACTTTGATGGGAAGCAGAGCCGGGACCGGGTGCGCATTCCTTTAGCATGTGATCCCGAGCCGAGGTTCTCTGGTTTTGCTTTCAGATCCTCTGAAGTGCACCGCCT
>LQNS02278001.1:9773911-9790214 GCA_001587735.2 Parhyale hawaiensis
GTAAGCAGCCAAACCCCTAAATCCAGGGCAAGAGTCTCGCAACCGCAGCACTGGCTTTTCAAAGTTCGGGATCAACAGCTCAGAAACATGACGATGGCTAGAGACCAGCGTCTCCTGGTGCTAACCTGAATAGCTAATAACCATAAAATCAAACACAGTGACAACGTACGAACAAACAGATCAACACGAAATCTGTGTAATGTACTTTCAATGTGAATAAAATCATAGTGCAATGTGTACATTGGACAAATTTTTGCCCAATGTGGACAATGGGCAACATCGTTTGCTTTATGTATGCATGAGTAAAAATCAGCAAAATTGGCTAATGCACACATTATGCAGCACCACTTTGCGTAATGTCAATACGGCGCATCCCCACTTTGCGCAATGTGAATACCTCACGCAATATGCAACCTTATTTCTGTAATGTGATTACGCACAAACAGGACAGAGCCACTGATAGAAATAAAAATCGGTAAAAACTGAAATTTAGTTGAAACAAATTTTTATGAAATGAAACAAAATATGACCACAAGTGAACAAGAGCAAAATGATTTCATCAGACTTTTGCATTCAGACTCTGCCCGGGCGACAGCGAGAGTTGCATTTCATTTTTTTTTTTTTTTTTGAGGCAGCTACATCGCCCTGACAAACACCGTGTCATACGTCGACTCTTTACAAACCCATGTCCTCCAGTAGCCTTTGCTTTCGCAGTTATCAGCCTGATGAGGACGCTTGTGCGTCGAAACGTAGCGTATAAATTTTTATTCATGGAGGTGAATGACTTTTTATTGACTTTATCACGGACTGAAATAAAGAATTTGGAATTGTTGAGAAATTAGAAAAGAAGTAAGAGACAAACATCAGTAACATCATCCGGTTTAATTAATGAAAAAAGAGAAATTTTCTAATGACAGTGCTCACAGAATGAATTTTAGCGCTAGCATCATTCTGGTGCGATACATTGTTCAACCACTCCTTCATTTTAGCTATTGTTTTCTTACCACCAGCCATACAGCCTTTAATTCTTGAGTCTCATAAAGGCAGCTTGATACAAAGAGCTTACCTGGAAAGATAGACAAATATGTATAACTCTATTTGAATCATTCAAAATATGCCTGCTCATTCTGAAATTCTTGCCTAATGTGAAGATAATACACCCATTAGGCAATTTCTGCTGTCTAATGTACCCATCAGGCGAATATTTACAGTGCGCATAACGTACCTAACAACTCATGCAAGTTTCATCAAACCCCCTCCATAACTTTTTGAGTTACGGCAAGAAGAAAAATGAGGCTGACAAACAAAGGATGAACAGAACTTCACCAAAAGTTAATCTTCTGTTCCTCCGAACATTTCTAAGAATCCCGGCAAATTTTGTTGAGATCCGTCCATAACTTTTTGAACTAGAGCACTCTGAGAGTGCATACCTCCGCCAAGTGAGCCAACGGTAGTAAAAATTCAAAATGGCTCTAAAACCATAATTTTCTTTGCATAAACTCTAAAATCTAATCATCTGTGCCTTTTTATATTAATAACAGCTTGTTTAATTTTTTTGTAGATCCGTTCAAAACTTTTTGTGTTATACTGTTAACAAACGTTATGACAAATATGAGTCAAACATACAAACGAATCATCCGATCTGCACCAAAATTTGATCATTTATGTCTTTTACCATTACTAACAACTCCTATAAACTTCATAAAGATCCATTCGTTTATTTTTTGAGTTATTATGCTAACAAGCAGAAAATTAAAAACAGTGACAAACGAACGAACTAACCAACGCACCATTACCAAAATTTAGTCATCTACTCCTTGTTACATACCTAACAACTCATGTTAATTTCATCAAAATCCATCCGTAACTTTTTGAGTTATGGCATCGAGAAAAATGACGCAGACAAACAAACGGATGGACACATCTTCACCAAAAGTTGATCATCTGTTTCTCCTAACACACCTAACAACCCCTGTAAATTTCATCCAAATCGGCTCAAAACTTTTTGAGTTATCTTGGTGACAGACAGACAGACAGACAAAGAGACAGACAAACGGACAAACACGACGAAAACATAACCTCCTTGGCGGAAGTAATTATGTTGACAGACCAACAAAATGACAGAAAGACAGAAAAACAGAAACAAATTCGGTGAAAACATAACCTCCATGGCGGAGGTAAGCATTGTGTGGGTAGCTACTGAAAGAAACGAGCAATGGCCGCGGTTTCGTTGTGCATTGTTAACACGTAAGCCTTCATTCTCTGATGTCATGGAGCTGAAAATCCTGTGTCGACAATAGCTGGTCACTGCTCTAGTTCCTGCATCACTTCATCACGAACTGGTCTGTGGATTTCTGACTTGAGATGAGCACTCATGTTGACTTTACCTTCAACTATATACATAATATTTCAGCATCAATTCATCACGAGTCAATCTATAAATATATGACTTGAGATGAGTAGTCAAATTGATTGTACCTTCAAACTATATACACAATATTTCACAAAATTTAAGCTCACTGGACTCCACATTGCTTTCCAATGTAGGACACCCGTAATCTTCGAGGCTTGGCTTAACTGAGGTTTCAGACTACAGCCGAAAATTCGAATTCACGAAGCAAGATTGATATAATAAAAGGCAACAAAACTAACGTAATTAACTAAGGTTCCAATTTATTCAGCTTCGCCGATCCCATTCAAGAAACCTTTACTATACTGGTTACAGAATCAAGGGTTAATTGAAGCCACCAACTCTCTAGCTACGGCCGTGCTATCTTCCGGCTTGATAATATTTCGCCCTAAAAATATTTTATTTTGCAAACTCTGTCATTTTAAGGCATGAATTATGCTTCTTAGGCTGCTTATGGTTAATTCTTTCGGCTAGTGAACCAACTCTTTGATATGCACCAACTAAAACGCAACTAAATAAATTATGTTACCATCAATAATTTGCGAATAAACGAAAAAAAAAAAAATTCTAAGAGCGTCTGCCTGCCGGCAAGCATTGAGGTCATTATTGTTAAAAAAGTCTTTTTGTGCTACAAGAAAACACAGGATTCGGTTCATCAGAATAATCATGAAAAAGAAATAAGTAGGCTGTATATTGAATGGGTAAACAGCTATGTATATAGTAGATGCTGTTTTTAAAATTAACGCTGAAGTCAACTGCTACCGCTCACTCCACTCGGAAACCCACATGCAATGGTTTGTGCGGCAAACACAGGCTAACTGTCGCAACTGGAGCAAGTCCAGCTGCAGCCGATGACGGGGCGCTAAGAACTATGGCAACAAAACGCAAGGTTGACCGACTTGCCAACCCCCTAACGGAAAGTAAATACCCTCTCCCAACAGCTATGCAGAACAAGCAACTTGCTGATTCAGGCGGCGAAAGCCATACGCAAAGATCGCTTACCTGGGTTGGGCATCATTCCCACCCCTTAGCACAGCTGTGCCGCACGCACCGTCAGCTGCTACCATGGGCTTGAGGCGAATGCGAACTTTCAGTCTCTATGATAATATGGCTGATCTCTCTTTAGCCTCTTGTAATTATGATCATGTACTGTGTTCAGAAGCGCTCTTTTCAAACCATCGTCTTGCTCCAAAGTCCCACCATACCAACTGGTGTAAACAGGGTGTTTTTGAATTCAGCCTCAAACTCTAGAGGCAGCATCAAGTTTTGTAGCAGTACAGCTCCAGCTAAGAAGGATTTTTTCGTTATCCGAATAGACCACTTCAGGAACCTAATAGCGGTTACAAAATCTGACAAAGCCGAGAACAAAGTCATTGGCAGACATACTGGGAAACAATTCCAGATGCGAGCGAGTTCAGGCAAGCGAATCAGAGGACATACAGTAGGTCTTCCTGTTATCTGGTGCGATGGGTCAGTAGTGAAGAAATGTCCTGTGTAGTCTAGGCCCCCTGAAATGGAAGGGTCTGATTAAATTCACCCGATCAGCAGACAAACTAGGGGGTTCAGGATAGCGGTAGGGAAAGGTCAGTTATTCATTTGAATACATGAGAGGCATAATTATAGGAAAAATGAGATATATTGGTGTGCATGAAGTATCCAAATCTCGCATTGCCTCATAGAATTAAGGTGCTATCATCACCCATGTGCTTAGTCTTTTCATGGGCGTGTAAGTTGAGCAGCTTGATGAGAGGATAGTCTTTGTGACAGATAACACGATTGATGACGTCCTAGCTGAGAGACTAAGATTTTTTACCCTTCCTTCAGATCTCAGAATTCTAGCTTCATCAATGAAAATGTTGAGCTGGTGCAGCAAAGATGGGCAAGGTTGGTTACTATTTCCTCGCAGGAACTCAATTTCCATTGAGTAGTGAGCTTGTTGCATTTTGGGAGACGAGGAGCTTGAAAGCATCAATTTTAATATTCTCGCTTGATGCTTGGAGGGTAGAGTTTTGCAACGTCTCCAAACATTGACTGTATGCTGAACGATCAAAGCAATGTCAAGCAATATGGGATAAGGAGAAAATATCTCCATTTGTATCAGTGGTGGCTGGACAGCAGTGGTATACGCAATTTTGCTCTCTCTGAGGTATTTTGTGGACACAACCCATTTGCCCCTCTAGTCATTTCTTTCTTGCTCAAGGATCCGTGGGGGCCCATACAACTACCTTTCTTTTAGGAACTTTTCAATTTTCATCCTTCGGGTAAGGATATCAGACACATTGAGTTCAGTGGGAACCAAGTGATACTCAAGGTAATTTGTTAAAGCCAGACTCCAAGGAACATACTTTCCTTAGCCTGTTGTTCACAAAGACATTGCGTTTAGTTGCCTAATTAGACAACAGACATGACAAGGCGATCTGCGAGTCCGTGAATAAATGGATGGTAGACTTTGATGCAAGAAACGTTTTCATCTCTCAGCATATTAAAGTTACATTTAAGAGCAAGTTAAGCTGCCAGCAGTTCAGGGAGAAGTAGAGCTTTCTCTTGCAAGAGAGCCACTTTGCCTTTGGAGAATAACTAGGTGGACTTCCCATCTTGCATGGCTGAACAACGCCCAGGTTAACTCACGCGCAGGTAGGTGTTAAGCCCCGCCCATTCCTGTGACGTCATGTGGGGAGATAGATAGCAAACAGTTTTTAATTAGTTTATACTAGTTACTTGCTTAATAAATGCGGTGAGCCTGGGCTCCCATGCACAAAAAAAGAAGGGTAATCATTTCTACACTATTACAGTTGTTAACTGTGCGATGCAAAAAATCGGTTAGTTTGAAATAAGGCAATAAAATGTCGAGCGAATAGCTTGACCGGCTAAAAAATCAATTACAAGAAAATAGCCACGGCTTCCTATGTATTGATGTGGCTTATTTTGTAATCATCATTTATCATTTTACATACTAGTACACTCCGCGATGAAAAATTACAGCGGAAAAACATGGCTTAAAGGAAACTATCTACAGTAGCATAGGTAGGCTACGTATTATCGGGGCACAACTAATCACTCAAGAAGTAATTTAATTTCGAATTTATTAACTTTACTTGTGAAATTTGTATTTTAAAGAGCTTTTCTCGTCAAAACATTACGTATGGTCAAACGGAGGAGTGTTTTTTTACTAGTTCAAGCTTCATATATTAGTCGTTCGAAGGCGGTATTTCACTTGATTAAATAGTTTCCCCGTCGACATTGCATTTTCTTTCCACGTTTGTAAGAAAATAGTAGTTATTAGGGTAACGTAACTAGATATGCGTACATAATTAAACGAGAAATATTTCGTTTCATGTTTCATGACTTCTTTAAGAGAAATTGGCATTTTCTGTGGTTACATGGAAAAATCTGGAGGAAAACTGAATTACTCATAATTACTACGTAGTAGTTGATCATTTTACAGGAGCAAAAAATGTTTGAAGCACAGTAGATGATACTGGTGAGAGCGAAAACTCAGTATACTCATTTACTGCCAAAACTCACTTTTTCTTTGTTATTCCGGAGCTTTGAGGGAAAGAAGAAGGTTCACCAAGTTATTTTTTTTGTGTTCAAAATAGCCGAACATCAATTATCAGCCCATGGTAGCGAAAATATTGGTATAAATGAATAAGGTGCAAGTGCAACCCCGACGATCTTCTCCCCACGTGACGTCACACGAGCAGATGCGCAGAACCGTCTCAAAATGGTTACGCGATGAGTTAACCTGTTACGTTGTTCAGCCATGCCATCTTGGACAACATAAGTACAGAAAGCTCAGGAAACGCTTCTCCGAATATGTACAAGGCGACAGGTTTCTCATGCGAGAAATTTTGTCAAGGAAGGAGAGATGTCCGAGGTTCTGACAGTCGAAACAAAGCGCTTTCCATTTTGACTGAAGCTCATGACCGAGTTTTTGGTCCAAAGTGATTTTATTCTCCTAGAATCTAGGCAGCGTCAGCTTTCCCTTTGAGGTTAGAGGTTGACAACGCCCCGAGGGTCAAAGATAGATGAAGCACTAGACAACACAGTCCTTTTGGAGTTGGACGCCATTTTCAAGACGGTGGTTTTGACAGTCATCTGAAACGAGACCCAGTCGTGAAAGTTTCAAGAGACTTTCACTGGCGTCGACTGACAGCGGTTTCCTGGGGGAATTAGGTCAGTTGTTTCCTCAGAATTTGTCGACCCGTCTCGGATGTTGAACAATACTTCTAGCAGTTCCAATTTGCCTCTCTGATAAACTTCAACAGCAGCTTTACAGTTACCAGTGGTATGGATGAGGTTGTCCACATACAATTGGTGGGAGAGATACTTAGCAATGTGTTCATCATGGGATTTGGAAGTAGGATGTTGGAGCCCGAGGTTTAGGTTGAAGGGTGAGGAGATAAAACCAACACAACACTCTTGTGCTTCCTCCTGAAATTCAGGTTTATATCTGTATTTCTTTTGTTCAAACGTTCACACAAAAATTTAATGAAATTTGAATAAACTTTTGCTTGTCGCATAACTTACTAAGGGCACTGCTAATTACGTGTGCGGTACAGGTGAATGAAAAATGTAGTCCTGAATATCTTTATTTCAAATTAAAACCTGCCAGGTCGTCAGGAGTGGTCAGAGGCCTCCATTCAAAACTCAAAATCCGCTGTTAATATAAATTCAAACGGCAACTATATAAATTACGCATCAGTTTCACTCTTGTGTAAGAAAATGTAACACTGAGAAAGATCTGCATCATGTGGCACCGTGTTGAGCCTTGTTGCAGCGTGCGTCGTGTCTTGTCTACAAGCAAACGTGTTGAACGGTGTTGCGAGGTGTGGTAGGTACATGTACAAACGGCTCGCGTCACACGCGGTAGGAATCTCAGATTACTCACCGGAGTTATAGCGCGAAAAGTGTTCGACGTCAGATAAAGCGGCGCAGCTGCCGCGGTGCTGTCTCACCCGCCGTCATCATAATTGGAGTGACCGGGACGCGCTATCGTCTCTCACGACGGAGATGTGTGCGTGTTTGTGTACGCAGTTCGTGTGCGCGTGAGCGGCGTTCAAGTTAGTGCACCGCGCTGGTCGCTGATTAAGTTAGGTTAGGTTAGGTTACGTTTGGTAACGTTAGGTAATGTTAGGTAACGTTAGGTAATGTTAAGTAACGTTAGGTAACGTTAGGTAAAGTTAGGTAACGTTAGATAACGTTAGGTAAGGTTAGATTGGGTTAGGCTAGGTTAGGTTAGGTTCGAAGGTTATCATTCCTCCAATCCAATCCATTCCCATCCAATATAATCCGATCCAATCCAAACGGATCCATCACAAATAAAATCACCACCGCGCGCGTCCTTTCGAATGCACTTGTGTTTCAGCAGCACTCTCTGCTATCACGCTGGCCCTGCGTGTACCGTCGTTCACGACAACTCTGCGTATAAGCAAGCTTTCCTGCGCGGGCCACCACTAAAATAAATACTACCTAAGCTAACCTAACCTACCCTTACATAACCTAACCTAACCTCCTCACCTAACCTTTTAACTTCCTAACCTTTCTAACCTTACCTAACGTTACCTAACTCAACCTTACCTAACTTAATCAGCGATACAGCGAGTTGTGCGACGCGCCAACTTGAACGCCGCTCACACGCACATGATCTGCGTACACAAACACGCACACAAAGCGGTCGTGAACGACGGTAGCGCGACCGGGACGCACTATCGTCGTTCGCGACTGTTGACTTTACTTTTACCTTTTACCTTATATAGGCTCCCTCCTGATCACACATATGCTCCCCACGATAGGAAATAAAAATAAAAAAGACATTTTAATTTTAGGTTGTAGGTTTTCATTTTTGCTGTATTTCTGATGATGGGATTTTTGTTGATCCCGAAACGTTAATTTTTATCTGTCGACCTTATTATTTATTATTAGAAGTCACTTAGCGAATTAAAATAAGTTTTCATCAACAGTGTTAAGAAATGTTCACGTCCGCAGTTTAGCACCTTGCTATTGTATATAAACTTGCATATCTGGTCGCTATGTATGTAGTTCATATACCATCACAACAGCATGAAACCCAATTACTTGACCGCCCACACTCATATGTCGGGTGCTGCTATAGCTCACTTCTGGAACAGACAGTGTAACAGTGCGACGGCCATGTCCCTAATCTGGAGCACACGGCTGTTGCAACCTTACGAGAAAGTTTATTTTTTTTAATGGCTTCTTGCTAGCGCTAAATGGTCAATTTTATTCTGAAACCGTTACCGAACAGGTGTATCGAACCCTCTGCTAGTCTGCTCCCCACCGGCTCAAGAGGAGGAAGAGCAACGGAGTGGTTCGGATCCGATGAAGATGTTCTCTGTGCCCACTGATCTACAAGATGCTGTGGGAGCACCCGCGGATCCGCTGGAGACATCCTCCTTCCAAAAGACCGCCTCAGACAGAGTTAGAAAAATTAACCGCAGTCTGAGGGCCCAGTCTGAGAGCATCCGTAAACAAACGGCGCAAGCACTCAATAAGTCGGATGCGGAGACTTTACATTTGGATGCAGATTTTGATGAGGTTGTGTAGCGATACTCAAGCGCATTGCTGCAACACGAAGCAAATTGCTCAACTCTCCAATAAATGACATATTTATAAGCTGTACGTGTTATTTTGTAAGTGTGACCCATTGTTAGAGCGGTTTTAGTTTATGACAGTTTTACAAATGCTTTATCAAAAGTTTACGGATGCCCCGTGTAAGTGCACCAGCAACATTATACAAACTTGGAGAAGTATACGGCATCGGCCACCGTTCGTTTTCCACAGCGACGTGAAATAATTTAGTGGAGGTCGAGGAGAGACTATCGCTGGACAATTTTTAGCTTTACAGACTCATCGTTCGTTTAGGACCAACTTTCCGGTCTTCTAATCATTACTTTATATCCTATTCTTTCTTACTGCATTAGTTACACAGACTACATTTGCATCAGCTGGAAGTAAATGGGCACTAGTTATGTCCTAGTCCTAATAAGCGAGTGGATATTACATTTGAAGGAAGGAGGTTTCAACATATTTATATCCTTACTTGACGACCCGTGACCCGTTAGGTCGTCATCGCGATCGTCTTTGTTTTCGCATTATAAAGCGGGTGTTATTTAGCTGGGCATAGACCACCGCTACTCGGTCGTCCTTTTCTGCCTGACAAAGAGCTGCCCATACGGCGCACTATCAACAGATTCTTTGCTTCTCTAGCGAATATTCAACACTCAGGCTGCAAGCAAAGTCACTTTATATGTTACGTTATATTTCAGTAAGTAGAAGGCCCGCGCTGTCATAAAATCACAGCGAAGAATTTGTGATGACCTTCTTCATTGATCATACATTCGTTATTACAACTGCTAGCTAAAGCCCCCTGATAAGAGCGGTTATGGCTTCACAGCCACTCAGTATCGAAACTTTTTTCTCTCTCAAAATACATGGCTTATTGCAGCCCGATCAGCGCAACGCTCAAAGTAAAAGCTCTGATTCGGTATTGTGGATACGGTTGGCTAACCTATACAGGTTCAATGGTTTTTGCTCAGCAAAAGCTGTTTCATCGACCAATGAATTTAATTTGGGAGAATAGCTGAAACAACGAAATCATCTGTGGGGAAAAAGCTACGAATCAAGATGCATGAGAGTGCTAATGGAAGCTTCAGATAGCTTCAGTGCTGCAACTTCAACTTCGGTATAGCAAGAAGTGCCTTCAGATATAAGGTCGTCCGATATTCTGCTGTAGGTTCCAGGGGCACCAAAAGGTAAGAAGGTGACAGGGGTAGGATTGGGTCAGAGGGGCACTTTTGGGATAAGAGGGGCACTTATGGGGTATGGAATTCCTCGCTACTTTTTTTCAATGCTGTACCAAAATAGTGAAATGCATTTACTATTTGAATTTATTCTTTCATTGCATTTTAAAATTAATATTTGTACGTTGAAGTTTTAATAGTTTAGGTTTCTTGAACATATGTTTTGTTGCCTAACTGGTTGTTGATGTAATGTCATACATTCTCTACTGGATTCAAGTCTGGTGAGAGGACAGGCCAATCCAAACATGCAACGTGTTGGCTTTCGAGAAATCTGGTGAAAGTGGCTGCAGTGTTGACTAGAGCATTGTTCTGTAATAAGCTGGAATTTACCGGCAAATTACCAACATAATGGAGAACAACATATTTATTCGACAAGACTGAACAAGCTTCATCGCCCGTTTGTACGAACCAGAGGCCTAGGATCATAAGCACTCACTGCTCCCCA
The DNA here is from genome assembly GCA_001587735.2 of Parhyale hawaiensis. NCBI lineage: Eukaryota > Metazoa > Arthropoda > Malacostraca > Amphipoda > Hyalidae > Parhyale > Parhyale hawaiensis. The sequence goes on from LQNS02278001.1 coordinate 9,784,590, forward strand.
TTACCATGTATCATTGAAACAGTTGAACTGGATTAAAATTTTCCACATATCCATCATCGAAAATTATCTGTCAGCCATCGCTGCCTAGCCTATTGTACATTCTTTCATCGTTAAATGCCATTCTTCGCCAATAAGACGCCTCACGAATCCCGTGCCCTTTGACGAACTTCAAACGACACTTTGGGTTCTTCTTCATCGCCGGTTTGCATCTTGCAATTAAGCCTATTTACTAAAATTCTTTAAACTTATATTTGATTGTAGAAACAGAACACTTTACCACAAGGTCACAAGGTTTTTTAATCTTGGGAGCAGCATTGAATTTGTTTTTAATAGTTCGGATTTTCAACACACGATCTTTGCTGTAGGAGAGTCCCCTTCGACAGCTGCAAAATATTGTGATTTTAGGATATACATCGAACACTCCAAGTGTGAAGTGTGCTTATGTCAACATATTTGAGTCGTCTGCCTGTTAATTTCTTGGTTGGTTAATCTAGTATTATCGCGTCGTGTAAGTTTCTAGAGATCAGTGAAAGAAAAACGTGGCAGTTTTAAAAAAATAAGGACCAAGTTGTATTAAAGATACAGTTTACTACAATGGAACAACCGTTAGCACGAGTAGAGATGCCTAATTATTTGAAACGCAGCGGAATTGACTTGATTTAGTGTTTAACCAGTGGACCCGTGCGTGAAAAACATTCATGCACTAATCGATAAGTTTGCTCTGTTTTTTACTTGCCGTTTCCACATTTTCCTGCTCACGCTTATTAGCAACTCTTTTTCCCTTCTACAACCCTTCTGCTTCAAGTCTTTCTTGCCACTGTGCCGCATAGGCGCTTCATCCCTCCATTGATGGCACGTCTTCGTTTCTGAGACTGTAGTAGTCTCGTTCTTCTTTTACGTTCCCTATCGTTTTTCTTAATTAAACGTGCGTCTTCCAAAGTAAAATCTTAAGTAAAGCACAGCAATAAACGTGAATACCCCTCCAATCAGCTTAAATGCAAGGTAGGTGCGCCGTATTCATAATACTGTCTTTCATACTTAGCTATCTGCTTCACTGAAGCGCTCAAATTTCGACCTAGAAGAAACAATTGTCTACAACTCGTAAAAATCATCAACTCGTGAGTGCCCAGTTGATTAACTGCCGAATTTATACGTCGTGACCTGAGAGAAAAAAGTTATAAAATCGGACTCCAAAAGTTGCATACATACTATTGTCCCGATTTCAAGAAGTGTTTCAAGCAAGAAAAGCATCCCGATGAAGAGATAAGGACCCAATTTTCACCATCTTCTGCAAATTGGTCAATGACCAGGTTATCGATCTCTACGAAAACGTAACTGAATAACAATATCTGCAACCTGGCTTATTTTTCACCTATTTCCTTCAAAGCGGACCCGAAATAAATAAATATGTCAATAAATACAACAAGCATTTTATTATAATGGGATTCTTAGGTGTGAAATATTTTGTTGCCTTCTACGTTCTATTGTATCGCGTATTAAAGAAACATCTGCTGACGAATTAGCGAAATTAGATAACTATGTACTAAACTTGGAAATCATTACGAACATGAATCGCTGGCGTAATTTAAAAATCGTTGAAGCTATTGCCATGCGGCGTTTCTTTCTGGCGCCTCTGTACCTGTGTATGAATGAAAACAAATACATTTGCCCATCTTCCGTATTTGCCCATCTTCCTATCTACGGACAAAACTGGCGAAACATGATTTTTCACTGGCAGTAGAGAATTATTTCTTCTAGCTTATTGTTTTTCTCTGACGAAGCAGTTTTCTCTTCATAGGTCAAAATTTGAGCACTTCGAATGAAGCAGATATTGGTGGTGGAAAGACTGTATCATTGCTACGGATCGAACACATTGTATATAAACAACCATTTTATTTAAGTTTCTTGGAGTGTTTTATTCAAGATGTTACTTCTGCCTGTTAATATAGAAGACCTTAGGATGAGAGCACGACAAGGGATCAATGTCACAGACAGACGGATGTTCAAAGACTTTTAGTATAATTTAGGTATAGATGGGCCCTTAAAATGGAAAATCAATCGAAGTGCTATCAGCATCTTGTGTTCTTTATTACAGAATAGGAAAAATATCAGCAGAAACTGCCCCAAAGAGAACGCCGAGTGTATGGAGAGATTGCTGTTTGAAAAAGTTTGCCAAGATTGGCTTACTCGACTTCAATCGGAGAATTTTCAGTAAGAGATGCACCTCGCTCTGGAAATCCTAAGTAAATTGACTTTGGCCAATGGAAAGTTCAAGACACCAAGACTGCAGTCTGACGACCATGTAGCGTACTTGCGTCGCTTTAGGTTCGACTTGAGTACTCGGGTATAATACGAAGAGCACTTCTTACACAGTTTATTACAAGAAATAGCTGCAGCGAAGGAGATTGGATAGGCGCCACTGTTTTCTAAAGAAGGCCAGCAAGAATGCTAATGTTGGTTCAAGTTGCAGGTATAAAATATTTAACGGAATATGAACATTACGAAGAATGTGAAGTTATGAAAAGTTCTGAAGCTTAGGTATAGTATTGTTGCCTGGAATAATGGGAAATATTCTTGTTCATCAGCATACTCGAGTTTACAATGCTTAGCGAAAGCTATTCGCTTAGGAATAGCACCACGTGCGTCTAAATGGTATGGGGCGTGTAAACTTAAGAACTAGCTCGTGTGGCGCTAGTCCCCGGCCGGCCACTTGCCGATTGGGCTGCTACTAGCGGTCACGTCTTGAAACTTTATCATCATTTACTGCAGTGGTTTATTCCCAAAATTCTTCGCCCGCCACAAGACATGAAAAGGAAGAAATTATTAAAACATGAACAAATACTAATCTCAGTATGTACAGAGGCTGATATAATGAAATTTCGTCAGAGCTAACTTCTTCATGGCAGTCATTTGTGTCAGATATAGACATGCTGAGAGACGAGAAAATGGCATGTAAGTTGAAATTCGTCTCAAACAGATCCTAACTTACATGTTTATGTGGACTCGAGTTTACATTGCTACGGTGCAGTAGCATATTTCGTATCGGATAAAGAAACCGCATTTTTGCATGCTAAATCTAGACTCGCTCCTGCCCGAATTCATTCTCTACCACAACTAGAAATAACCACTATGTGTGTAGCTGCGAGACTAGCTGAACTTGTCCATAATGCCCTTCACGACAAACTGAAGATTTCAGAAACTTACCTCTGGACGGACAGCCAGTCGTTGTTAGCGGGTTACGTTGGTACCAGTTTTCTAAACCCTACGTCCAGCCGAGTGTCTGTGAAATTACGGGACTTGCTCCCGGATGCGCAAATCTTGCACGTAGCAGGCAATAATCCAGCTGACCTGTTCACTCGCGGCGTAAGTACCGAGAAGTTCTTAGATACACAACTTTGGTTCAATGGATCAGCTTGGCTGTCAGGGTTCTGGTCAATACAATCTGTATTTGTAGCTGTAGCAAACTATTTGCAAACTGCTGTAGAAATGAACGTGCCAGAGACTTCCTCTAGTATTATAGATGTTTCTAGATTCTCTACTTACCAGAAGGCTCTGAAATTTACTGCTATAGTTCTTAGATTTATCAACCTGTTGAGAACCGGACGGATATCAAAGGAAAATTGTCTTGAAAACCTATTCGCTTAGCTTTCCAAGTCGCTTTGCTGACTGAAGCTGAGAAAGTACTTATTCGCTTATGCCGGAAAGAGTATTTTAATAACGAAGTAGCCTTCTTGAAGGGACACACAAATTCTAGACCAAAGCTTGTTGAGCAACTAAAATTATATTTAGATCACGACTCAAAAATGCGTTTAGACGGCGGGCTCAACAACTTAGACCACACCCTCACTTGGGAAACCCCCATGCACTGGTTTGTGCGGCGGGTAGAGGCCCACTGCAGTCTACCTTGTGTCTCCAAGAACTATAGCGCCAATTTGACGGAAGGAACAGATGACCCGAGACCCCCCACCCCCCTCATCTCTGAGGAAAGCAGTTCCACTCCGGCGCCGTGCATGCACACACAACTCCTGTGTCAGCACCCCAGATCTGCAAAGAGCTCGCTGCCTGGCTGGGCATCGAACCGGCGAGCGATACAAGGTTTTACAGCTGAGAACGGAAGCATGGTGCTACCGGCGTCAAAAGAGTATTGTGAGCAATTGCAGCAGTGGAAACATTTAGCAATACACTAGTATTGGCAATACACTAGTATAAGTGGAATTTTTGCAGGGTGTTTTTCTCCCAACACAGTGGGTTTTCGTAAGGGTTTGTGAACTTGTGACGCTCTGCTTCACATTTCTCATGTGTTGCAGTGGCTCTTGATGGGGTCATGAGGCAAGGTTGGTACAACTTGACTTTAGTGCTGCTTTTGATCGCGTGAGTCACCTTGGGCTGCTCCATAAGCTTAGATTAATGGGTATTGGTGGTTCAGTTCTCGCGGTAATTAGTCAATTTTTATCTGACAGACGTCAATGTGTAGTTGTTAATGGGAAGAGGAGTGAGTTTTTGGATTTGGTTTCTTGTGTTCCACAGGGTAGTGTTCTGGGCCCCTTGTTGTTCATTGTATATACGGCGGATCTGTTTCATCTTGTTAATAATTTACTTGTTGGTTACGCTGATGATATTACTTTGCTGGCTGTTATCGATAAGTCTAGTGATAGGCTAAAGGTTTCAGAATCTGTTCAGCATGATTTGAAAATGATCCGTCCTGGTGTTCTAGGTGGGGGATGAGGCTAAATGCGGGCAAGACTAAGACCATGCTCGTGTCCAGGTCGCGTACAGTGGGACCTCCTTCTCCTGCACTCATGCTGGATGGTGTATCACTTCTTGTAGTTGATGACTTGGTAATCTTGGGTGTCAATTTTGATCCAAAGTTGACGTTTGAGCCCCACATTGGTTCGGTTGCCTCACGTGCATCGCTGAAAATTGGTCTTATGAGGCGTGCTTGGAGGGTGTTTGGCTCGGTAGAATTGACACGTCGCTGCTTTAATTGCTTTGTCCTCCCTCTTCTGGACATGACGAGACATCAGACCCCAAGACCTGCCGATTGCCATCTGTGTTTGCTTGACAAAGTGGTTCATCGATGTGCGTTCATGCTGGGTGGTGTTGTGCCTTGTGATCTGGCGCATCGCCGCAGAGTTGGTGGGGTCTGTCTTTTGTATAAAACTATAACTGCCCCAGTCATCCACTGTCTGAGTTTCTTACGGATCCATTTGTTCGGGTGAGGTATACTCGGCGTACTGGTGCTCTTCATGAGTTTGCCTTGGAAGCGTTACAATGCCGTACGGACTAGATTAGATTAGATAGGCGGCAGTAGACGAACCAAAAGGCCCATTCCCAAAAAGATACCGGGACTTACACTCCGGTGCTCCATGAGCTATTGCCATTATGTTAGTAGAATGTAGAGGAATGGAGAAACGAGAAGAGAAAAATGGAAGACGAAAGAGAAAAAAAGAAAGGAGAAAAAATAGAAAAGAAGGGGAGAAGAGTCTACGTCAAAGCGATGGTCACTAATGCCCGCAAGCATGATCGATGGCCGCTGATATGCGGAGCTTAAATATAGAGATGGAGCGGAAGTGAGAAGAAGTCAGCTTAAAATGGTCTGGGAAGCTTTGACCTTTAAGTGCTAGC
>LQNS02278001.1:9794601-9808890 GCA_001587735.2 Parhyale hawaiensis
AACCACACGCTATTCGTCCGTCCTCTCCTGCCCGTCAAGGAGCTGCCCATACGGCTCACTGTCGACAGATTCTATGCTTGTCTAACGAAAGCAAATTCAATTTATATATTACGTATTCCAGTTGTATTTTCCAGAGTAACTTTTAAATTATCGTGCCAGTTCTTGCAACCAAGGGGCAGGTTCCACGTGCGTATCACAGATACAATCGAATTAAAGAGCTAATCCATGACTGATAGGATAGGCAATACCTCCCCATAGAACCCATAGCCTAACCATCATCGAGTTTATTCCCTATCTAAAAGTGAAGAAGATGTGTCAAACAAGATCACAAGACACAAATAGACAAGCAAGACACAAGTAAATAAACAAGCAAGCAAGACCGGTTCACAGACTTTTAGTATAATATAGATAGATAGATAGATTGTATGGTATTTTTGCCATGGAGTGTAACTCCATATAACTGCATAACTTCACAAGAACCATAGACCTGAAACTGGCAGAAGCAATAGAAATTAAACGGCAACATCCATTCATTAACGTAAAATACAACGAATCCTTCAATATCCTTAAACTATAATAGTTAAGATGGCTTCGAAAATCCAGTAACCCTCCCATTTTATTTGCTGCCACCATGCAGTAAACATCACCATTGCTGCTAAATTTGCTATTCTCCTACATAGATCTTGTGTTACTGATAGCTTTTGGATGAAACCTCACAATTACAAAAACCTAGTGCTTATTTCGATTTTACGTTATGTGACAGTGTTTTTTCCTGTATTTCTACGTATCCCCTTTCATTTCAGGTTTTTTAGATGACACCAGTCGGCTGTCGAAACGTTGACACCAATTTTAAATTCTTTGTAACTAGTGCTGTAATATGTTTTTACTCTCGAATTGTTATGAATAAATTTGACACAGTGGAGAAAAACTGTTTTAGAGTGGTAGAGAAGAAATGTAAAATCACAAAGAGTTGTCATTTGTTAAAAAGTAAGAGAATTAACGATGGTACCATAAGTACCAAACTGTATAACTCGTGTTCTTCCAATTGTTACATATGGCGGTACAGGGGAACTCCCGAAACAGGAGACAGGACAGTTGATTGTCGTAACTGGTTCCTAGAGGACTCACTTTGGAGATGACCAGAGGTATAATATAGCATGTTTGTTTCCTCGACGATGTTAAAACAATAACCTTGGTAACGTCATGTGGGTTTGTGAAATCACACAGTTAAAATATACTACAAACAAATTTTGACGACACCTTTGTAATTATTATTTTTATTATTATTATTTTATTTTATATTATTAATGCATTTAGGCACCCACCATACCTACAGCTCACTTCAGGTGGCAGTAAGTGGTCTCCCCTTTAGCATATTTCCCAGTATTTCCCAGTATCTTTGGTTTTCCCTGTTTCCAAAGTCTCTGTTTCAGGAGTTCCACTTTACCCTACACTACAGCATAGATGCGAATCGAGAGAGTGACTCCCATCGATCACACGAGGAAATATTCCTAAGATGTGCTGATGTACACAGTGCCACTCTGATTATGGAGCGATAGGGGACCCGTAACAGACCTGTGCACATTCACAGGGCATCCGTCTTAATGCTTAAATACAACCTCCACAAACACGGAGCGCAAAATTCTAAACAAGAAGGCCCAGGCTGAAAAATAAAGAACATATTTTCAAACAGGGATCGTTAGATTTTTAGATTTAATAGGATATTCTTACGCATCTATTCTTATGGTTAAAGGGCCATAAGAAAGTAACATAATTATGAGAAATTAGTAACCGAACCGATCTACCGAATCAACTTATTGCTTAATAGTACAGGCCGCTGTTTAATTTTAGAGTGCATGGTAAATAGGAGTCTATTGAGATCGAGCAGAGAAAAGTATTATGCACATATTTATACAGCACGAGATAACCACTAACGGAGAAAATAACAATGTAATTATCCCCGTGTCGGATATAATAGACTGGCATGCATATGTTTTCTTCCTGTACTTATTATATGAGCATTCTAAGGGCTGAATGAGCGTCCACACTACACTGAGTGCTTTCGGACACTAAAGAAGCAATATAATAGATATCATAATAAAAGTTACGCTTTTGAGTAGGCGCTAGAGTCAATACTGATACTAGCACCGTTCTTGAACTGACCCTTTTAGTTTAACACAAGTCGAAAGTTGTGAATTTTTTAGAGCCTCCAAAAACTTTTCTCTTCCGAAAGCTTCCCAATTTTAGATTTTCAGTCCCCTTAGCTCGACCCACTTCATTGCAAACCTAAGTTTAAACTTCGAAGCCTGTCGAAACACCCCTCATCGTGCTTCAAGCAATGGCGCTCGCATGAGAACTTGTCCGTACGTCCTGTAAGAGTCTGCCATAAGACGCAGCCTGTATCCTGTTGGCTTCAGCTTCCCCAACTCCAAATATGAAAATTACAAACTCTACCCTCCTGTTTGACGAACTTTGGTTACATCTACCCTTCTGCTTTCTCTGTTCTGGACCATTAATTTTCTACACGGCCAGGCCTTTCAAAACATACAGGCTTCTGAACCTTGTCATTGGGTATAAGATACCCAAACAGAAGGCCCGCATCACCTCTCAGTTTTGGGCCCACAGATGCGGTTCTGTTATGTGAACCCATTATTTTCGCTGTCTCCCTTCGCGTGAACTCGAGTAGCTGAGAACATAAGATGAGGTTACGCCTCAGGCATATTCCTTGCAACCTTGTTCGAAGTATTTTAATAAGTCAGCAGTTACGAAACTTTATGTTATAGAAATATTTTCTTGATAAAAAGTCTGAGTAAAATATCTTTGTTGATAACACGGTAATTAATAAATGAATTAAACTACCTCCCCTTATCGCAACAGATATATGTCACAATATTAATTAATTATGATGTACGAGTAGTGAACATGCAGCATCAATAACTTTGAATTCAATTACATAGATCGTCCACGATTCAACTCGCTGTAGCAAGACAAGTTTCGGTTTTCCTAAATATTAGGAAAAATAATTTCTGCGATATGAAATCATCCACTTGAGATGACTACTAGGATAGTAATTACAATACGTGTTGCCATGTCATAATATCTTATAATGCCACTGTCTGCTTTATATGGAATTCTTTATAGGAATTTGTTAATAAATCCAGTCAGTGCAATAAAAAATTGCGTTCTTTATTTTCACAGAAGGTGTCTCATGAATCAGCGTTCCGGATAAAAACTGTAATAAAAGAACAAAATTCAATAGCAAATTAATGCATGAACACAGAAAAAAAAATCATAGACAAATGAATGCATGTACATAGAACAAACGTTATCTAATTGGGAATGAAAGTTTAAAAACAGTGTTATTTATTTTAATTTCTCAATCAGTTTGTGCTGTACGTTTTTCATGCTATAAATTTACTTTGGAAAAGTATTTGAGAAAAAACAATGGTGAAAATTTGCCTATTTGCAAAAAGTGTGGTGCATCATCAGTCAAATCAAACTATTTAATAAACACCATCGTGTGTTTATTTGTTTATGTATTTATATTTTATATGTTCGGATGTTTCGTGTCCGCCCTCTTAAAGAAATAGGCGAAAAATAGGCCGGGTTGCAGATTTTGTTATTATGTTGCTTTTCATGGAGATCGATGACCAGATTGCATTTAGATAATGGAGAAAGTGGTATCCTTATTCCTTAATATGTATTTCAATAATGCATTTATTGCTTGAAACAGTTCTTGACATCGAAATATGTAATGAAGCTATTTTTAGCCTCTCTTTGCACAGTTAGGGAATCTGATATTTATTGTCACTCCTACGAAACATCATTGAAAAAACAATATATAGGCCAGGATGCAGACCTGAATGGAGTTCTTTCCTTTCCAACGTTGAAGTCCACTCAATGCAGATACATACAGCTTTTCTATGAGCGCTGTCTTGCATCATGATTCGTAGTCTCTGTATGGTTTCCAAATGATGAACATGGATCATCACAAATTCTTGCTATCATTTTGACTGCACGGGCACTCTATATAGTAGTAAATAACAAGTCATATAAGTATCAATAAAGAAGCATCCGAGAAATTCATTTGTCAACATTTCAATACTCAAAAACTTTTGGGTAACATTTGAGGGCTTTTTTGTAAGAGATTATGCATGTAACTATGGCAAGCCGTACAAACTTGGATGGAGCCCTCAATACTAGCCTGCTTTGCTTGATGAGTGGCATCGCGATTTTTGATAAACATGCGAATCTGAAATACATGGATGACGGATGTATAGAAATGATTTGAAGGTAAATAATATTAGTTACTATTGAATATGATCAATTAAAGAAATATATGCGCAAAGTTAACTTTGAGAGTATTCCACAGTCAAAAATGCTGTCACCATAAACATACATGACCGGTGGAGTTTTATTGTGGCGGAAGAGAATGAGATTGCGTCGTCATGAATATTATCGCAGGGCAAGTTAATAAGATCTTTTTACGCCACTGCTGTATTAAATATTCGCATCGTTGTGCTCTGGTAATTTTGTATCAGAATCACGTGGGCAAGGTTTATCGTTTTTAATACACTCCTGTTAAAAGCTTATTTCATGAAACCGGCTAAAATAATCTTAAACCATGCTTACCTCTGTTCCAAATGCTGACTATGAAATATGAAAAGAACTGCTGACTTAAGGTTATTATTCGAGCTTTATGCTTGAGTTTTTGACCGTTGTTTCGCTAGCGATCATTGAGGTCTCTTTGAAAGAGTCTCGTTGTAGGTACGTCGTTAAAGCCATTCAAATACTTGAATCTTTCTATTAGTTGCCCCTGAGTCGTTTTTGCTCGAGAGAGATCAGACCAAGTTCTTTTAGGCGACGTTCACATGACTTGTTTCTCAGCTGAATTATCAATGTCGTTGCTCTACGTTGGACTCTTTCTATGTTATCAATATCTTTACACAGATGTGGCGACCAGAATTGAACAGCAAATTCTAAGTGTGGCCTCACTAATGCCTTGTACAAGTCAACGATGATGTCCTTGGACTTGTATTCGAAGTTTCTGGTGATGAATCCGAGTACTCTGCTTGCTATTTTAACACTCATGTCAACTTGCTGACTGTGTTGTAGTTTGTTTGTGATTCCTAAGTCACGTTGTTGGGTGACAGTAGCCAATTTCGTTCCATTCATTTTCAATGGGGTGGAAGAGTTCACCAACCCAACGTGCATTACTGAACATTTTTCGACATTAAAGTTCATCTGCCACGTTGCGCTCCATTCCATGAGGTGGTCAAGGACTTGTTGGAGTTCGGCTTTTTTCGTTTAAGATGACATAGTTTTGTACCATCCGCAAATTTACAGATTTTACTACGGATGTTGAGATCGAGATCACTGACGTAAACTGAGAACAGAAGTGGGCTAAGTACGCTACCTTGTGGAACCCCTGATGAAACCTGTGTCCAGTCGCTCGACTCTCCTTCAAGCTTCACTCGATCATCGCTGCTGCCGACCCGTAAGTCATTTCTTTATCCATCGTAAATTGTTACCCTGGATGCCATGGGCTTCCAACTTTTTCGTTGGCCGGTGATGGGGGACTTCATTAAATTTTTTTTGGAAGTCTAGATACACAAGATCCACACACTTTTCTTCATCTTTAATATTTGTAACTTTTGAGAAAAAGTCCAGTAAGCTTGTTACGCAGTTTCTTCTATTTCGGAAGCCATGTTGAGTGTCGGATATGAGCTGCTGCATCCTCATATGTACTAAAAAGCAGTCAGTGGATTTAAGTATTCCCTCCGCCAAGGAGGCTGTGTATTAGTCAGAGTTTGTCTGTCACTAAAGTAAGACAAAAACTTGTGGACGGATCATCAAGACATCGATAGGATTTGTTAGGTACTTACGTTTGGGGGAACAATTGATTCAATCGTTTGTTTCCATATACATGCAAACAAACGGACCTGTTTCTTTTTGGTGATATAACTCAGAGAGTCATAAACGAATTTTCAAAAACTTTAATAAAATAATATTCTAAGACAAATCACAAATAATCAATGGAAAGTTGACTGATGAACAGAAATTTAACGTTTCAGGATTTTTGATCTCCCATTATCAGAATTACAAGCTAAAGGAAATTGAAAGAATTTAAAAGGACTAATTTTATATCAAACTAGACGGCCCGTGACCCGTTGGGTAGTCATTACGATCGTCTTCATTCTCGCAAAAAAAGCAGGTGTTATTTAGCTTGGCATAGACCATCTGCTATTCGGCCGTCCTCTCCTGCCCGTCAAGGAGCGGTCCGTACGGTTCACTATCAACAGATTCTTTGCTTCTCTAAAGAATATTCGACTCCCAGGCTGTACGTAAAGTCAATTTATATGTTTCGTATTTGTGTGTATTTCCCACGGCACCGATGAATTTATCGCGCCTGTTCTTGAGGCTGAGCTCAGTTTAACCTCCGTATCACAGGTACAATCGAATTAAAGAGCTAATCCATGGAAAGAATGCAGCTGAGCCCTAGTCCCTCGAATTTCTTCCCGTTTAAGAGAGAAGATGCTGTGTCAACAAGACACAAGCAAATAAACGTGACACAAATAAACAAACAAGGCTCACAGACTTTTAGTACAATATAGATAGATGAGCAAGGTCTGAACCGATGCTAACAGGGGAAGAGGTAAAAAAGGCTCGGGGTGTCCTTATATAAGGGTCGGGCGATATGGGATACGGAGAAAAAAGAACATGTACAGTCGGGAAAAAATTGTCAGTCATGGGGGAGAGTTTCAAAAGCGAATGAACAGAGCTTGGGAAGAGGAACCCACAAAGTTTTTGGTAGCACCGACTTATTTCACTACATGGACAAGCCTACCTTTAGAACTTTCCTTAGTCTCGCCATTAAAGATTCCTACTTCATGTTTAACAATAGACTGTACAAACAAATAGATGAGGGTCTTCATGGGAAGCCTGCCCTGTTCGTCATTAGCAAATAGCTTCCTATGCCATCATGAAACCCTTTGGCTTAACGATTGCCCAAATGATTGCAAACGGATCCACCATAATCGTTATGTAGATGAAACCTTCCTTGTATTTAAGAATGAAACAGATTCTGTTTTATTTCTGAATTATCTAAATAGTAAACATCGAAATACCAAGTTCACTGCTGAAAGCCAGTCAGATAATTCTTTAGCTGTCTTAGATGTTTTAGTAACCAAGCACGACTCAACGCTTGTCACTGGGATTTACAGAAAACCCACGTTCTCAGGCCTCGGGATAAGTTTTTTCAGTCACTGCTACGATCAATTTAAAATCAATGGAATAAAAACTCTACTGTTTCGGGCATACCATTTGTCCTTCTACTTTACATTCTCAATGGAAGTTGACTTTCTCCGAACTTTCTTAAAAAATAACGGTTATCGGCACCATCTTCTGGACCACTACTGGAAATGTTCCTGGACAAACTGTTCTATCTCGGTATCAGCAAACCATCCGTCCCTCAATTAGACTTCTTTCACTCGCTTCCGTACTGCAACTAGGCCTCTGTTAGTGCAGCTAATACATTGAAAATGTTCCTCCCTGAAGCTTACCCACATATAAACTTCGAGTTTTCGTACAAAAACATATTTACCATAAGGTCCTTCTTTAAATTTGAAGACAAAACTCCCACACCACTTCTGTCAAGTGTTATCTACCGTTTCAAATGCAGAGAATGCAATGCCTCGTACATCGGTAGCACTGGACAACATTTTAAAGCCCGCATTGACCAACAATTAGATGTATACAGCCGAACCGGTTTACCTCTTGCAAAACCTTGACATTCACTCCCCGCCTATATGCTGAGCAAAACGACCATCCCATCAGCAACAATGACTTCTCAATTATTGACTCTTCCAATCCAATCGAACTCAAAACATTAGAATTCCTCTACGTCCTCGGAACAAGACCTAGCCTCGATTTTATAACCTCAGCTGTACCTCTTCACACTATCCACATAGCTTCACATCTGCCGACTGTACAGGAGCTGATATCCGGCCCCTTTCCAAGCTCTGTTCATTCGTTTTTAGACTCTCCCCCATAACTGGCATTTTTTCCTCCGACTGTACATGTTCTCTTCTCTCCGCATTCCATATCGCCCGACCCTTATATAAGGACCCCCCCCCCTTCCAATCGCACCATGCTCATTAGCCTTTTAGCTCTACCTCCGTTAGCATCGGCCCAGACCTTGCTCATTTGAAATAAACTTAGTCCTTTTAAATACTTTCAACTTCCTTTAGCTTTTGATTATGATGATGGGTTCAAAAGAATTACGAAGCGTTCAATTTTATTTCATCAAACGACTTTTCATTTATTACGATGAGCAAATGACCGAATTTTTTGATGATCTGTTACTCCGTTTGTTTGCATGAGCTTGTTCAACTATTTGTCAGTTAGCATAAAAATTACGAACGGATGAAACTTGAAGGAACTGCTAGGATGGTTAAGACGCACAGATGACCAAATTTTGGTGATGATTTGTTCATTCGTTCATGAATTTTTTTTTCTACTGCCAAATGTCAACTCAAAAAGTTTTAGACTGATTTTCAAGACATTAACAGGAACTGCCAGGAGTGTCACTAGGAATAAATGACTTAATTTTAGTGACGATCGCAGTCATTCTTGGATTCAGGATCGATTTGAATTTTCGTTAACATTGCATTGTTTGGTGGAGGTATGTGCTCCCAGAAATCTTCTCTAGTTCAATGTAATACCACGACAGTTCTGTATTAGCTATAGACATTATTGCTGTGGTATCAGTATCCAAACTTGCCATTTTCAGCGAAGTTCAAGCCAGTGCTCTTGCTGGGGTTCCTTTCTGGGAAAACCGGGACCAGGATTTCCCGGGAATAAAATATCCTAGGGTTGCTTTTTATTCCGGGGTGCTTTTCCACAGTACTAAGTGCAAGTTGGTGGCTAAGTACGCAACACATTAAAAGAAATACACCAATCAAATATCTCTTGCATTTTTATGATTTCATACATTTGTTTCAGACACAGAGTAAAAATATAGCTCATAAATCATACTTCAAAATCCTCAGTTGGACGGTATTGTGGCTAGAGTGCAAATGAACTGAAGATACAGTAAGTTGCACACTCGGTAATTGTAAATTGCATTGCAGAGACATGCATGCTGAAATATGGTTTATTCTGACAGCCCAAACTGAAGCCAATTCGATAGCGACTCAACATGGTTCGACCACTTCTTGAAATGGTGAAGTTAGGAGGAAAGTGAACATGGTAACGCACGCATTTCTTCAGGTCTTCTACCTCTTGTATCGGAGGGAGGAAGCATCGTGAATTGAAATCGCTTGCATAATATGCATGTCGTCCTGGTTATCACTGAAGATCCCTGCAGGAACGAGATAATATACATAATATACTTTACATTAAATATAGGTCGCCTCAATTAAGCTAGGTTTTACTTTGTAGATATTATATCGTGCTTCGGTCGGGCGGTAAAATTAAGCCTCTAAGGCTTGATTTGTTCGAAACTTCAGGTAGGTGCGCTAGCTTCGATCCAACGATGGGAGTTTCAGGCATTGACTCTCAAGTGATAATTCGCGCATGAGACTTCAAAAAGCTCCATTTTGCTCTATAGAAAGAAGATTTGAGCAGGCTCAGCGTAATCGGATTTCTTCTAACACAGGCAACACGTTTAAAAGTAACAATTCCAAAGCTCCTGTATAAAGTTGCAGACAAGTCAAGCCCCGAAAGGTAAATTTCAGCGCCTAATCAAACGTGCCCAAACTCTACTCGTGGCTGTAGTACGCTCTTGAAAGTAAGCAATAGTGTTGCCGGAATGTGGACACTAACGAATCCCAGGGGTTCTGTTATTAATTACCTGAATTTAATAGTTTGAGCATAAGCGAACCCTGCATAAAACAAGTCCGATATAGAACGAAGACGACCTGTAGTGCACATATTTGCGTAGGTAGCAGACTTTATAGTAAATACAATGAAAAGTGCGTCAATTTATAAGAAAGTTCTAACACGACAACGGTTATTCATTTTGCACAAAGTTTAGTGACGATATGGAGTTATAACCCTGTACCAGACGGCTTATCAACGCTCTCCTAGGAATAACATTATAGCATTAGCCATGGATGGTCATATGCTCAGTAAAGAGTTAAGAACAGTGTAATATTTGATCAAAACTAGAGTTCAAAGATGTAGGTTGAGATCTGGTGAATGTACATCGCTGATAAACGGCAACAGCTAAATAGATTAGGGAGATAGTACTCAACGGCGGCTCGTGCCCTGTTTTAGGTGGGGCCCGCCATATATTTTTTGAAGATTTTAGGTGGAAAAACAATTTTCTCTACCGAATTCAAGCCTTATCACATTCAAGACTTGAATACAGCATAGAAAATAACTTTTCCACCTAATGGCTTAGAAAAAATATACGGCGGGCCCCACGTAAAACACTGCACGGGTCGCCACTGATAATTCTGCTGTTATCACTCAAGATCCGTGCAGGAACGAGATAATAGGTATACTGCACATCGAATATGGGTAGCCCTAATTAAGTTGGGTTGCACCTTGTATATCTTATATCGTGTTTCGATCGGGCGGTAATATTAAGCCCTTGAGGCCTTTGGGGCTGGCTGTTTGCGATAAGCCAAGTGATAGGTTGGAGGTTTCAGAATCCATTCAGCATGATTTGGAAGTGATTGAGGCTAAATGCGGGCAAGACTATGATCATGCTCGTGTTGAGGTCGCGTACAGTGAGGCCTCCTTTTCCTGCACTCATAATGGATGGTGTGTCAATTGCTGTGGTTGATGACTTGGTAATCTTGGGTGTAAATTTTGATCCCATGTTGATGTTTGAGCCTCAAATTCGTTCGGTTGCCTCACGTGCATCGCAAAAAAAATGGTCTTATGAGGCGTGCTTCGAGGGTGTTTGGCTCGGTAGAGTTGACACGTCTCTGCATTAATTGCTCTGTCCTCCCTTTTCTGGAATACTGCTCCGTAGTCTGAGGTACTGATGCCGATTGTCAACTGTGCTTGCTTGACAAGTCGTTCGTCGATGTGCGTTCATGCTGGATGGTGTTGTGCCTTGTGATCTGGCGCATCGTCGAAGAGTTGGTAAGGTCTGTTTTATATAAAAAAAATTGTAACTGCCCTAGTCATCAACTGTCTGGATTTCTTCAGGAGCACTTTGTTTGTTCGAGTAAGGTATACTCGGGGTACTGCTGCTCTTCATGAGTTTGCCTTGGACCCGTTACGATGCACTAGGTGCCAGTATTCTCGATCGATTTTTTCCATCGTGTGTGGATGTTTGGAATGGTCTTGATGGCTCTGTCTTTGCTGGTGCGGGTATTGGCAGCTTTAAACGATCTGTACACAGAGCTATTCTGTGATCTCAAATTTTCCCTTTCTTTTCCTTTTTTTCTTCACTCGCTGGGCTGGTTGCGAGGGGGTTTGTCAGCCTCATGGAGTTGATCCGTTCTCACGTCGCCAGTCTGGTGTGATCTAATAATAAAAATAAAAATAATAATACAAATAACCCTTGAGCGTTCCACAACGAAAGTCTGTGATTCATAACGCTCAATCAAGTTTTACGAGGCTCAGTGGTGATGAAGATCAATTCAATTTTGGAATTAAAAAAACACAAGAGTAGGAAAAATGATACAGAGAAATCAATGACCATAAACAAAAGATGAGAAAAAACTGAGCCGCATACTGCCTTAAATTAGCGATTACAACGTAGGGTCTACTCTAACAAGAATTAGGCAAGAATTGCAGCTATTTAATTGAAAAGAAAATCGATCATTCATCATTTGTTTAGCCAGAGGGTTGAACACCACATTACCTCTAAAACCAACAAGGGGAGGCAAAAAGGACCTGCGCTTTCTTTTAGTTCACTCACATAATCTGAGGAATGTCTACCCTCTGCTGACATCCTCGGCAATGCTGCCTTCTGCTATGTTGGACCTCTTCATATGCAACTGTGGTCTCACCTCTACGCACCATAATATAATATTTACCTCTGCCAAGGAGGTTATGTTTTCGTCGTGTTTGTCTGTCTGTCTGTTACCAAGATAACTCAAAAAGTTATCAACCGATTTGGATGAAATTTACAGGAATTGTTAGTATCGAAAACTTGGCTGGACGTCTTCCGCAGCACTTATAGGTTTTCGCCCTGAAGAAGGCACAAACTTGACCTGTGCCGAAAGCTTGGCCAATAAAATCTGATGTCTGTACTCAGTCATTAATAACCTGATATGAGGGATTGTTAGGTATGTTAGGAGAAACAGATGATTAATTTTTGGTGAAGATATGTCCATCCGTTTGTTTGTTTGTCTGTCTGCCTCTTTTTTCTCAATGCCATAACTCAGAAAGTTATGGATGGATTTTGATGAAACTAACACGAGTTGTTAGGTATATAACAAAGAGTATATGACCGAATTTTGGTAATTATCCGTTTGTTTGTTCGTTCGTTTGTCACTGGTTTTAATCTTATGCTTGTTAGCACAACAACTCTAAAAATAATCAATGGATCTTTATAAAATTCATAGAAGTTGTTAGTAATGTTGAAAGACATAAATGATCAAAATTTGATGCAGATCGGTTCGATCGTTTGTATGTTTGACTCGTGTTTGTCATAACGTTTGTTAACAGTATAACTCAAAAAGTTATGAATGAATCTTCAAGAAAATTGAACAAGCTGTTATTACTATTAAAAGGCACAAATGATTTGATTTTGGAGTTTATACAAAGACAATTATTGTTTCAGAGCCTATATATTTTTTTTTGCTACCGTTGCCTCACTTGGCGGAGGTATGCGCTCTCAGAGTATTCTAGTAATGTATATAGTACTTTTTAACTGAAACTTCCACAGGCTTTGTACTAGAATCTAATTAATTCATTAAAAGCGCTCTTCCAGTACAAAGTTAAAGGGTAGATGACCACTGATGGTTGATGGTAACGCACTGGGCAATATTTCTATGGCCATTTTCTTCTATCGCTTATAGTTACAATTTTTTGGTTAATTAGATGTACCAATCAAGGGCACCAGGCAGGTGTTCACATGTTGAGTTGAAAACACGAGATTTACGTTGTATCTGCATGCGAAAATCTAATCTAATACTAAGAATGACCGTCGTGTGTTTATAAATATGTATATATTTTTTTCTTGAGATAGCCTAAATGTCAATTTCGAGTAGAAGCAGTTAGAGAAATTTTGATACCCACGGCGCGCGTCTCGCTGTTCTCCACCTCATCAGGTGGGACTTTCAAAGTTGGTAAATTTAGTTCTTGAAAACCCGCGAAATTTAGAAAGGTTACCATAGGAAGGTGTAACTATGATACCGGCTGTTCCAAAAGTATAAATTAATTTTCCAATCAAGCAAATGTTTCGTCAGTTCTCAACTACAGTCCGCTGCGTAGACTCCAATTACTGCACATTGCAGACACGCAGATGTATACGAGGGCGACAGTTTATAACCTGTCGTAGATTAAAGGCTTTCACATCAACATGGTAGTCTTCGTAGTAAATTCAAATCCCACAATTGGCGAAAACACACCACACAATAGCTGAAAGTTGACTTGAAGCGTTGGTAGGCCTCTGACGATGGTCGAAAGATCTTTAAGATGCTACATCCATATGAAACATTTGCAGTTTTCCGCCGCCTATTGCACTTATTGAATTAACTTGCCATGGCTTCTGATATATTATATTCTTGAGATGGCCTAAATGTCAATTTCGACTAGAAGCAGTTGAAGAAATTTTGATACACACGACGCACGATTATGGGATTTGTATTTACTACGAAGACAACCATGCTGATGTGCCAGCATTTTATCTACGACAGGTTGTAAACTGTCGCCCCCGGTACATCTGTGTGTCTGCATCTTGCAGTATAATTGGAGTCTACAAAGCGGACTGTAGTTGAGAATTGACAAAACATTTGCTTGATAGGAAATTTTATTTATACTTTTGGAACAGCCGGTATCATAGTTACACCTTCCTATGGTAACCTCTCTAAATTTCGCAAGATTTCAAGAGCTAAATGTACCAACTTTGACCTTCCCACCTGATGAGCTGGAGATCAGCGAAACGCGCGCCGTGGGTATCAAAATTTTTTCAACTGCTTCTAATCGAAATTGACATATATATATATATATTTATGCTAAGGTAGTTTTCAAAAAGTCTTCTGGGTTTTATGTTTAATATGCCCCAAGCTTTCGAACTACTAAACGTAGCCCGTCTTCAGGGGAACGAAACTTCGAACTCATCAGGAGAACTACGAAATTAGTATACAATAGCTGTATCAT
>LQNS02278001.1:9810029-9822696 GCA_001587735.2 Parhyale hawaiensis
CGAAGTTTCGTTCCCCTGAAGACGGGCTACGTTTAGTAGTTCGAAAGCTTGGGGCATATTAAACATAAAACCCAGAAGACTTTTTGAAAACTACCTTAGCATGAATATACCTGGGTGTCAACGTATATTTCAAGAAATTCATATATATTTATGTGTTCGGTGTCACGCTCTTACCGAAATATGTTGGCAAAAATTAGCTCTGGGCTTCATCAGTGTTTTCATCTGCTGGAGGACTGTGGTGATCCTGCCACGCTTTATACCGTAGAAAACTGATAGGTAGAAACTATTTCAGGTCGCTGATAGTAGCACTGGTACAGTAGGTATAGCAGATGATTCCGATCCGGTCCGGTCTTTCTTTGACTATACGTTGAAGTCCACTCGATATAGATGCATACAGCTTCTCTAAACAATCTCTTCCATCGTGATGCGTACTCTGTTCTGAAGTTTTTTTTTTTATTTCAAACTTCAGCTGCCCTTAGTTTACACTGGTCGTCGTATTTTGACTACATAAATCGAGACAATTGATAAGATATTCTTCGGCGATCAGCACGCGCGTAAATGCCGCGATGATTTCTTGGCAGCAAATTGTTTTCTCCATTTTGGTTTCATCTTTCAACAGAACAAGTATTCTCCGAGTCCGAGTTATATGCCACCCTCGAGTATCTTGGATACAAACAAAGCTAAAGTTCCACATTTATTAGAAGCAATATCAGCTGTGGGCAAAAACATTGCTAATCGTTAGTAACAATGAATACATTTCTCTTGCTTTTCCAGTTTCCCTTGCCGTTCCCGTGGAGTCTGATAGTCATTACTTTTTCTCTACATCGAAATAATTTTTTCTATTGGTATACTATGTACACATTTAGTAGAACATCAGCTAAGCGTTCAGGAACCAATTTTTTCCGGTGCAGTAGACGGAACAATTTTTTATACCTACTTCTTGGACGCGAAAATTTTGTTACGCTGAAGCTATCTCACTGTGTACTTTGGATACGCAGCGGTAATGAAATTCATGGATGTTTCAGTGTCTACTAATATAGTTTTTTTTTTTTGCATGTCATCTAAGGAAGGGAAGGAGTGTGCTGATGACGGACTGAAGTGTACTGCTCAGTGGAAAGCACGCATCTCTTACGATAATTTGAGTTGGCCGTCGTAGCGTTTTCTTCTATATGTATCTAGTAAGGAGAGTAAAATCAATGAAGAAGAGTCACCACAAACTTCTTGTGATAAAGAAGAAGCAAGCAAAAAAAAAAAAGAAAATTCCTCCCGGTGTATATAAAGCAAATACATATATTATGGCGAGAATTTTTTCAAGCACGGGTCCACGAGTATAATATAAAGTGCACCACGGATCCAGTACCATGAGGCGCGGTCAGAATCGATCACACAGAGAGTAATAAAAACAAGTAAAATTGTCTGTAGCAAGTGCTTGGTTGGTGCTCTTTCACTTTATAATGTGTACTATGTGCGGTACGTCTATAAAGAACCCATCGCAATTCGCAGTGCTTCGGTGTCTGCAAGACGATGGTGATGTTTCCAGGTAAAGCCTCGTCGTCAGTCAAGCCGGTAAAGCGCATGAAGCGCATATATTGAACGCTCTGCAGCAAGAGACGTCAGTAGTCATACTCGACTAAAGTAGCGCCCAATTTTCACGAGAATAATACTAACTAGATCTTTCTGATAACATATAGCTCCGCTAAGTAGACAATGACAATAAAAAATTGGTTCTGAAACTATGATTTTCTTTGTATCAACACTAAAATTGAATCAATTGTACCTTTTGATAATAAAACTAGAGCACTCTGAAAGCGCATACCTCCGCCAAGTGAGGCAATGGTAGCAAAAAATTCAAATTGGCTCTGAAACCATAATTTTCCTTGTATAAACTCCAAAATCTAATAATCTGTGCCTTTTGGTAGTAATAACAGCTTGTGCAATTTTTTTGAAGATCCGTTCAAAACTTTTTGAGTTATACTGTTAAAAACCGTTATGACAAACATGAGTCAAACATACAAACGAACAAACTGATATGCACCAAAATTTGATCATTTATGTCTTTCAACATCACCAACAACCCCTGTGAATTTCATAAAGATCCATTCATTATTTTTTTGAGTTATTGTGCTAACAAGCATAAAATTAATAACAGTGACAAACGAACGAACAGACGGATCATTACCAAAATTTGGTTATCCACTTTTTGTTACATACCTAACAACTCATGTTAATTTCATCAAAATCCATCCATAACTTTTTGAGTTATGGCATTGAGAAAAATGAGGCAGATAAACAAGTAAACAAAAGGATGGACATCTCTTCACCAAAAGTTAATCATCTGTTTCTCCTGACATACCTGACAATCTCTGTAACTTTCATCCAAATCGGTTTATAACTTTTTGAGTTATCTTGGTGAGACAAATATACAGACAGAGAGACAGACAGACAAACACGACGAAAACATAACCTCCTTGGCGGAGGTAAACATCTGCAATTTTGTTGAAGATATGTTCATAACTTTTGCCTTAATCCTAAAAGTTTTCAGATCTGGCAGTTTGAAGAGCAGGAGAAACAGTCAATGTTGACAATCAATTTGAAATCCCTGGCCGCACCTTTCCTCGTCTCTCGGTGCCGCAGTGCTCCACGCAGTGTAAATCTGTCCCGCAGCTTTCGAGAATCGAACTCGGGCTTCCTTTGGTGTGATGTAGAGCTGCTCTCCCTTCGGCACCGAGAGGTTAGAAAGCACTATCAGAGATCATCTGTGCTCACTTGCGAGGCAAATGTGCTGCGAAACGGTTGACAGAATTCGAGGTCAGTAGTTTGTAATAGAGGAATATGGGATATTGGTGTGACAGGTACGGATGCTTACCGAAACAACACACCATGATGTATATATTTGTATGTTCCGGGTCACGCTCTTAAAAGAAATTATCGAAAAATAGGCAAGATTGCAGATTTTCTAATTAGGCTGCATTCTCAGGGAGATCGATGACCAGGCAGTGGAAGATGGTGAAAGTGGGATTCTTATTCTTTTATCTCAATGCACTTTTTGCTTGAAACCTTCTTGGATCGAAAAAAATAGAGATATTACAGTTTCTCTTTGCGCGGCCAAGCAGATTTTTTTTTATAACTTTCTTCATAAATAGAGCCCTATATTTGTTCTCATTTTACTTCGAATGAATACAGAAGCTAAGCAATGAAGGGCAGACGGGGCGAAGATTTTTCACGGGTAGTAGACATTATTTCTTTCCGCTTACTGTCTTCTTTTTGACGGGGAAGATTTCACTTCAACACAAAATCTTCGTTGTACTGAAGGCTTGTTCATTGTCACTCATACGCGACGGGTAATTTATTTAAATTCAGTGAAGCTTCGCTGCTTGCTAATGTAAGATTTTTTCGCATTTGACTTATGGTGGGCGACGATTGTGCTTCTTACATGAATTGAAAAAAAGAGCACTTATCTCTTACCGTACTGCAGTTTTAGTCGGCTGTTGTAGCGTATCCTGCAGAAGCATATTAGTGACAAAGGCACATTAAATGAGGCAGCAGCTGTTCACTGTACGTTTTTGCGTAGAGTGATTCAATAAGTAACGAAAGAGTAGACGGCTGTAGACGGACCGACACTCACATTCCCAGAGAGCAGCTGGGACCTACGCTCCGGCCTACTATGAGCTTTTGCCATCAAGTATGAATCATAGAGACGTCTGAGGAATTAAAAATAGAAGAAGAAAATAAAATCAGGCATGGAGTTGATCGTGCAAACACATTTAATTACTGCAGGTCCCGAGATCTTGAAGATGTTGAGTTACTCAAGGCATGGAAATATAATGGATTATTGTGGCTTAGAAGCTTTGGCCGTTAAGAGTTCGTAAAAGTGAAGATGTTGCTCCCAATATTTTTCTAGATGATTTTTAAGCGCATTGAATGACTCTGCAGAGACAACTTCGGAAGGAGTCTATTCCAAATGGCCATTGTTAAGCACGTGAAATCTGCTAGCTGCGCAATCTTCATGCTTGAGTTTTTGGTCGTTGTTTCGCAGAGATCAATAAAGTTTCTTTCCAAAAGTCCTCTTGTAGACACGTCGTTGAATCAATTCAAATACTTGACTGTTTCTATTAGCTGCCCCAGCAGTCGTCGTGGTTCGAGAGAGCTGAGTCCCACTTCTTGCAGGCGATATTTGTAAGGCTTGTTTCACTGCTGAGGTATCAACTTTGTTGCTCTGCGCTGCATTTTTTCGATATCGTTGCGCTTATGTGGCGACTAGAATTGAACAGCAAATTCTAAATTCGTGTACACTGGTATTTCTCTCGGATTTAGTTTATTGCATTGGCCTCACCTCCTCTGATATAATTTTGACTCAGTAATTTCAAAACTCTCGCTTTGAGAGAGCAGCTAATTAAAACGGTGCACATGATTAGAATATCAATTGTTTCCTCTTGCTTCTAGGAGGAACAAGCCTGTAGAACCGTATCAAAACTGAACATTCTGGTTTCTTCAATCACATGAAATTATACCTGCTTTCCAGGAGTGATGGTCTTTTATAACGAGATAATGGCATTTTTGGTATTTTTTTCACTAAATTTTTAGTACACCTGCAAGTTCATTATGATGAATTCTGTATAATTATATCTCAGATATTTATGGGTAATATATAAACATATTGCTCGCAACTGTCGTAATATAAACATACTTTGTCGCATTCCGTGATGCGTTAGCGGTTATGCTTCAGCAAATCCAACGTTTGTCATTGTTGCGTGTACGTCGAGTTCCACTGACTACATTTTTAAAAAGCCAAAGTTGCGTCAAAACCACGATCGAACCTTTATACTGTTTCTTTGTTCATCTATACTATTCCTTGTATTTATTCATCCTTCAATAGAGTATAGGGTATACTGCTCTGCGGCGACTTTATTACTCGCAAGCTATATTACTTTTCTTATTAAAGCAAAACAACGGAAATGTTATTAAGCTCTGATAGCTCTTGTGGGGGCAAGATCGTATCAATACAAAGCATTTTTGTTTCTCGTCGGTCTCAAGCATGGAATGCCAGTAATGACTAAAAATGTTCCGTTCTTAATGTACTCGACAAGGCTTGTAATCACGAGCAAGTACTGTAAAGTTCCAACTGAAGGGAACTTCATGGCTATTTTTTAGACGAATAAATATCTAGCAGAGAATTAAACGGAATTCTTCGTACTGAGAGTGCCTAACCATTTACAGAGCGGCACGACTGACTGGGCGGCGAGGAAGAGTCGGTGTTCAGGTGGGGAACGATAGTGGTAGACTAGGTCGACTCCTCCAACTCTTCAGTAGATAACATGGAGCGGGATAGTGCACATTGCGCATTTCGATGTGTGTATTTTCAGACTGACTAATCTCCAGCCGCGAACCTGAGAGTTTTTCCGTTACCGTTTATTAGCAACAAAACCGTTCCTCAGGCGAACATTAATCACTTCTGGTTTGCACAGTTGGGGGACTGTACGTAGGCTAGTGTCGCTTATTATATTTAGTGCTACTTACGTCGCATGTCACGCTCGTTTCGCCACGCTTTCATTTCAATGCTGAAGAAGTTTCTCTGAGGTCTCCCGTTGCGTTTCTTGGAATATTCATTCAGCTTTGGGATATTCTATCAATTAAAAATATTATTGACTTTCAGATGCTTGCAAAAAGCCTATATAACAGCAGTGAATTATAAATTTTAATATCCAAAGGGGGAAAGGCAAACATCAAAACATAATGCAAGAAATTCCACAGATGGAACGAAAGCCCGGGAAAATTCCAACAGTTGTAACGTATAATGGAAATCACACAAGAGAGAGAGATACGAGGACACACACCCCATGCAGGTCCATCAGAAAAATGATATACATGGAAAGACTTTGCGCCACGGAGATATTTTCCTCACTCGAAAGCCATAAAATCTCCTGCAACGTGGTTAAGGTAACGTACACTATCCCAAAGTTTTAAGAGGTGCTAGCAAATGTGCTGATCAATAGTCACCAAACTAATGCACTCTGAGAGCGCATACCTAAGCCAAGAGAGGCAACGGTAGCATAAAATACAAATTGGTTCTGAAACCATATTTTCTTTGAATAAACTCCAAAATTTCATCATTTGTGCCCTTTGATAGTAATGACAGCTTGTGCAATTTTCTCGAAGATCCGTTCTTAACTTTTTGAGTTATATTGTTAATAAACGTTAAGACAATCATGAGTAAGACATGCAAACGAATAAACCGATCTGCACCAAAATTTGATCATTTATGTCTTTTGAATTTCTGATAACCCCTATAAATTTCATGAAGATACATTTATAAGTTTTTTAGTTATTGTGCTAACAAGCATAAAATTAAAAACAGTGACAAACGAACAAACGGATCATAATCAAAATTTGGTCATTTACTCTTTTTTATATACCTAACAACTCAGGTTAATTTCATAAAAGTCATCCATAACTTTTGGAGTTATGGCATTGAGAAAAATGAGGCAGACAAGCCAACAAACAAACAAACGGATGGACTTATCTTCACCAAAAGTTAATCATCTGTTGCTCCTAAGATACCTAACAATCCCTGTAAATTTTGTTCAAATCGGTTCATAACTTTATGAGTTATCCTGATGACAGACAGAGAAACACACAGACAGACAGACAGACAAACACGACGAAAACATAACCTCCTTGAGGGAGGTAATCATTACAAATTGCGAGTAAATGCGAAGCCCCTTAGCCAGCTGCCTGCAACTAGGGAAAAAAAAGTAATAGACACCGAGGGGCAATTACACGGGGTAATAGGAATCATTATAAGGCACCGACTTTCACCAACTATGTTGCTGTGCTATGGTTTCCAAAGGACATAAAGTAGGTAATTCAACTATCATTAAACCAGTCAGATGCCTTGCTTCAACTCATAGCTCAAAATGGCAGTTGAAACATGCGTAAAGGCAATCGTTTTGTAAGGGGTGCTTTATGCCCCATTCCAAGAGAGGTGCCTAGTGCCCCGCTTTACCGTAGAGCTGAGAACCGCCTGACCGTCAACACCGAGAGGAGAAAGGCCTCAGGATTTAGAATACATGCATGTGATCATATCTACAGAAACACTCTGAGAGCGCGTGCTTCGTGGAGCAACGCAATATTAGCTGAAAATTCCTGTTGTTTCTTCTCAATCTCGGTTCTACATTTGATCATCACCAAAATTCGATCAAATGGTCTTCTGAACGGTATTAACAGTTCGTGCAAATTTCTTGAAAATTTTTGTCACAAATTTTTACTTTATTCTCACTTAGAATGAGAAAAACTGACAAGCAAACGAACGCGTCATCACCAGAATTTAGGCACTTGCTTTCACTTAGGCATTTTTCCAAGGTTCCGAAGATTTAGATTAGAGTAGATAGGCGGCAGTAGACGAACTAGAAGGTCTATTCCCAAAGAGACACCAGAACATACACTCCGGCCCTCTATGAGCTATTGTCATTATGTTAGTAGGATATAGAGGACTTGGGAAACGAGAAGAGAAAAAAGGCAGAAGGAAAAAAGAAAAAAGAAGGGGGAGAAGAATCTCAGCCGAAGAGATGATCATGAATGCAAGCAAGCATGATCGATAGCCGCTGATATGAGGAGCTTAAAGATTTAGATGGAGCAGAAGTGAGGAGAAGACGGATTAGATAGGCTTGATAGGTTTATTACACACAGACACATTTTATACATTACAATTATTTGGTAAAGTAGTAATACACTGTAGAGTAATGCATCTGCTTAGCCACTGAAAGTGTAACAAACTTTTTGTGTAAACATAAACCATAATAAACGCTATTAAAATTGCATGACGTGTTCTTTAATACCTGCTCACGCTTATCAGCAGCTTTGATTCACTTCTATTACCTTTCTGCTTCAAGTCTTTCTTGACTGTATCGCATAGACGATTCATCTGTCTCTCCATTCGTAGACTGTAGTAGTCTTGTACTCCGTATACGTTCCCTATCTTCCATCTTAAGTAGACGTGCGTCTTCAATATAGTGAGAGGCGAAAGTAAATCTCGAGTAAAACCCTGCAATAAACTTTATTGTAACTTCAGCCTAATTTGTATACATGTAAGCGTTCCGTAGCCAAGATACCGTCTTACAAACTTCAATACCTGCTTCACTGAACTGCTGAAATTTTTGGGCTATGAAAATTCGCACCGTCAGATAACGACAGTGTGAGGGATGATATGCGTGATATGGAGCTGGAGGAACACATGGTAATGGACAGAAATAAATGGAATAGCAAGATCTGCTTCAGTGATCCCCTCTGAACATGGATAATACTGGTATAGCAGAAGAAGTGAAAAACGGTAAGCTAGAAGAATTAGTTGTCTACTACCCGTGAAGAATCATCATCATCATCTCGTGATTGCTCCGTTGGTCATCTGCGGAATTTACGCGTCGTGACCTGAGAAAAAAAGTCACAAAATCGCACTCCAGAAGCTTCATACAAGTGTTTCGAGCAACACGTGTCTTCAGAGAAAGGGATAAGGATCAACCCTCGCCATGACAGATCCCAGTCGGAAATTATGGTTGTGATTATATTGTAGCACAACTATGATTATGGTCGAGACTTTGGTTGTTTATTATCGAAATATCCTCCATATTCAACCATTTATGGGGTGCAGTATGGTAGAGATATGTCATAACCTTCGACCATATTGTCAACCATAATTCCCAACCATAAATGCCCAATTACAACTATTAAGGTTTTATCTGCACAACCATGATCTACCATTGTGAACCGTAAAAAAACCATTCACTACCAAAATCGACTGTGTTCAGCGAATGATACAACTATATTCTACGAAGATGAACTTTTTTAATTGTTGATATATATTATGCAGTCGATGCCTGATTGTTTTGCTGATGATTAGCTGCTTATAATAGTAGTTTACTTATTACGTGCGTGTTAGGCCTGCAGCTCAGAATGTTCTAAGGCTCTAAACTTCAGAACGATGCTAGAGCAGGAGCTTGAACCAGTTGGTGCAGTTCACGCACGTTTAAATGTCAATTCTTTAACTCTAAGTCAGTATAGAGCTACTCTACCCAATGTAGAGGAAGTCACAACTCGATTGATAATTTTCGGGCGTATCCGTTGTCTGGGTACGAAAGGTTAAATATCTCATAAAACTTGACATCTCCCATATAAAGCTAATGGGAATAATTTCTTGATGAATCTTTACAGACATAAACTCAATGAACATCAAAATAGATGGCAATATTTGATCAAGGATTGCAATACTACTGTACATAACAAGAAATACACCAAATAAAGATAAAGATAATGGGTAACTACGATAAAGTGGCTAAACTTGGAAAAAAATCGGGAAACAAATAAAAACAACGTCAAGGCCGCCAGTGTACGTTCGAAGAACATATTGCTAGAGTTATCGCTGTGGGAAAAAAATGGAGTGGATGGGTTTTACGAACTTTCTCGTCACGCGAAATAGATGTAATGCTCACACTATGGGAGCAATTAATTCTTCCGAGAATAGAATACAGTTCCCCACTTTGGATGCCGAGTACAAGAAAAAAGCTTCAACAACTTGAAGGTATCTAACGATCGTTCACGGCCAAAATTCGAGGCATGCAGGAGTACGATTACCACAAACGATTCAGCTGTCTCCACTTGTATTCAATACAGCGCAGATTCGAACGATTTACAAACATATATGTTTGGAAAATTCTGGAACGTATAACTGTGAATGTGAATGAGCGGAATGTCGCCAGACACTCGGAAAGAACTGGAAGGACCTGTGATATCAGTATCCCAAGCAGAGATGGTGGAAAAGCTGCGGCCACAAAATATTCTAATAGCTTCGCTGTACGAGGAGCAAGATTGTTTAAGAAAATGCCTTGGCATATTCGAAACGCCACTGATATCAAAACTGTAGAGTTCAAAAATTTGCTGGATTCACATTTAAGAAGAATACCAGATAGACCAGCGGTCAGCGGTTACGTGCACTGTGGAGATAATTCGCTGCTGGCTCTCTCTTTGGTTGCAAACTGCGGCACCACAGAAGACACCCAGCAGAGTGACTCCACACACGTGAGGTGATGGGAGCAACGTCACCTGGACTTCTTCCGAAGACTCTCAAGGTAACTCAAGGTAGTGTTATATATACATTGCAATTTTTACATTTTATCGACAGGAAAGAAAAGACTGAAAATATGCACAATTTTTGCACTATGATATGAACTTTTAGATGTTTCGCATTCAAAATTATAGTCCTATAATATTATTTTGGTCGATTATGATGGGAATTCTAGCCATATTATTAAAATCCATGGCAATTCATACATATTCTGCCACATATAATGAGATGCATTCCCCTCATGATCGTACGTACGGAAATCCATTGATAAGCTACCATAGTTATGCTTTAGCATATGTTCTACCCTATCTAGTCTTTAAACATCGTTTTACAACCATCTAACATATATAGTCGTCAAAAATCCATGTACTACCATAGATCTTCGTTCCTTGACAAACCTTAAACAAACAATATTACCACCACCAATATCGACCTAAGTATACTAAAATGAACGTTATGTTATGTTCGACATGTATACCATGTTGTTTCATGATCCATAATCGACTTTAATCTCTCATACACCACTATATTTTACTATAATTACAACCATAATTTCCGACTGGGATGAGCTTTAATGTCGACAAATGCTCAATAATGCGCATAGGGCTGATGAACCCTTCACCCCATTGCAAATGAACGGTACGGTATTAACTGCTGTCACCCAACAACGGGACTTGGTAATCACTATTACAAGCGAATTACAACACAGTCAGTAAGTTGACATGAGCGTGAAAATGGCACCAGATATTTTAAATACAAGTCCAAGGACATCATCGTTCCTTTGAGCAAGGCGTTAGCGTAGCAACACTTAGAATTTCCGGTCCAATTCTGGTCGCAACATCTGTGTAAAGATATCGATAAAATGGAAAGACTCCAACGCAGGGCAGCGAAATTGATACCTCAGCTGCGAAATAAACCGTATGAAATGTCGCCTAAAAGAGCTGGGTCTGATCTCTTTCGAGCAAAGACGACTCAGGGGCTAATTAATAGAAACGTTCAAGTATTTGAATGGCTTCAACAACGTACCTACAATGGGACTCTTTGAAAGCGACCTCAATGATTGCTTGAGAAACAGCGGTCAAAAACTCAAACATGAAGCTCGAAGAACGACCTCAAGTCAGCAGTTCCTTCCCTATTTCATAGTCAGCATTTGGAATAGACTCCCTTCCGACGTTGTTAGTGCGGAGTCAGTTAACGCGTTTAAAACTAGTATTGACATACATAGGGAAAGACATCTTCCACAGCTAAGCACTCCTCCTTAAGGAGTCGCAAACTCTTAACGGCCAAAGCTTCCGAGGCCACCTTAATCCGTCTTCTCTCTCCCACTAAAACTACACAGTTTGACATCCCTAAGCTCCGCATGTCAGCGGCTCTTGATCGTGCTTGCGTGTATTCATGATCGTATATTTGTCTGGGACTCCTCCCCCTTTTTTCTCTTTTCTCTAGTCCTCTGTATCCTACTAACATAATGGCAATAGCTCATAGAGGGCCGGAGCGTAACGTTCAGGTTTTTTTGGTAATGGGCATATTAGTTCGTCTACTGTCACCTATCTAATCTAATCTTTTGCAACCTTGTCATCAATTTACAAAATCTGCAGTCGGGCATGTTTTTCACCTATCTATTTCGTCAAGAGCGTGACATGAAAGACAGCTACATATAAATATACTAGAGGGCCCAGCCGTGAAAAATTACTGCAAAATTTTTGTGACTGAGCTTTTTATTGTACCGGTTCCCAGTATAGATTTTGCTATATTTTAGGCCTCATTCCTGCAGGCCTGATCTTCCATTAGTGAAACGCGAGCTGTAAAACCATGAGATTTGCGATGGCACAATATCCCCCTGCAAGATAATAAGGAGTAACTAGAGCACTCTGAGAGCGCATACCTCCGCCAAGTGAGTCAACGGTAGCAAAAATTCAAATTGGCTCTGAAACCATAATTTTCTTTGCATAAACACCAAAATCTAATCATTTGTGCCTTTTTATATTAATAACAGCTTGTTCAATTTTTTTGAAGATCCGTTCATAACTTTTTGAGTTATACTGTTAACAAATGATATGACAAATATGAGTCAAACATACAAACGATCCAACCGATCTGCACCAAAATTTGATCATTTATGTCTTGTACCATTACTAACAACTCCTATAAATTTCATAGCAAACAAACGGACCATTACCAAAATCTCGTAATTTACTCTTTGTCATGAGCCTTGTTATTTCGTCGGCCCATGACCTCCTACGCGCCGGTAAAGTGAAGGATCGTAGGGTTCTTCAAGGAAAACACAGGTTCTGATCTATGTGTACTCCGAATTTCACAATTGAATTTACAAACATTTCACCACCGCACGCCAAGCCGGCGTCGGCCGCGAAAATATATAGTGCACCAGCCGCCCTGACACTCCGGCGGCCGCACTCTGACTCCTGCCGCCCTTTTCTCCTCGCAGGCCGCGGTTGGTACAAGGAAGGCTATGGTATTCTAACCACCTTCCAAATATCTAGCAACATTCAGAATAATTCTTTCTTAAAACTGTGAATACTTAATTGTAACCCT
>LQNS02278001.1:9822724-9837745 GCA_001587735.2 Parhyale hawaiensis
TGGCTTGTATTTCTAAGGCAATGAATTTCTTTGTAATTACAATATTTAAGACCAATTGTGCCTTTAGCGTAAAATCCAGGGACTCGAGTTTTCCTCCAATTTATAATAGCTTGGCAGACTTGCACATTTTTGGAATTCGCTTAAAACGCCCTTTATTTTGCAATAATGGAAGTTGAGAGTTGACGATATTTTTATTAGGTCTATGACACCCCTTGTTATGTACCTATCAACTCATGTTGATTTCATTAAAATCTATTCATGACTTTTTAAGTTATGGCATCGAGAAAAATGACGCAGACAAATAAACAAACGGATGGACATATCTTCACCAAAAGTTGATTATCTGTTCCTCGTAACATACTCAACAATCCCTGTAAATTTCATCCAAATCGGTCCATAACTTTTTGAGTTATCCTGGTGACAGACAGACAGATAGACAGACAAAGAGACAGACAAACACGACGAAAACATAACCTCCTTGGCAGAGGTAAATATCAGCTTGGAATTGATTAAGCGTTAAGCTGCACTAGGAAAAATATAGTTCAGTCAAAAGAATTCACTGGAAATGCCCAGTGCTCACCGTACTGTAGATACCAACTGATTGTTGAATCTCCAGCGTCGAAATTTGGCTGCGATGTAATTAGGCTGGGGGCAGACCGGAGCAACAAGCGACGCAATGCGCAATGCACGGGTGTCGCGAGGCATCGCAGTTGCGGCGGTGGGGGCAACAGACTGCTGTACCCTCCGTTACATTTTGTCCTGCAACAAATTTGCCGCGTTTCACGTCGCTCGTCTCGCCAGTGTGGCGGCGGCCTAAATTCAACACAAAAAGGCGTCTGCTCAGCGTGAAGATTCATCTACTACGATATCATTCAGCAATGAAAGCGGGGATCCAGAGGCTAAGGATCTAGAGACTGGGGTTCCAGAGGCAGGAGATCTAGAACTATATTTGTCACCGGTACTCTAAGCGCTGAAATTGTATTGTATCTCAGCTTTTTTTTCAGTACATGAATTTTGTCCTACTAAGCTCTGAACTGCGTGACGGAGAGACAGACCAACATGAGAGCAAGCGTCCAACAACTGTGTTTTATTATATAGTGGATCAAAAAATAAACTCACGACGGTGTTTGTTACATTGTGTTGATTTTAGTTGAACTGTAATAGTGTCTACGGCTATGTACTAATGTATGACTAGTTTGAGTCCCACCCATGTCACCGCAATGGCCTTTCAGAAAGGTAAACTAGCACAAAGTGAGAGAACAAGCCAGCAATTATCTCCCCACTCAATCAACGTACATGCAGGGCATATTCAACACGAGAAAGAGAGGAATATGTATCTGACAAAGTTTATTCAAGAAATTTATTTTCCGGTAATTTCAGGCACGGTGATCGACAGATGAATTTTTTTCTCTTTTATCATTCAGAACGGGACGGAGCGACGAAGCAAACAAGCAAGAAATTAGTCGACAAAAAACAGTGTGTTATTATTAAGTGGATAGGCAGATCAAGCAACAATAATTGTTGTTGGTGCTATGGATCCTAGTTATGTTCACACAGAAGAAACATGATCACAACTCACAAGCTTGAACACCGAAGACTTGCCACTCCTTGTTCTTTGCCTGCATTTGGACATCGGGATACACTACGGGTGCCTCGCTCCTGATATTCTTCACTAAACCTCACACCAAACCTGCACAGCTTAATCTGTCTGTCTTGTCGTTGGTATTTCCATTTAGTTTCTGGGTCCTTTCCCCCATGATAATTGTTCATACTGTACGTGTTTTTCTTTCTCCCATCGGGCAGAAGTGTCGCGTAGCAAGTCTAATACAGGCTTCATTCTGTCAAACTTTTGACTGCTTCGTTTCGAGATGACGGTCAACTACGGACAATCTGTGGTTACCACTAAGAGCTTTGGGAGTTTTTCGAAACTTCTCTTCAGGTGAGCACAAGGCTAAGATTTTATTGTTTTTTGTAAAAAATGCGGAATATGGTTTACTATTTATGGAGTTTGCGCCGTACTAGGGGGAAATACAAACTTTACAGGAAAAAAAATTGGGTAAACAATTTTTCTAAAATTATGCGTTTACTTTCGAATCTCAATACGTACTCGTTTGATAGTTAATTTCATTAACTACTTCCTTCAACAAGTACATTCAAGCTGGTGAAGAAAATTTTGTGAATAGCTAACATCATTATAATCTATCAAGAAATAGAGCTTTCAATTTGGCGTGCGCGCAGTAACTACTTGTTGCACGACCACGCATGGTAGCGCTTGACGTGGGTATGCACGAAGCAAGGAGACTTTTTTCCTATCGTCTCGTGGTAGACGTATCGTTGGACGATCTGCCAGGAGTAAATTTTATTTTTATAACTGAAATTCGAAAGAAATTTATAATAAACAGAATTATCAAAGAAAAACTGAGTTTTCGTGGAGATTGAATTTTGATTATTCATTACCAAACTAAGTGAGTGTTTACTCAAAATCGCGTGCGATCGCCTAAATTGAAACGCGATCTGACCCCCTCACATAGCTAGGCGACTTGCATGGTTTCATGGCAGCTACTATACATCGGGGCTTGCAAAACTCCTATTACAATTCGTTTTTGCACGTTTGTGATTAACTTTCAAGAATAAAAATAATTCTTAGTGGCTCTAACATAAAATTTGGATTTCAGGTAACAAGCGCGAGTAGTAATAATAGTAAGCTGCATGCACGCCCCAATGGAAGAAAAAATAATTGAGATATATTCTGCTCCTCCTCAAGGGCCCCAAGTCGTCGGACACACTGTAGAGCGCCTCATTGACGCCCAAGTGTCACTGTAGTTGGGTGCTTTGTTGTAGACATGCAGCGGAGCTCTGGCACGTCGTGGCCGAAGCTAACAACGTAGGCTTTCTACTTACAAATTATCTTTTGAGCGATTGCAGCAATAGAGTCCCATGCTTTCCCAAATCGTAAGGACAACGGCAACAGTGCTGTTGACTTTGCTCTTGCATGCGAACAGTTAGCAAGGACCTTCCTGATGATCCATAAGACACTGATACGTCACCAATGTAATAAATTTGTCACTGCTGGTGGTCGCAGTTACGCGCTGGTCTCAAACAGGTCCCAGTTAACAGCTTGTGAGCTCCGACAAAGCAATGGCTGAACAAAAAACTAGGGGAAACATGATAAATCTGGCAAAATTGTAGGGTAAAAATCGAAAAAGTTACAATAAAAAAGAATAATACCTAGACAACACGGAAAAGCAACATATTACACGCCAAACACATAATTATTTGTGAATCCTACCTTTCCATAACAACCCAAAAAAGATACATACCTGTACAACACTAAAATTGGCCGTTTCATTTACGGAAAAGCAACATATTACATGCCAAACACATTATTGGGTCATAGTGCAGAATTAACACATGGATTTTTGTTATTTCTGGCAAATTTTCTGGTTGAATTAGTATTTACGAATACTGAAATAAACATTTTGGGTGGATGAAAGATTTTTATAGCAACAATGGGGCTCTTACATATAAGGTTAGGTAGGCATGGACTGGTTCAGCTAATACCTATGTAGTGGTAGTTTTGCTTACAAACATGAAGCTATATCTGCTCTGCACTTTATATATATATATATATATATATATATATATATTCTCATAGGATATTAGCAGAATCAGTCTTTGCCTACCTAACCTTATATGTAAGAGCCCCATTGTTGCTATAAAAATCTTTCCCCAACCCAAAATGTTCATTTAAGTATTCCTAAATACTAATTCAACCAGAAAATTTTCCAGAAATTACAAAAATCCAGAAGTGTAAATTCTGCACTATGACCTAATTAATGTCTCAACGCGCTGAGGCTGCTACTCCCTGGGTTTACAGCTCTAGAGTGGTGTGGAAACGTAGCCAAATTGTAATATGTTGCTTTTCTGTGAATAAAACTGCCAACTGCAGTGCTGTATAGGTATTTTTCTTTTTAGGGTAACTTTTTCGATTTTTACCCAAAAGTTTTGCAAGATTTATCATTCCCCCCCTAGTTTTTTTTACCCTGAATCCCTCCCCTCCCCACCCAAAAACCCCGGTTTCCCACGGATCCCCCATTGTCGTATGCTATAGTAAGGATTTTTGTTCGTATCTGGGTTTTTTCCCTATAACTCCAAAACTAGGTCCGACCGCCACAAACGGACTTTGGATTCGTATTGTACATCCAGAAATACATCAATTAAAATATATGGTATTTTTTATGTGCCCTTAAACTGCATTTTTAGCAAAAGCTCTTTAAAATACAAATTTCACAAGTAAAGTTGATAAATTTCGACTTACAATTACTGCTAGAGCGTTTAGTACTCCACCGATAATAAGTATGCAACTGTAGTTTTTTCCCCTGTAAACCATGATCTTCCGCGGTAATTTTTCATGGAGGATAGTACTAGTATGAAGAATGAATGATATATTATGATTATAAAATAAGCCATATCAGTACTTAGGAAGCCGTGACTATGTTGTTGTAATTGATTTCTTCGTCTGTCAACCTATTCGTTTGACATTTTATTTCCTTATTTCTAGCAAACTGATTTTTGCATCGCACAGTTAACAGCTGTGATCGTGCAGATATTATTACCGTTCTTTTTTCTTCACGGAAGCCCACGCTCTCCGTATCTATTGAGCAAGTAACAGGTATGAACTAATTAACACTGTTTGCTATCTGTCTCTCCACCTGACGTCACAGGAATAGGCGTGGCTTGACACGCTACCTGCGCGTGAGTTAACCTGTTAACGTTGTTCAGCTATGGACAAACCAGAGCATGGCTGAACAACGACCAGGTTAACTCACGCACAGGTAGGTGTTAAGCCCCGCCCACTCCTGTGACGTCAGGTGGGGAGATAGATAGCAAATAGTTTTGATTAGTTCATACTAGTTACTTGCTTAATAAATGCGGTGAGCCTGGGTTCCCATGAACAAAATAGAAGGGTAATCATTTCTACACTATTACCGCTGTTAACTGTGCGATGCAAAAAATCGGTTTGCTTGAAATAAGGCAATAAAATGTCGAACGAATAGGTTGACCGGCGAAAAAATCAATTACAAGAAATTAGCCACGGCTTCCTATGTATTGATGTGGCTTATTTTGTAATCACAAATATCATTTTACATACTAGTACACTCCGCGTAAAACATTACCGCGGAAACACATAGCTTACAGGAAGATATCCACAGTAGCATAGGTACGTATTATCGGGGCACTACTAATCACTCTAGAAGTAATTTAATTTCAAATTTAATAACTTTACTTGTGAAATTTGTATTTTACAGAGCTTTTCTCGTCAAAACTTAACACATGGTCAAACGGAGGAGTGTTTTTTTACTAGTTCAAGCTTAATATATTAGTCGTTCGAAGGCGGTATTTCACTTGATTGAACAGTTTCCCCATCGACATAGCCTTTTCTTTCGACATTTGTAAGAAAATAGTAATTATTAGGGTAACTCAACTAGACATGCGTTCAAAATTGAACGAGAAATATTTCGTTTCATGTTTCATGACTTCTTCAAGAGAAATTAGCGTTTTCTGTGGTTACATGGAAAAATCTGGAGGAAAACTGAATTACTCATAATTACTGCGTAGTAGTTTATCATTTTACAGGGGCAAAAAATGTTTGAAGCACAGTAGACGATACTGGTGAGAGCGAAAACTTGGTGTACTCATTTACTGTCAAAACTCACTTTTTTCGCTATTCCGGAGCTTTGGGAGAAAGAAGAAGGTTCACCAAGTTATTTTTTGTGATCAAAATAGCCGAACATGAATTATCAGCCCATGGTAGCGGAAGTATTGGTATAAATGAATAAGGTACTTGTGAAACACCGACGTTCTTTTCCCCACCTGACGTCACACGAGCAGATGCGCAGAACCGTCTCAAAATGGTCAAGCGATGAGTTCACCTGTTACGTTGTTCAGCCATGAACCAGAGGATCTCAACTCTGAGCTATGTAAGTGTAACTGAGACTGCACCCCCGCCTACACGTCTCGTCGAG
Source organism: Parhyale hawaiensis (assembly GCA_001587735.2). Classification (NCBI taxonomy): domain Eukaryota; kingdom Metazoa; phylum Arthropoda; class Malacostraca; order Amphipoda; family Hyalidae; genus Parhyale; species Parhyale hawaiensis. The sequence goes on from LQNS02278001.1 coordinate 9,828,751, forward strand.
CGATAATCAATATAACCCAGAACATTAAACCACTCGAGTTCACTCCCCAGCCACGTCTCTGTTAAAATTAAAGCTGAGAAACCGCCTCTTAGTGATTAATAGTAAAAACAAGTACGTCCCAATTTTGTTAGTAGACGTGATGTTAATATGGATTGTTTTCAATGAGCGTGACCTTGCTTGAGACTCAGCAGCGAACTTCTCAGATTCGCAACAAAATGAATCGTTTCTGGCAGCCGAATTCACAATTGGATTATGGGATAAAAGGCGTTTATACTTACTGAAAGATACAAACAAGTGGGAGTATTGCAAAAATCACTACCGAGTGGTCCATCAGCTTCCTGGAGTCTGATTCTGAGGACTTGAAACCGAAAATCCGCCTTCTTTGGCACAAAGCGCAAATCCATGCATTTCGGTTGCCTCAAGATGAAGGCGGAGAGCAACGTCGACGAGAGCCACGCTGATCTTGGGATGGGCCACCACGACCAACTGGAACAGGCTCATCGCGTTCTCTGTGGACACGACCTTAGGATAATCGCTGTCACTATTACTAAGCGGATATTTCCATTGCTGCAAATAAGTAGAAAATTACCTTGGCCTCAGTAGTCTATGAACTGCACTCGATCTTCACTTTTAGTACTGATATAGTTGAACGATTGGCATCGGGTCAGCACAAGTACATGTCAGTTTTGTCACTGAGACGCCACTTGAAGTAGGTGTAATTGGAACCCTGTCACATGTGCTGTCTACAGTGAAATGGAGGTCATCAAATAGTGGCAGAAGTACGTAATACAGTTGATGGCTATAGTATGCTTAATTCAAAATTATGAGACCCGTCTGCCTTCAAGTCTTCACTGCCAGAACGAAAGCGAGAAAACCCCATCAGTTTTGGCTTACTCACTTTAGGGCTAGACCAGATGAGAAGGGACTCGCTCCCTTTTAGGGGCAAATTGTGATTGGATAGATCCATACTAGGTTGTAGTGAAGTGCCATGATTTCTACATTATGAAAAAGTGAATATCATTTTTGGGGGAAATAATTAAACTGAATAACTCTGTTTTATTAATTAAGTACAACTAGTGACATGGTAAACAAGGCACAGCCTTATACTAGAGTTACATTTGATACAGAAATCGGGTAATGCCATCATTACAAATGACACTGCCTTGCGGGCCATTGCTTGACCCCTGTTTGGTAATATAGTATGCGTTCCCATTGGCTGTATACATGTTTGATCGTTGGTAGCCAGGAATCACTGTGAGTAAAGTGTTTGGAGATTTTTCGTTCCTAATATGGAGACTGAGAGCGCATTTTGTTGTCCTGACTTGGTGACAATCAGTATACTTTTGAGATTCAGAGCATGTTACCTACTGCGGGGAGCTTTCGTGTTTCTTTCTTCATATCCTGGTTATCACGAACATCACTGGTGATTTTTGACCCAGATAAGAGAAGCTGACTAGATAAGTGAGATCGGCACCATTGAGCCAAGTTACATTAGCGGTGGACAGGTTACTTTTTCTACGTTTGAGGCACATGCAGACATTTTAACAACATTATATTAAATGCAGAGTTTGCCAGTATCGTTCTCGCAAGCTGAAAGTAGTTTTTTCAGCTCACCGGAATTGGGCGCGGCTATGGGCATGTCATCAGCATGGTTGAGAGCATTTACTGCATTACAGTTAATACTAGCTGGAACTTGTGAAAATCCCGAGACTTTAGGCATACGAAGTTTGAAGATAATGTTCCAAGTCAGACAGCCAATTTTCTACCTATGACCTGCCAGCAGGAGCAGCTTTAAAAAAACTTTGACTCGTCTAGTTCCCTCCGAGATCGTATCTAGGGTACCCTATTTTTCCCCTGTATGGTACCCTGCATAGTACCGAAAATATCTGTGTAAATTCTACAGAAAGAAGCATTATTCCTCAATTATGATGCTCTCGGACCCGTATCACGCATACAAAGTGTGAAAGATGTTCCAAGCTCAGTTCATTTATTACAGATAATTATGTCAGCTCTCAGGGAACACATTTTCGCCCAATCTTAGCCAATCCGCGACCGCCATGACACCATCTCAGCCAATCAGTGACCGCCGTGACTGGCGTCAATTTCAGCCAATGGGCGACTGCCACATCACTATGCTGGTGTAAACAATTGAGGCCGCGAGCGGCGGCTCCTTATACAGTAGTATACTAGAAAGACTTTCCCGCCAATTGTTTATCATTTATTACCTCAAATTGGCACTACCCATACTGGCAATACCCTTAATGACATAAGTAAAGGAAAATGATAGACCATAGATTTGATGTATTGCATTGCATCTTGATTTTCAGCGCCATAGAAAGAACTGAGAAAATCATCTGAAAATGTTTGCCTAAGTTGAAGCAAATGCTTTGGTGGAATAGAATGATTCGTATGAGTTTAAAAAGACAAAAGTAGACGATTTTCGTTCACCAAGAAAACTGCATTGCAACAAGTTATACAGTAGCGTGCTATACACTCATGAAAAGCACAATAAACTACAACTGAACAATTTTACAACCGTTTATATAATAAGCAATCGCGAAACACACTTAACCTCTAGCACACACGATGCAATATTGGAAATTACCCAAGATGCCTCTGTCTTGGCATCACTCAGGATGCCCCGCTGCAAAAGGAGTGACGCTATTGGCTGTTACATTTTTGTGTGACGCCACTATGCTGCCACTGCAGGTGCTGCAGACTCTATTGCTTGACATAACTACCTGTAGTTGAACTGTGGTTCCAAGTCAGGTAGTGGATTTATCACCGAAGACCTGCTAGCAGCGGTAGCTTAAATTTGAACTTGACTCCTTCTTCTATTGCTCCCTCCCAAGGTAGTGTTAAGCATACCTTAAATTTTCTCTATCTAATACTGATAAAAGCGTTACGGTTTCGTTAACATAGTAACTAACTAACTAGCGGAAGGACAAGTGAAATTATAATATAGATCTAGAGGAAATTGCGTATTTGTGCTTTGGTTTTCACTGATGCCCACCTCCAGTTTCCGAATCTTGGAGCTATGGAACAAGTATGATTTAGGAAGTTAATGAAACCTCCCAAGAATCCTGCAGTTTCACAACATTACTTTAAACAATGCTAGAATATGTACCACCTCATAGCTGATTTGACGTAATTTATGTCCTATAACGGATGTGTTGTCACTGTAGACTGAACTGTCATCAGCGCTCGAAAATAACTTCCTGCGTACGCTGACGATACCTTAAGCCATTCTAAAAATCAGAATTGAATACACCCAGTTTGTATTGGTTGTTGAGGAACTCAGTATTTTTGGGGTTGGCGAAAATGCTGTGCATATCCTGTGCTTACTCGTTTGTGCCTCCGATTTGCCACTTCTTGTACGCTGTGCCATGTGTGCCACAAAGTCAATTTACTGCACTCCCAGATCGACATATGAAACTACACCCGGTTCTTGTTATATGCGGGGTATTCATTAGTGATAAAGCTCGCATGAGGCTAATTCCTATATATCAATTCTATTTTTACTTCCGCCGAGGGGATTATGATTTCGTCGAGTTTGTCTCTTTGTCTGTCTGTTACCAAGATAACCCAAACAGATATGGACGGATTCTAACGAAATTTACAGGGACTATGAGCTATGTTAGGAGGAACAGATGACTAGCTTTTGATAAAGATCCGTTTTTCTGTTTGTTTGTCTACCTCATTTTTCGCATTGTCATCACTCAAAAATTTATGAGCGAATTTTTATAAAGTTTGCATGAGTTGTTAGGTATCTTATGAAGAGTAAATTAACAAATTTTCCTAACGATCTGTTTATTCATTTGTTTGTTTGTCTCTGTGCTTGATTTTATGCTTCTAAGCAAAATAACTCAAAAGGTAATGTACAGATCTTCTTGTAATTTACAGAAGTTGTTAGTAATTTTGAGATACATAAATGATAAAATTTTGGTGATGAATGGTTGGTCTGTTTGTGTATGTTACTAATATTTCTCAGAATGTTTGTTCGCAGCATAACTTGAAACGTTATGAAGGGATCATCAACAAAACTACAGAAGCTGTTATCACCGTCCAAAGGCACAAATATTGAATTTTGGTGTAGGTGCGAAGGAAAATCATACTTTCACAACCAATTTGCATCTGTCATTACTTTTACCTAGCTTGGCGGAGGTATGCGCTCTCAGAGTGCACTAGTTACATTATATAATAGGAATTACCTCCTCCGACACATTTTTACCGAACTGAACAATAAATCTGGCACTTCTCCATAATAATACTACCACAGTAGCGCAGAACAGAAACACAATAAGAATGTTGTATATCACAACAATGAAAATGAATGCAATGCTAAGAAGAAGAAATACCCTACTGAAGTAATGCTTATTTTCAAATCGCTGATAGGTAACCAGGTGTGAAAATGAGGCTGGGTGGGTAGCGGTAGTGGCGGGAAACAAGAGAGAGCACGAGGCTGCGAGTCGGTCGCCCTCGGTTCAGGTCGGCCCGCCTGACCCACAACAGACAGCACGAGAGCAAATTTTTGTGGCGAAAAGAGAATCGGTGGTCACAATTCGGTATTCACACATTCCTAATGCGCTTATAACAAGAATCACATGTTGTTGTTTCATCCGTGATTCGTATTAAGCAGTCTTAAAACTGGAGCGCATAGATTCCATCACACCCTGTGCAACTTTAATAAATATTAACGGGGTGTGCCATGGCAATGTGATCTGATCAAATTGGTGCAGAGAGGTAGAAGCGCTCATCTCTAATAGTAAGACTAATAACAATATCATAACCTTCTGCTGGGCAGGTGGCGCGGCAGTGTGTACAAGTTGGTGTGGCTGGACATGCTGGTGTACTCGCTGCTGTACTTCAGCCTCTCCTTTGTGTATCGCTTTGTTCTCTCTGAGGAGGGGAGAAGGTATGTGCAGAAGTTAACTACATCGTTGTTGGCTAATTGAAAAAGATACTTAACATAATATTAAGGTATTTCAAGCTTGGCTGTGGATATAACTAAGGAAGAAAATATTTAAGGAGACATACTAAGTAAAACGCACAGACCCTACACCCTAGAAGAGTAAGTCACTCACAAAAGTGACGCGTCACAGTGTACAGTCTGAAGAGTTTGGACTCCGGAATGGGATTCCGCTGTTGTGGCAAAAGCTACTGAGCAATTAGCGCTTTCGAGGAAGTGTCAGGTGATCGAAGGTAACGTCAGTGTATCAGCGGAACTAATAGATTTTCATACACTGCTTGATGTCAGGGGAGGGAACTGCAAGTGTTGTGATTTGTGGACAAAAATGAGATAGTTCAATTTAGCTAATATACGAAATTAGATAGCAAGCACTAAACTGACCAAACGACCCATTTCCAGAGAGGAGCCATGACTCACGCTCCGGCCCTCTATGAGCTATTGCCGCTCTGATAAAATTTATTGCGTAAAGAATTTTTAAAACCAGGGTTAAAACGAAGACCATTGATCTAACAGACATGGCTATTTAAAAATGAGCGTTTCGACCATATATGCCATTAAATAGATATGCTTCTATATCAGTCGTCTTTGCTTTAATCTTGGAATTAAAATTGTGTTGTTTTTCGCAACCTAACTTGATAAATCAAATTCGTCAATGGTACGGTGAAGATCGTGTGCGATCTTATCGAGTTTTGCATGTTCTTCTCGTCATCTGGAAAAGGCCAGATTAGACCACGATTTTCTAAAAAATGCAAGGTTTACAATGTGGTACCCAGATTCCTACGTTATGAATTATACAAGAAATGCTTACACTCTACCCAGATCTACAAGGCATGGCAAGCGAAGCTCTTCTCACAGGAACATAATTTCAAGGGAAGAACCGTCACAAACATCATCAAGCAAGTAGAGAACAGAAAGAAATTGTAAGAACAATATTTTATGCCGTGATGGTTGTGCTTGTTAACCGTATCGTTATCCAGACTGTGAATGAATTATCAAAGTACAAAAATTACTCGCATCAGGAAGTTCCTTGACCTGGGTGTAAAAATTAACTTAGAACCTTGTGATCCAGATTCTGTTAGTTTCAGTGTTAGATAGCTTACTTTAGCTCATAGGCCCGAAGTGGCAGCAGCTTAAAGCGTCGGACGTTGACTCCCAAAGCCACAGGTTTGTGCCTCGTTCCCAGCTGGGCGAGTTCTTCGCGGCGCTTAACGTGATCAGTCAGCATCCGGTTTGCATACTGCCGTGGGTAAACACCTTCTCTAGCAATGAAGAGGTTTGGGGAGGTCGCAGATTGTCGCATGGAGTCTTCCACCGCTGGTGCCATAGCTCTAGACAATCCGTGATCGACAGCCGCCATCTACTCCTTTGGGGCTTGTTGGCCTATATCTGCAGCACAAACCAGTGCAGGCAGGCTTCCCAGTTGGGTTAGGGTCAAGTTGACTTTAGCTTTTACATATATAGGCTTAAGTTTCTCTTAGCATTTGGACTACGTTTTTGTTTTCCCGTCTACTCGCTGAATTTTTATAGGGATTTCTTACCTTCTGATTAACCAGTTGTTTTACTTAGGGAATACCCAGTTATAAATTTCAAAGATTATATTTTACTGACCAATTGGAATTTCTACTCTGAGCTACTTCAATAATCATACGTATAAAAATTTAAACCCTATAAAATGTTATCATGTTATCTTCCAATATGACAAAAGCTGACATAGTCATGTTAAACGCATCGTCAAGAAACTGGCAGTTGGCGGTCACAAGACTAGATACAGGTAGAAGCGATGCTTTACTTGATCGATGCAAATACGGGGAGAGTCTGTCAAAATATCAAACAAAAACCACTTTAAGGAGGCCTTTTAAAAATTTTTCTATTTTTTTATTGTTGAACCGATTTTTTCTGAAATTTGCACATAAAATGTAGAATTTAAAAATAAGAACATTTTGTTGGTGTAACTTTTTCAGTTTAGGCCTTAGTTTTTTTCAGAAAATGAGATTGTCATTTTTTTTTATCAATTTTAAATAGAACGTAAGTCGATTAGTTTTTATGCTACACTTAAAAAAAAACAGTTTTGGAATACTTGAAATATTCCCTACAAATCTAAGTGTTTTTTTTTTCAATTTCCTCTTCGTTTTCTATTGACATGAGACTTTAGATGGGTTACCGAAGAATTCATAAAATATGTAAATTTTCTCGATATTTCATATAATAAAAAAAAATAATAATAAAAGGAAATTGATAAAATCCCCACTTATTTTTATAGGAAATTTTTCAAGGATTCCAAAACTCATCGACTTACGTTCTTTTTTATTCTGAAAAATCAAATTTTTCAGGACGGCAAATTTTATATTTTTGTGGATGAATTTTGTTAAACATGCGCTGTTTGCAGTGGAAATGCACTTGACATGTTTTATCTATAGTACATTTCCACCTACAAATACCTTACATTCGTTATTCATTAATAAAAATATGCAGTAGCTATACCTTTAGATGAATAAATAATGAAAAGTCAATTTTTGACCCCTCTGGACCCCCTTTGCCCCCTTTTTTGAGGGGTTCTAGTGCTGCTAGCCCCCTAAACGTTTGGGACGTAATAGCCCTTGATATACAGATAATTTTGAAGGAAAAAAAATAAATTTTCACCCCCTCCGGACCCCATCCGGACCCCCTTTGCCCCCCCTTCCTTCGGGGGTTTCCAGTGCTGCTAGCCCCATAAAAATTTGAGACGTTATAGCCCCATACCTGAGGACACTTTTTGAGCATAAAACCAAAAATTGAAAATTATGACCATTTTCCGTGAAAAGGCTCCCTTAAGGAAATGATTGATCCGATAGGTACGTAGAACGGATAGAAGATGAAATTAGCAACTTTCTGCAAAATTTAAAAATTTCTCCCCTCATCTCTGAAACTGTGAATAGGAATCTTTTAGTTACTGGTTCGGCCCCGGGAAATTTATGTGGAATACCTATGGCTCATAAACCAGATTTTAGAGAGCTATTTTTGCAACGCACAAGGCCCCTTGCTACAAACTTTCAAAATTCTTGGTACCCATTCTTACCCTCATATCTTTAAATGAATATATTGTTAGTACTTTTCAAATCGAAGCAGGTCTTCAGAAATACAGTACCTCGATTTTTGATCGAACATATGAATTATATTCCAGAAAATATTCTACATGCCATCGTCAATCAAGGAAAGAAATAGTTTTATCTCATCTTGTTATGCAGTAGAAGAATTATACCTACGTAAATCTTTAAGAGCGGATGAAGAGGACCAACCAAGGGAGCAAGCAAGACGGTGAGCGATAAAGCAAGCAGTCAACCAACCAACTTACCAGCCAACAACTGTGTGTTATTGTATGGTGGATTAATTGATACTGTCTGTGATATACCAGACCTACACTACGCCCTTCCAACTTGCTTTGTTTCACTAATCCAAATTTTCTAATGCAGCGCATCCCGTCTAACTCAATCCTTACCACTTAACCCTGATGAACTCTATGTAACCCAACACTGTCTGTTTATTCGAATAAACCAATACCTCTTATGCTAACGCCCGTCCGTGAATTCGATCATCAATACGCATTTAAGGGGGTCGCTTACAAATTTCGAATTTTTTTTTATTAGTGGTCCGATCTTACTGAAATTTTCACATACTATGTAAAATTAAAAACAAAACACTTTTTATTCGTGTAACTTTTTCCATTTAGGCCTTAGTTTTCTATATATATCTATATATATATAATATATATGTATATATTTTAAATGAATAGAACTGCCTCAATTTTTATGCTATAATAAAAACAAAGACAGTTTTGGAATCCTTAAAAGATTCCCTACAACAATTACGTTTCATAATTTTTTTTTCTTTTTCTTTTTCTATTGACGTGAGTTTTTAGATGGGTGACTGAAAGAGTTCAGTCACCCATCTAAAATCTCACATCAATAGAAAACGAAAAAGAAAGAAAAAATTATGAAACGTAATTGTTGTAGGGAATCTTTCAAGGATTCCAAAACTGTCTTTGTTTTT
>LQNS02278001.1:9844884-9857558 GCA_001587735.2 Parhyale hawaiensis
TTTTGCTGGATTTCCTTTAGCAGCGTATTGGGCTTCCCGGTGTTGCAAATGCTTCATTTGGGTTGTATTACCTGTCCGTGGGAGCCCAAGCGTGAAGTTTTAATAATAATAATAATAATTTAGAGCAAAGATGCCAATACTACCAGTTTTCTTTATCCAGGGCGTATCTTGGCTACGCCTTAGACCCTATGAGAAATACCATCCGCTACCAGCAAAGCGAGTAAAATTTTTGTAAAGAAAAACGAAAGCGTAGATATGATACAGGTGAAATGAAGTCAAGTCTCTAATTTACGCGTATCTATTTGTGAAGAGCGTGACACACACACACACACCCACACACACACACACGTAGATACAAGCGTATTAATATATAGATAATTTCAGCAATCGATGATTAGAGGAAGAAGCTGTTCAGGGACTTCTAGGTGTCTGTTTATTTTCTTTGACTCTTGTACGCTATAGAAAGCTTCAACTACCTAACGAGTTTACCAGTTTTTGACTTTTTGTAGAACTGTTGCATCATCAAAATTAAAGAATGGTTTTATTCGCGGCAGTGTTGGTATATCAATGACAATTCCTGCTTCCTCCGCACATTGTTTGCATGTTCTCCAATGCGTGTTTTTAAACACATTATGTGCGGAGGAAGCAGGAATTGTCATTGATATACCAACACTGCCGCGAATAAAACCATTCTTTTAATTTTGATGATGCAACAGTACTACAAAAAGTCATTCGAAAGAGTCATTCTTGAGGACGTGAACATAACAATTTCTTCCCGCTGCTCAGGAGTCTCTTTCACGTGAGGTGCCATGTTTCAAGTTACCACATTAGCATTCTCACCGTCAAGATCTTCAGTACATGTGCTTTAACTTACAACGGACTACTGGCCCCATTTACACTCTTACAAAATCTCTGCTAGCAAGAGAATAAAACGTGACAAGTTAAAAACAATAACAAACAATCTATTCTCTAATGTATTTAATATAGTTATGTTTGTCCTGATATTTTGGAGAAATATGTTATATACATTCCTTAGGGCCCCATCAAAAGATTTAGTAACCTACTCTACATGGTAAACCTTTGTTTTCAAAAAATGAAAACTGTTCTCTTATTTTGCCCGCTAGTGTACAAAGCTCCCTTAAATAGCTGAAGAAGACTCGGGAATCGCTGATAGTATTAAAAAGTACCGGTATTGGACAGGGCCTGTACAATTGGCGGCCAGGTCGTAGGGGTGTCAACGGAAACTGTGTTGAACTGGAACTGACGGCCGATCTAGGGGGTAGAGGTATCAAGACTGCGGCCCGACGAGGCCGTGGAGTGAACATGAACAGTACTGTGGTCCGATGAGGCCGAGTATTGAATGCAAACCCCACTGTACCGCCAGGTGCCCTGAACTAAACTGTGCCGTAAAGTGGACGGCAACTATTGGCCCGAGGGGGTCTGGGCTTGTAATATGAACTCCTCTGAGCCTCGAAATGACCTGAGTTGAACTCCAAGTGAATTTGTAAAACTTGCTGCCACTGCTTCCATGTGTGACTCCTTTATAGATGTATAGGCTTCCAGGTATATCTCTCAGGCAGTGCGCTTGGAGAGCACCTAGTTTACATAATTGACGAGAGGACAATGCAATTTTATTGAATTATAGTAATTTGTGGTTGAATTCTACGGGGAGGTAATCACGAACTACTAGGATTTTCCTCACCAATCGTTTGCACACTTCACTTCAATTTTGAATAATTTTTGCAGTATTTAGGCTGGACTTACGATCTCAATTTCCTGCGCTAGAAACCTGCAATTGCGACCAGCCTTTTGTTAGGATTTTGTGCTTTACAAACTCGAATGAAAAATTGCGCTTCGGGGTTTTGCACTTTTGGGAAACATTTGCCAGCACCCACGTCTGAAAAATTTTACTAGCTACAACGTGTCTCTAACAACATTGCTACGTAGAGATCATGCAATGATCTGACGACAGGACATTTGCTGACACTACTGTATTTAAAACAATATAAAATGTTTCTTGCGCAGAGATGCTATTCTGCTATTTTAAGGAAACTCAGTCTAAATCACACAGAAGAGGATCACTCGCATTAGTCCTGTTCTATTGTCCTTGCTAAGTCATCCGACTTTTTTGTGTTTAAATTCGCTCCTGACGAACAGTTTCCAACGAGGTATTTACAAGCACCCTAATCTAAAATTATTCATTCTGCATGGACCTTCACCCAGTGGACTCTGCTCTGCTTTTTCGATATCAATTTTTTTTACGAGGCTTGAGTAAGCATCTGGAAAGCTCCTCTGAAATATAAAACCACAATTTACTGATGATATCTGTCCGATACCTGTATTATTCTATAAGTATAGCGCAAACCCTTTTCGCAAAGTTAAAGCTTTATATTTTATTACCGTAAAATACTAGTAAAATAAGTAATTAACAAGCGGTATGATCTGCTATTGGATATACTATTGTCAGCCAGAAGTGAATGTTGAAACAAGTTAGCAGCTACTTGCAATATACCAGTTCTAATGTATTGGTTGGATCTTGAAAATTACTTTTATTAGCCTCCATCTTTTATTAACGTCTGGAACATCGGCACTGCGTACCCGTGGACTGGATTGCTTCCTCTTATCTATTGTGGCATTTCAAACATCAAAACTGGGTAGTTGGTGTGAGCTGGTGTGCTCCAGTCATTACCTACGTTACCTAACTTTGCAAGCACCTTTTTATTGCAATGCGTTCCATCCCAAAATAGTGTGGGGCTTACACTCGACAACACTCGATGTCTGACACTCTTGTGTAGACTGTGTATTTAACAGTAATACACACATTGTTACGATTCACTCAAATTTTATATGTGTGGCATTGAAGTGACATTGCTTCTCTGGTGAGACTTCTCCTTGTATTTGCAGCCAGTTCGAGCAAGTGTCCCTGACGTGCCAGTACATGTCGGACTTCATCCCTCTCGCTTTTGTGTTGGGCTTCTACGTTACGATGGTGGTGAAGCGATGGTGGGAGCAGTACGGCTTGTTTCCCTGGCCTGACAGCTTGGCAATCATTATTTCCACTTCACTCAAGGGACATGTGAGTAAGCTGGGTAAAAGTTTGGGGTTTTACTTATCGCTTTTGTTGCATCCTGACGTCAAGTATTACTAATGTAACGGTATATTACAGTAAAAAAATGAAAGAATTCGATACATTTACAACTAGGTTAATCCTATAATTATCCACGCTAAAGAAATTCAACATGAAACATTGTTTTCATTTACGTTTAAACAGACTGAAAATTTGATTTAACATGCACTGAAGCCGTGCAAAAGAATCATCAATCATACAATGTCAGTGCATCCCTGAAAGTAAATCATGCGAAAGCCAAACAAAAGTATGTTTGGAACATATCCAGGAAATGTTTTTTTCTATCCGAAAATATTGTTGAGGCCGAGATTGCACGCAAAGTAATTATTAGCGTTACTATTCAATAGTTTTTTTTTTTTAATTTTAGTCAATTCCTACTGGACGAGTGACACTGGCCACTGGCTATTTACAGCAGATTTACTCTGATTACAACAACAAGAGGTTTTGTTTTCGTCAAGTTTGGCTGTTTGTCTGTCCGTTTGTCACCAAGACAACTCAAAAAGTTATGGAGGGATTTCAATGAAATTTACAGGAATTGTTGAGTATGTTAAGAGGAACAGATGATAACTTTAGGTGTAGATACGTTGATCCGTTTGCTAGTTTGCCTCAATTTATATAATGTCATAACTCGAAAAGTTATGGATGGATTTTTATGAAATTTGCATGATTTTTTGCGTATATTACGAAGAGTGAATGAACAAATTTTCCTGATGATCTCTCTATTCCCCTCTTGGTTTCTGTGTTTGATTTTCTGCTTGCTTGCAAAATATCTGAAATGCCATTAACATATCTATATATGAAATTTAGAGGAACAAGTTGATATACATATATGATTAAATTTTGGCGATGGTCGGTTGTTCAAAATTTGTATTTTACTAATGTTTGTCAGTTGCTCTTCGTAATATTCCCAAAAATGACTGCAAGTTTCATGAAGATTGTTCATAAATACTGGAGTCATGTTACAAACTAATAATAAAAAACAGACGGAGGAATCTTCACCAAAAGTTAATCACTGTTTCTCCTGACATGCCAAACATGTCCTGTATAATTCATAACGATTGTCCAAACCTTTATCAGTTGTCTTGACGACAGATACACGAACTCCGACAAAAAACATAACCTCCTTAGCGAATGTAACAAGTGACTATCGAAGAATTTCAATGGTTCTCGCGATCGAATGAATGAAAAAAACTTATGAAGAGAGGAAAAATTCAAAGTAATAGCAGATTCGAGAGAAATGCCATCATGGAAGGTGAGCTACTTCGATTGAAAAATTCTGATTAGAAGGCACTTGCGCTGAGTGCGTTTGGTTAGTTGACAAGCGTTGGGTTAAATGAAAGACGTATCTATATGGTTAGCTGAAAAAAACGTACAGTTGGCTGAGCAGCGTTGAGTTAGACCGAGTTGTGTTAGATTGGAGTTCGAGCTGTGTTAGATTAGCTGAGAAGCGCTAGTACGACGAGAAGCGTGAGGTTAGAGGAGGAATGTTAGGTTAGGTGATGCGGTTAGGAAATTTTCCTCGTTATTGGCGTACTGGGAATATTACTCCTATTCTCATGGGTCCGATGTCGCCCTATGTTGCCAATTATCGACCCATCACACTGACACCCCTTTTATCGAAGGTGTTCGAGAAGTTGATCGCTGGTAAGCTTGGTCATTTCGCTGAGGTTACGGGGTAGCTGCCTGCGCTTCAGTTTGCGTACAGAACTGGCTTGGATTGTTGTGACGCTCTGTTGTTGGTGTCTCACCATTTACAGTCTGCGCTGGATTGTAGGTCGGGGCACGCCTTGTCCAGTTGGACTTTAGCGCGGCGTTTGACAGGGTTAACCACAGGGGTCTATTATACACGCTGGAAGCCTTTGGTGTGGGTAGTAGGGTTCTGTCAAATATTTGCGATTTTGTTTCTGAGCGAACGCAGAGTGTGTCTGTTGACGGCGTTTCGAACGCCTGAGTCGAGGTTGTGTCTGGCGTTGTTGTTATTACGTAGGGGGCGACTCCGGAGGGGGTCGGGCGTGTGGCAGAAGGTATGAGAAGGAAGGCAGGGAACACAAGAAGTCAGTCACAGATAAAGGGCTGTCCCATAGAGAGGTAGGAAGGAGGGCGGTAGGATGGGCGGGACACTCAAACAGAAGGTTGACGGTATGGGGTTGCGTGGTGGCACTCTGGGCAGGAGTCCGAAACAGCCAGTCCGATCCTATAGCGGTATGACATCAGGGCAGAGCAGAAACCTGAGCGTAACTGTGATAGAGTGGAACTGGCCGACCGAGAGAGGACCGCCTCATCGGGTGAAATCTCCGGTAGGGCAGAGCCCAAAACCCTGTTAACGAGTAGGCGGTCTAGTGAGGCTTGCACGGCATGATATTGTCAGTAAGTAGGTGTTTGATGTCGGGTTGGAATTCGGTTGCTAAGTTGTGGCGGATGAAACGGGGGCCAGCCTGTGCGGTGACAACAGAGTGGGCTGGGTGTTCAGGACGAAGGGCGGAAACGAGGTATTGACGGCACTGAAGGTCGAGGGATTGATCGATCCTCAGCATCTTGGACTCAGCGTGGAGATGGTCCACGGGAGCCATGCGGAGGCAACCGGTCGCGGTGCGGAGAGCGGCGTTTTGAACCGTCTGCAGCTTGCGAACCGCGGACTGGCGAGCCCCATGATTCCAAACTGGAGCCGCGTAGGTGATGAGAGGTCGGACAAATGCCCTGTATGTGAGAAGCAAGGTCTCTTTGCACTGGCCCCAGCGAGTGCCCGCCAGGGCCTTGAGCAGTCTGAGGCGGCTGGAGGCTCGAGCGGCTGTGGAAGTGATGTGCGGTGTAAAGGTGAAGTGGGTGTCAAAAGTAACGCCGAGGATTTTGGGGCGGCGCTCTAGAGGCAGGGTAGAGTCGTTCATAATGATGCCGGGGTCAAGTGTTGACTGATTGGGTGTCGGTTGTCCATAGAGTTGAATTGGATTTGGAGCTTGATATGGTAAGGCCCTTGTTTGCTGCCCAATTGCTGACTGAGGCAGAGTGGTCCGAGAAAGCGGCAGCAGCGGTGAGAGGATCGCGAAGGGACGACAGTGAGATCGTCAGCATAAGATGTTACAGAGGAGTAGCAGAGCTAGTCCCGAGGGATGGGAAAGTCAGAGACGTAGAGATTGAACAGGAATGGCGAGACAACCGAACCTTGAGGATTCCCCGCCTTGACAGCCCGGAACTGGGAGCGGGAACTGTTATAGAGGCAGCAGGCTGCTCGTCCCCTGAGGTAAGCCGCGACCATCCAACAACGTTGTGATGGAGTGTGGTGCCGGAAACTGAGGAGAGGAGGCCCTCAGTGGGAACGGTGTCGAACGCTTTGCTCAATTCAATCAGCAAGACCACAGTGCGGTCGTGGGGTTTGGGTTTATTCATACCGCGGGTTGCTTGGAAGGCCAAAGGAAGTAGAACAGATGTGGTGGAGTGCATGGGCCGGAAACCGTGTTGGTGAGGGGCTGGCTGGTAAGCCTCATTGATAAAAGGCAGGAGGAGGCGCTCCAAAACTTTCACAGCAGGACACAGGAGCGATATTGGGCGGTAAGATGATCCTTTATCCGCAGGTTTAGGTGGTTTTAAGATGGCAATTATAGCAGCTAACTTCCATAAGGTGGCGATGTCTGCGTGAGCTAGGGAGAGATTGTATAATCTGGTGAGATAGATAATACCCTGCGGGCCAAGATGCCTGAGATGTAGAATGGATAGTTGGTCTGGGCCCACAGCTGTGGAGGACCGTGAGGCGATTATGGCCTCACGGACTTGAGCGGGAGTGAAAGGGAGAAACCGTGAGCAATGGGGTGGCGCTTTCGAAGTAAACGCCTGGCCAGTCTGGGCAGGGTATCTGAAGCAGGGGAGAGGTGGCAGTAAATTGCTTGCAAAAGCCCCTGGCTATATCGCGGTTGTGGGTGATAGTGTGAGTTCCAAAAGATATGGGCTGGTTACGAGGGACAGAGGACTGCTTGCCTGACAGTGGGCGGAGCAGAGACCAGAATTTACTGGGGTTGCTCTTGGGGTCGCAATCTTGGATCGTTTGTTTCCAGGCCTCTTGTTCCGCACCGCAGATGAGGCGATCTACTTCTTGTTGTAACTGAGAAAGGGAGGGGTCGTGGGAAGACGAGGAGCGAAGGTGATCGCGACGGGAGATGGCGTCTCTGGCGTCCGAAGTAAGTCGGGGGATATACTGTATTCTTTGCGATGACCGGCCGGAATGTGGTGCTTAGCAGCTGATAAGAGGGCCCGATTGAGGGCCTTCAGTCCGCCACTACAGGGGAAGTTGGGTGGGAGGGAGGTAATAAGTTCCTCGCACTCGTGAGTGAACTCCTCCCAGTTGGCTTTCTTAAAAGTTGATGAAAGTGCGTCTGGGACCAAAGGGGTCGGGTCACTGGACTCGGCTGTGATCAAGCTGGGCAGATGATCAGATGAGAGGGTGGTGGTGGACCAGGAGTAATCAAGTGCAAGATGAGCTGAGATAACGTCAGGTCCGAGAAAGAGCCTGGACCGTCCCGAGGGACCTGGGTGGGCGAGTCGCCATTGAGGAGACAGTAGGGTCCATTATTGTAGAGGCACTTATCTCCTCACCCCGCGCGGCGGCCCGCGCATCCTGGGTTACAGAGTACCAATCAGTGTTGTGGGCGTTGAAGTCGCCCATAATGAGGGTGTCAGCCGAGGAGTCAGCAAAAAGGGTGGAGGAGTCGAACCTGTATCCCGGGGGGCAAGATGTAGCTGGAGGAACGTATATGTTGATTAGGGTGAGGGAAGAGGAACATCGGGTGACGGTGACACCCGAGTGTTCTACTGTGTGGTCGTTGGGGAAGAGATGGTTAGTGGTAGCCTGTTGGCAGGGGATGTCCTGTCTAATTAGGAACAGGAAACCGCCACCGTCGTTGGGGCAGGACGATCTTTCCTGACTGGAGTGTAGCCGGGGAAGACGGGGAGGGAAGAGCTGGGAGTGAGTTTGGTCTCTTTGAGGGATGCGATGGCTATGTTGCTGCTGTGTAGGAAGGCGGATAATTCGGATCTACCGTGTAGGAGTCCATTGCAGTTAAATTGCATAACGATGAGCGGAGGGGAGTTAGTGGGATGGGGAGAGGGTGGAGAGACGGGAGTGGGCGAGGGTGGCCGAGGGAGCTGGGGTGCACCACTGGGGCACCTCCAGTCTGAGTGGTAGCTGGCGGCGCTGAAAAGGCCAGAGCAGCGCATGTGAACCCAGCACGCGCAGACCACCCCCGGGTGACGTTCCGCAAGCATACTGAGCAGGGCCAGGCGGGGCCGGGGTGGATATCGCCGCTTAGTAGAATGGATAGGGGAATAAAAGGGACAGCGAAAGGGGGAAAC
Organism: Parhyale hawaiensis; assembly: GCA_001587735.2. Classification (NCBI taxonomy): domain Eukaryota; kingdom Metazoa; phylum Arthropoda; class Malacostraca; order Amphipoda; family Hyalidae; genus Parhyale; species Parhyale hawaiensis. Next base: position 9,853,352 of record LQNS02278001.1, read on the forward strand.
AGGTGAGGGAAAGGCTGCCTAGGCAAGAGCGGACAGGTCGTCGGCAGAAAGGACCTGTCTGTGAAGTAAAAAACACGAGACAGCGAGAAAGAATAGCGGGAGAAGAGAGCACAGAAACCCGCGAAAGCCACGCCGAACTTTACGTTGTCTGGCGTCCCTCAGGGCATTGTGTATGGCCCACTGTTGTTTGTTCTCTATACTAGTGACATCTTCTCTTCGCTTGAAAACACGATGAACAACTATGCCGACGATTCCACTTTGATGACAGTTATACCTGCTCCTCGACTTCGTGATACTGTCGCTCAGTCTCTGAATAGGGATTTGTCACGCATTAGTGCATGGTGCTCGGCCTGGAGTATGAAGTTGGATGCCAGTAAGACCAAGTCGATGATTATCAGTCGGTCTCGGACACTTGTACCGCAGCAAGCCCAACTGGAGATTGATGACACTTTGCTTCAGTAGTCTAGCTCCTTGGAGATTCTTGGTGTTGTCTCTGATGAGAAACTTACTTTTGAGCCGCATATTATGAGGTTGGTGTCACGTGCTTTCACTAAGATTGGGTTCCTGCGTAAAGTGAATTCTGTGGTTAGTGTCAGTCAGGTTGCCTGCAGATGTTTTTTATGCGTTTTTGCTGCCTGTGTTAGAGTATTGCTCACCGGTCTGGGCTTTAGCTGCTGACACTCACTTGCGTTTGTTGGACCGACTTGTAAGTTCAGCCAGTAGGCAGTGCGCTGATAATGATCTAGTGAACCTGTCCTACAGGAGAAGAGTAGTAGAGCTATGTATGTTTTATAAAGTGTACAATAATGAGAGACATTGGTTGTATTCTGCTCTCCCTGCCCACAGGGTTTTTGGGAGAGAGTCTCCTGCTGTGCGCATAGCGCACTGTTTCAGTTTGGAGGCTGTCGTATGTCGAACTAATCAGTTCTGTCGGTGTTTCGTGCTAAGGTCGGCTAAGGTTTGGAATTTGTTGCCGGCATTGGCTTCTGATCGTATTGGCCTGCAGGCGTCTAAGTCAGCTGCTAATGTTTTTTTTTTTTTTGCTGGATTTTCTTTAGCATCGTTATGGGCTTTCCGGTGTAGCAAAATGTTTCATTTGGGTTGTATTACCTGTCCATGAGAGCTCAAGCGTGAAGTTTTAATAATAATAATTCCAATAATAATCATAATGAGCGTTAGGTCAAGTGAGAAGCGTCATGTTGGATAATGAGCGTTAGAGTTAATGAAGTGTATTGAGTTACATGAGGAGTGGTATGTTAGGTGAGAAGCATTGGGTCAGGTGAGAAGTGTTAGTTTCGGTGAGGGGCGTGGGGCTAAATAGAGCAGCGTTAGATGACGAGTGATTTGTAAGAAAAAGTGAGTTAGGTTGGGCGAGGCGCATTACGTCGGATGAAGAGCGTTAGATCAGTTGAGAAGCGTTAGAATGAATAAAGAGTGTTGTGTTGAATAATGAGTATTAGTTTGGATGAGGAGCGTTTGGTCTGGTGAGGAAGGTTTGGTTGGATTAGGAGCGTTGATTTAGATAGCTTAAATGGGGAGCATTGCAATGAACTAGGAGCTTTAGGTTGGCTGAGGAGCCATAGGTTAAATGAGGAGCATTTATATTAGATAAGGAGCGTTAGGTTAGAGAAGAAGCGTTAAGTTGGACGGGGTGCGTTAAGTTAGATAGAACAGTGTTTCCTGGTGAGTACTGGGATAGATGAAATGCGCTGGGGTTAGGTAAGGTGCGTTAAAGTAGCTGCAAAGCGATAGTTTAGATGAGGAGTGTTATGTTGGATTAGGAGCTTTAGTTCAGATGATGAGCGTTAGGTTATGTACGGAGCCTCAAGTTGGATGTAGAGCGCTTTGTTAGAGCAGTGTTAGAAGACGAGTGTTGTATTAGATGAGGTGAGTTTGGCGAGATGAGGCGCGTTGGGTAGATGAGGTGAGTTGGGTTAGATGAGTAGTGTTATAGCAAATGAAGTGAGTTACGTTAGACATGGAGTTACGTTAGCTGTAGTGCATTATGATAGATTAGGTGCTGCACGCTAGATTAGATGGGATCGTTAGGTTAGAGGATGTGTGGTAGGTCGGATAACAACCGTTACGTTAGCCGAAGTTCGTTAAGTAGATGTGGGGAATAGGTGGTATGACATGTCTTACGAGTCATATGGAGCCTTGGATTTACAACTGGTGTTAGCTTAGACACTAACAAGGTAGTAGGACTACTACACAATGTAACTAGCGCATCAGGGTCACAATGTCCAAATCGCATCGAACTATTCCTGTGGTTTAACACAGGCTCGTGCGCCACTAGGGCGTGAAGTACGTCTCGTTTCAAATTATCAGTGATTTTTGTCTCGGGTTTTTTACTGGTAGGTCTCAGATTTTAAGTGGTCAGTGCGCTACTGACAGGAAAAAGGCGCAAGTTGCGCATCTCCACCCCCGGGCTGAACTCTTTCGCTCAGCTACGCCGCACAGGGGAAGGAAACGAAATACAAGAAGGTAGTGTTCTAGCGGAAATAGGTCGGCAACCTCGATCAGCGGCCCACCTTTCAAGAGAGAAGGGGAAGAATTGAGAGCCTACCTAATTTTACAAGACTAACCTCGTCAGCAGGAACTGCCGCAAGCGGCAACATCCCCCTGCGGAAATGGCGTTAGGGACCTCTGGGGGTTGTAAGGCCAAAATATATTGTGGTAGGCAAAGGGCCCGCCGGAATATACCCCTGAGGGCGAAAACTTATTGTAGACGGACGTTGTTGAGTTAAACAGAGTTAGTCAGAGTATAGAGTCTGGCGTTAACTTAGACAGTGTGGCTAAAGCTAGTTTAAGTTGTAGGAGCGCAGCGTATAGGTCCGGTACAGTGTAAATAAATAAGGACATTCATCAACCGTAAAATAAGCCTATAGTATCCGAAATCGAAGATGCGGAAGCAAAATCTCGAAAAAAATTACGAAAAATTCAAAAGTGGTCGAAATTCGAATTCGCAGGTTTTTGGTTTCCGATACTGGAACATAATAAAGGGACATGTAGTATGAAAATTATGGGGAGTTGTCTAGATATGTATATGCAAGTGTTATCAAGGTGGGAAGCCAAATAGTAATTTCTGAATATTCCCCAGCGATGGAATCCTCACACAAGTTCATAAGGGTGTTCATAATAAAGACAAATAGAAATCACGCTGGTTTTATTGTTCAGCTGGACAAAACAAAGATAACTCCTACAAACGGTAGTTAATTAATGCAACTTTTAAAAAGTTAGTTCAAAATTACTTTAAGATCATATTTTTAAGTTTCAACAAAGTTTAAGATTCAATTTTTGAAGATTCTAAAAATCCGTAGGAACAATTTCGTAGAAGCTGCTAGACAAATTGAAACGTACAGGTCATTTGCATCAACAGTTGCTTGCAGAAAAACTATTGACAACTTCAGCAGAATCGGTTTGCGGTTAACGTTACGGCCATCTGCACACGAATTACCTATCATTCTTGATACATAGGAGGTGATTTATAGGATAAACTTGCTCAATACGTTAGAGGCGATAACGATAATTGACGAAATAGAAAAATCAAGTTGAGCACAACAGCAAGCAAGAGCTGTTTAAAAATAATCAAATAAACAGTTTACAAGACCTATTCACAGTCACGATGCCTAATTATCTAATTATTGGTTAGAAACATCCACTGGCATTAACGTCTGATAAATATGAGCATCGTAATCTATATATTAATACGCTTGTATCTACGTGTGTGTGCGTCACGCTCTTCACAAATAGATAGGCGCAAATTAGGAGCTTGACTTCATTTCACCCGTATCATATCTACGCTTTCGTTTTTCTTCACAAAAATTTTACTCGCTTTTCTGGTGGCGGATGGCATTCCTAATAGGGTCTGAGGCGTAGCCAAGATACGCCCTGGGGAAAGAAACCTGGTAGTATTGGCATCTTTGCGCTAAATTCATTTTTCGAAGAGAATATGCTCTGGGAGAGCATATCAGCCAGTACAGTGCGATGTCTGAGGAAATGCAGTGACATCTTAAGAACAAAAGAATACTCTCCAGCGAATGAAAGAATCGATCCAATCTATTTTCGTTTATCGTATACTACTTGGTATTGCATTAAACAAAGCAGGAAAATGATGGGTTGTTGATCAGCAGCATTCACGGGTTCCGAAATGGTCAGAAAAAATCGGATACGCCGACAAAAAATTAGAAAGTGTAACCTTATGGCG
>LQNS02278001.1:10032929-10045269 GCA_001587735.2 Parhyale hawaiensis
GTTTGAAGAATGCGGAATGATGTATTGCAGAAACAGATTCGCGTCCATTTCGAAGATAAGCTCTGGCACTGCGTGCTTTTGATGACAAGCACACTGATTGGCGCAAAAGGCGAAGCCCTGGCGTCGCATAGGGGACTGAAATTACAACGTTAACACTCATGGCGTCAGTGATGCAAAAAGTGCAGTTGCGTGCTATCTCAAAACACTTGGCTCGGAGAAGGCTAGAGGCCCATACCCAGAAAGGAGCCAAAACAATTCCGTTTGCAGCACGGATCGGAATCGGAGAAATCAAACGTGAGTCCCACCGAAACAGGGGAGGGCACAGACACGTGCCTCCGGAAGGATAGAAGCACTGTGTAACTTCCACTAACTCCTTCGATCTCAGACTCTACCCTCTTCGAACCAGACCTAAGGGTGAACCTTCAAGCTTTTTCAGATAAACATTTTTTTTTGTTCTGCGGCTCTACAAAGTGCGAACAAAGGTCCCTACATCTCAACCTGAATAGCCATAACAGATTTTGAACTTTGGCCTCACTCTCAAGAGTTTCCACCAAAATGTTAAAGGTTTCACAGTCTCCGGTTGTTCGCCGTGAAACTGTTGTCTACATAGAGATCGCTTATGTCGCTCATTCTAACACCGGCGAGCAGCCGCGTAGTTGTAATATATCTAACTGTCATAGGCTGCGTCAAAGCTTAAATGTTTTATAGTCTAATATTCCCGTTCACTTAAAGAAAGGAAGATACTTTTGAAAACTTTGTTCGAAATACTTGCAAAAAAGTATAATTTTACTAGAGCGTGTACATGGGAAATAAATTCATAATAATGAAGACAAAAAAAAAGAATAATTTATCGCCGTTGAATACCTAGCAATATTAATTAATTAAGAATATAAATATACATTGAGCACAATATTCATAACACTAGCATGTGTTATATATGCGTTTCGCTCATACAACATTCTAATGTGTTAGACTTAAGATTCAAATATACAAACGCATTCTTTGAATCATGTGAGTTCAGGTCGAACGGATGTGACCGCTGTCTTCAGGTCAGGAGCTTTCAGATAGAAAACGTAAAAGGTCGCATATGCCACCTTACAAAATGAACTTGTTTACCAGTATTGCTGGTTCAGTGGCAGCCAAGATTATTAGGGACCTTCCGGGCGGAACCTCTAACAGTAAAGGTTGTCTGTCAAAGTCTGTAACCCGAGTTTCGGAGGTATTTGTTACTCTCATAAAACACACAGCTTTTACCGGCGTATTTCCGACTTGATTCCGGTGGAACCTGCCGGTGTTCTAAATGAAGCCAACGATCATAGATATTTAAAGGCGCCTGTGCCTTCAAGCGTCAGTTAATTCAGTACTGACTTTGTTATCGCCAAGCAACGCCAGGCATTGTTCAGCGACTGTGACGGAGACCTGACCATTAGCGCGATAAGAAGGTAACGTTCAAGTGGAGACCAAGCATCAACTGGTCACCTTACGGTCTTACCTATATAAGCCTCCTCAGAAGGTTCCACATAACTATGTTTGTATTTGATGCACTACTCATGGAAAACATTTTGTCAATGAATGTTTTGCCCTGAATATAATATGCAAATCCTCCAAGAAAGGGCACCTAGCTAAAGCCTGCAAGAGCAAAGAGACTGCAAACAAGAAGTAGGTACGTCAAGCTATTGAAGACTTCATCACTGTGCCTGGCATCAAACTGCAAAACAGGCACTCTACTCTGACTGACCAAGAATTGGCGCGGAAAGAAACTCAAGATATTCTCCAGATCAGAACCATGACGCTGCAACGTCCGAAGAAGAAGAAGCAGTCTAAGCTGTTGCAGTCATACGTAAGATCAAACAATTGTTTTAACTATACGGAAGTGAGTGCCACACTCACTATTGGCAGATCACGTTTGCTTGTGAATGTTCAATTAGAAAATAGTGATTTTGAGCTGGAAATTGATACGGGTACTTGTGTGAGCAATGTAACTGAAGAGATAGCGACTTCATTAAATAAAGTACATGTGCCGACTAATAAAAAGGCATATGATTACGGTAATAACCTAATTAAATTTCTTGGCCAAGTCAAATTACGTATTGATTTTCAAGGTAGAAGTACAGTACATTCTTTCTTTGTGGTTAGTAATGACCACAGTTCTCGCATTGGAAGAGATCTTGGCCAGAAACTTGAACGTAAATTGCTTGAACCAGCACATAAACGTGAGCAAACCAGTCTTTCTTCTGTGCTCAATATGCACAAAACTTCCTCAAGTCCAGACTACAGGTCGAACGTGAAAGTTAAAATAAACCTTCAAGTCGATGCTGACGGAATAGCAGTTATTTGTAAGCCCATTCAGTGCCATATAGATACCGACCTCTTGTCAAAGAAGAACTTGCAAGATTGCAAGATAATGGTATTATATTTAAAGTATCTTACAGTGAATGGGCTTGTCCCACTGTTAGCGAATTAAAATGCTCAGGAAAAATAAGAATTTGTGGAGATTACTCTCTTACGATCAGCAAAGTATCTATGCTTTTTACGCATCCTATTGCCAACATTGAGTACGTTTGAAGTGAAGTAGGAAATGCCAAGGTATTTACTAAAATAGACCTTGAAAATGCCTAAATCAAACTTCTCTTGCAAGAAGATTCGAAATCTTATGCGACCATAAATGCCACTGAAGGCTTACAGTATTTCAAATGAATTATCTTCCGTTTGGAGTAAGCAGCTCTCCTGCAATTTTTCAGTCGTTCATCTGACAGGTTCTTGCTGGCATTAGTATAGGTAATTGTGTACCAGGATGATATCCTTATAATGACCAGCAATGAACAACACTGTTGCATGTGAAAATTCTCGACAAAGCTTTTTGTGCACTAAGTAAATCAGGACTCAAGGCTAATGGTCAAAGGGGCAATTTTTTTACGTCGCTGTATTTTTTACGCCATCTCTAACCTACCTAAACACATTTTCGACAGTAACGGTGCCAGACCCTGTCCAGAGATGATGCGAGCAATTATCGGAGCTCCTGCACCAACTAACGGTAAAGAGGTGCCAAGCTTTGTGGGCCTGTGTAATTTTAATCACAGGCTCATTAAAAATTTCAGCACGGTGTTTGTTCCATTGTAACCACTGCTTGCTAAAAATGCAAAGTTATCTTGGGACAAGGAACAGGACAGTTGCTTCCAACATATTAAAGACTAATTAAAAGGTAATAGAGTACTGAAACTTTTTGACCCTGCCTTACTTACTGTACTCAAAGCTGATAGCTCCAGTTATGGCTGCGCGGCCGTCCTTTTACAATCGCATGACGGTAAATGGCTCCCTGTGCAATTCGCTTCATGAACGCTAAATGCAGCCGAGCAAAATTACGCACAGATAGACAAAGAAACCAACGTGATACTATTTGGTCGTACAAAATTCCCCCTAGGCCAGTGTTTTCGTATAAGAACAGATCATAGACCTCTGTTAAAATTGCTAGGGCCTAAACAGAGTGTACCTGTTCTAGAGTGCTGGAATACAAAGATGGGCCTCAAGGCTTACACAATTCAACTATGAGTTGGAATATGTTCCTGGTGCCAAAATTGTCAACAGCGACAGTCAAAGCAGACTTCCCCTATAAGAAAAAGTTGATGTCAGTAAACCTGTAAGCGCGGCCCACACTTCTGAAACCCAACATTAAAGAACAATCCTAGCATCGGAAGTGTAGGGCTGTTGCGTAGAGCCCGAGGGTCCTTTAGTTTCGTGTTTGGCCCTGCAGTGCGACGATGTACAATTATTAGCTAGGTTTTAGACTCCGTCGTACCCTGGCTGTGCTGCCGCTCCGCGGGGGGTCGCTCTCCTGTGGTATTTCTACGGAGGGATGCCCCTGTGGTGCGGTGGCTCGGCCTGGATGGGACGGGGATACGCTTGTAATCAAATAGAAATATGCAGATTTTAATAGTTTCTTAGCTTCTGAATTAACATATTTTATTACTGTTTTATCGAGATCTGTTTACATTAAAGATATTTGTTTTATTACAGAATCACTTTAAACTCTGCGATCTAGTCAATAATTTGAAACTCTCTGATTTTAATCCCTGTGTGTTCAATGAAATGTAAAATTACAAGACATTTGAACCAGCATCAAATTATTGCTTTACTTTCACCTTATACCGAAGGCCTCAAAAGCCTTCAGAACCTATAGAAATTGTATTTCTTGTAAATGAACTAGAGGAGCATAATCTCGATTCTAAAGACATCAAACGGTACACAGATAAAGACAAAGATTTGTCTAATTTACGACAATATGTATTAAATGGATTTTCATGTAAAGTTGAGTGATCTTTAAGTGAATATATTAAGTTCATCGATGAATTATCCTTATTAGACGGTTGCGTCATGTTCCGTAACAGAGTTGTTGTACCTACTGCGTGTAGAGATAGAGTACTTGTATACAATTGCACAAAAACCCATCCTAGACTTCACGTAATGAAGTATTGTAAAATTATAAAGTATTCTAAAAACATGTCCTGTTTGTCAGTAAAACTCTACGCTAACTAATCAAGACACTGAAGTTCAGTGGCCAAATCCTGAAAATAAATGGCGTCGTTCACACATAGATCATTTCTTTGCAGAGAACAAAGTATTTGTCGTTGTAATTGATGCATTAACTATGTAGCTACATAGAGTGTGAAGTAGCACCTTCAGTGTCAAGTGCAGATACCATCATGGTATTACGTACAATTTTCAGTAGAATTGGCCTGTTAGACACTATTGTGTCCGATAATTCAAGCTGCTTTGCGTCTGAAGAGTTTCAAGTTTGACTTTTTTAATCATGGAGTTCGTAATATGACGTCTGCAGCTAATTGTCCATTTTTTAACGGCTAGGCCGAACGAGCTGTACCAGTAATGAAAGAGCTATTAAAGCGTAATACACACGGTAACTTCGTGCGCGATTAGCGAACGTTCTTTTGTACTATCGAAACAGACCTCATTGTACAACTGGCATAGCTCCGTCTGTATTTCTAATGGTCAATTGTATATTACTGTTAAGGAGAACGTCTGAATCCTTTTCACGCTAGGAAACAACCTAGGTTGGTTGATATTTACCTCCGCCAAGGAGGTTATGTTTTCGTCGTGTTTGTCGTCTATCTGTCTGTTTGTCTGTCACCAAGATAATTCAAAAAGTTATGAACCGATTTGGATGAAATTTACAGGGATTGTTAGGTATGTAGGGAGGAACAGATGATTAACTTTTGGTGAAGATATGTCCATCCGTTTGTTTGTTTGTTTGTCAGCGTTATTTTTCTCGATGCCATAACTCAAAAAGTTATGAATGGATTTTGATGAAATTAACATGAGTCGTTAGGTATATAACAAAGAGTAGATTATCAAATTTTGGTAATGATCCGTTAATTCGTTCGTTCGTTTGTCCATATTTTTAATTTTATGCTTGTTAGCACAATAACTCAGAAAATAATGAATGGATCTTTATGAAATTTATAGGAGTTGTTAGTAATGGTAAAAGACATAAATGATCAAATTTTGGTGCAGATCGGTTGGTTTGTTTGTATGTTTGACTCATATTTGTCATAACGTTTGTTAACANAAAAAGTTATGAACGGATCTTCAAAAAAATTGAACAAGCTGTTATTAATATAAAAAGGCACAAATGATCAGATTTTGGAGTTTATGCAAAGAAAATTATGGTTTCAGAGCCATTTGAATTTTTGCTACCATTGGCTCACTTGGCGGAGGTATGCTCTCTCAGAGTGCTCTAGTTCTACATTTGATGTTGGTGATGATTTATTAGCTCTTACCTTAAGAAATGGCAGCAAATGGCTCGAAGCTGTAATAACAAAACTAATTGGTATCAATACCCATGAGCTATGCGGTAAAGAGTAATAAAAATATTGATAAAACCTTGAAAAGATACCTCAAGCTACTTTTGCCTGGTAAAGCTTCCATTAACAGTTTAGTGGAAAGAACTACGCCAGCCATCTCGAAAGTTCCTGCTTATTTTTTTGAGTACAAGTTCGTGTATCGATAACACTATTCCTTCGACCTCTGTACCTATGAGACGTTCTTCGCGAGTACGAAAACAAGTTGTAAAGTACAATCGAAAAGAGGAGAGCGTGTTATATATGCGTTTCTCACATACAACATGCTAATGTGTTAGCCCTAACATTCAAATTTATTGATGCATTCTTTGTATCATGTGAGTTCACGTCCAGTGAATGTGACCGCTGTCTCCAGGTCAGGAGCTTTAAGATAGAGTACGTAAAAGGTCGTATATACCACAGTACAAAATGTGCTTGTTTACCAGCATTGCTTGTTGAGTGACAGCCAAGATTATTCGGGACCTTCCGGGCAGAACCTCTATCAGTAGAAGTTATCTGTCAAAGCCTTTAACCCGAGTTTCGGAGGTATTTGTTACTCTCATAAAGCGGACAGCTTTTACCGGCGGACTTCCGACTCGATTGCGGCGGAACCTGCCGGTGTTTTAAATGAAGCCGGTGATCATAGATATTTGAAGCTGCTTGTGCTATCAAACGTCCGCTTATTCAGTACTTAGCTTCAGAGTACTAACATTCAGCTACAGTATTTTGCTTGTAGTACTTATTCAGATGTAGACTTTGTACCTTGTCTGCATCCATTAGTAGAATGCTTGCTACTTATTATTGGATCATATCTTCAAAGTCATGTCCATTAAGATGCGAATGAACAAGAAGGTTTTAACGACGTTCCTTGACCATCCAGCACTGTAGCCTGATGATATTATTCTGTATTGAAGGAACTCTCCCTACCAAGTACAGTGACGATCTCAACTAGAACTCACCCACGCATACAACTTGAATACATTACAACATGCCCCATTTATTTAGCTCTAAAAAACTAGTTAACTCTCTAGGGTTATGAATAGGGTTCAAAATACTTGGCCCACCTCTCATATTTTGCTAATAGGAAACCTCCGGAAATTTCAGTCTTAAGGCCCTCTCTCTACCCCACACTCAGTGAAAAGCAATCATCATTTCTCTAAAAAATCCTACTACCCTGTTATGGTATCATATCTTGAATACCTTTAGGGTCTTCGGAGGACGTCCAGGTGACGTTCACGTCACCCCACGCGTGTGGAGTCACTCCGCTGAGTGTCTTCTGTGGTGCCGCAGTTAGCAAGCAAAGAGAGAGCCAGCAGCGAATTATCTCTATAGTGCACGTAACCGCTAACCGCTGGTTTATATGGTATTCTTTTTAAATGAGAATCCAGCAACTTTTTAAACTCTACAATTTTGATATCAGAGGCGTTTCAAATATGCCGAGACCTTTTGTTAATTAAACAATCTTGCTCTCCGTACAGTGAAGCTTTTAGAATACTTCATGGCCACGGCTTTTCCTTCATCTCTGCTTGGGATTCGCGTATCACAAGTCCTTCCAGTTCTTTCTGAGTGTCGGGCGACAATCCGCTCATTCACATTCACAGTGATACGTTCCAGCATTTTCCAAATATATATATTCGTGCACTATAGAGATAATTCGCTGCTGGCTCTCTCTTTGCTTGCTAACTGCGGCACCACAGAAGACACTCAGCAGAGTGACTCCACACGCTTGGGGTGACGTGAACGTCACCTGGACGTCCTCCGAAGACCCCTAAGGTATATATATAACCGCTAACCGCTGGTTTATCTGGTATTCTTTTTAAATGAGAATCCAGCAACTTTTTAAACTCTACAATTTTGATATCAGAGGCGTTTCAAATATGCCGAGGCCTTTTGATATATAATTGTAAATCGCTCAAAACTTCGTTGTATTGAATACAAGTGGAGACAGCTACGTCGTTTATGGTAATCGTACTTCTACAAGCCTCGAATTCTGGCCGTGAACAATCGCTGGATACCTTCAAGTTATTCAAACTTTTTTCTTGTACTCGGCATCCAAAGTGGAGAACAGTATTCTATTCTCGGAAGAATTAATTGCTTCCATACTGTGAGCATTACATCTACTTCGCGTGACGAGAAAGTTCGTAAAACCCATCCACTCCATCTTTTTCCCACAGCGATAACTCTTGCAATATTTTCTTCAGAGGTAGCATCGGCTTGCATTCTCAATGCGAGGTCTCTTAAAACTGTTTTTCTCTCAATTTTATGCCCATAGCTGGTGGTATATTGCGTGGATTCAAAGAGCGGTTGATTTTTTCTGGATCTTAGCAGTTCGAATTTTGTTTCATTAAAGGTCATATTAGTTCTTACCGACCATTGGTAGGCACTTTCCGAATCTCATCTTCCACAGATTGCACAGCTGCTAGTATTCGTGTATCGTCAGCAAATGACGAAGGGACCGCATAATTACATCCGTGCTCCATGTCTTTGATCGAGATGAGAAAGAGAACGGGCCCAAGCACGGTGCCTTGTGGCACTCCACTGAGCACCGGCTGTCAGGATGACACTTTGTTGCTGACAATAACGCTTTCGATTCTATTTGACAGGAATGATTGAAGCCACCAAAGACAATTTCCACGGATACCCATGCAGAAAAAGTTTCAACGTTAGGATTCCGTGTCAAGCTTATCAAAAGCTTTAGCAAAATCTAAGTAGATTACGTCCACTTTCATTCCTTGGCACAATGTCTCTACGATGGAACAGTTGTGAAGTAATGAAACGTTTATGCAGAAATAAGTGCTGTTTTGATGTGAGTAGGCCATTACTCTCTAGATGGTGCACAAGGTGCTTAAGGAACACCCTCTCAAATGTTTTCACTCCGTGGCTCGTTAATGAGACAGGTCTATTGTTAGCTAGACCTGTACTATTTCCAGATTTGGGGATTGGGGTAATGATTGCGTGTTTATCGGTGCTTGTTATAACACCATCGCCCATTGATTTGCACCACATGAGGTAGAGCTGGTAAGAAATGCTTAGCTTGCACATTTTGAGGATTTTCACAGGAACATCATCAGGCCCTGAAGCGCTGTTCCCGCTAATTTCATCGATGTCCAATTCAATGCTTAGTTGTATGAATTCAAAATCCATTAGGTAGTTATCAGTTGCTTTTAATAATTGAAAATCAGGGTAACTGTTTTTTTTTTGCTAAAAACATTCTGGTGTTGACATCAAGGAGGTTCTAATAGAGAGGAGTGCACCCTATCTATTTATCCTACGGGAACGTTGCGAGTAAACTTTTCCCTTAAACTGGCTGAGTGGCTTATCCAATCGGATAGCGGCATTGCCTCACACAGCATATATAGAAAGGAGTCCTGAGCTCAAATTTTTATAGTCATTAACCATCGACGAAATTCCGAGCGGATGGAAGTATGTAAAGGAAACTTGTATCCTGTATACCATCTGATGATGAAAATAACAGGNTGTATCTTCCTTAACTATATGTGCTGACCACTGCCACTTCAGCCAGTTTAAGATCTCCAAACGCCAGCTTCAGTCACGTGACAAAGCCATGTGTTTACTCGCCCACGGAAGGCTTGCGTGTACTCCTCCTATTGAATGAAGCTCCTTGGTTGACATCTCAGTATTTCACTCATCCCCTGATCGTTATCAGTCATTGATCCATTTTCGTATCATGGATACCAGCAGCACAACCATCAGGGCCAAAATTTGGCTGCATGCCTCTACGGTCTCAACGGTAGCCGCATTTTTTCGTGCGCAGCTTTAACTCCTTGTATTGCAGGTTCGAGGCCAACCTAGGCACGCGAGCTCGTTGCTGATCTAGGTAAGCTGACTCGGCAGTTGTGGGCGTGCAGTGCGCCGTGGGGAACTTGCCCTTCTCAGAGGGGTCGCGGGTCATTTGAACTTTCCTTCAAATTGGCGCCATACTTCGTGATTACCCTTGGTCGACTGCAACCGCAATTACTCCTCCGGGGCCAGTAGGACTATATCCGCAGCACAAACCAGTGTGTGTGGGTTTAACAGTTGAGGATGCGGTCAAAGTTGACTTTACCTTTTATAAGGACTGTAAATGCCTTGGCCTCTTCTCAGTGTGAGTTCGCAACCACAGACTGAAGAAACGCACAGGCGCACAGTTTCTAAGCGCAGCTTAACTGTAATATTTTGTATTTCTGGGCGTGCGTGAGTTCTAATTGTGTTCGCCACTGTACTTGGTTGTGAGAGTGAACTTCAAGGCCGAGCATAGTTATCAGGCTACAGTGCTGGATGGTGAATGAATGTCGTCAAGATCTTCTTGTTTATTTACATCTTATTATACAAGACTTAGAAGATATGACCCAATAATAAGTAGCAGACATGCTACTTGACGGATGCAGACAACAGAGTACAAGTTCTACATCTAAGTAAGTGCTACAATCAGAAGCTGTAGAGTAAGTTGGTACAGCAATGCTAAGTACCAAAATAAGCTGGCGCTTGAGAGTGCAAGCGCTTTAAATATCTATGATTGCCGGCTTCATTTAGAACACCGGTTATTACCGCCGGATTCGAGTCGGAAATCCGCCGGTAAATTACTGTACGTTTACGAGAATAATGAATACCTTCGGAACTCTGATTACAGGCTTTGACAGACAGCTTTTACTGATATAGGGTCCGGCCGGAAGGTCATTGAGAAATACTCATGTCACTCAGAGGCAGTGCTGGTAAACCGGCACATTTTTGCATGGTCATAAAACGACCTTTTACGTTCTTTATCTTAAAAGCTCTGACCTGAAGAATCCGGCGGTGGCTACATCCACCAGGCATGAACTCACATGACACAAAGATTGCGTCTATACATTTGAATGTTACTGGCAAACATATTGGAATGCTGTATGTGCGAAATGCATATATAACATTAACTTTTCCTCAGATTCGATCTCTTGACGTCATCATTAAGCTTTGTCTCGGCGATATATCAGCGTTGTGGCACGGACAATTACCTCTAACGCGAATAACATTTGGACTAAGTAGAGCTAGAAAATATTAAACAACAACTCGTAGTAAAGTTAATCGAGGAAATGTACTAAATTTTTCATGTGGCGCAAAGTAGAATGGCTGTCGTGATTTCGTTTTAGAACGCCTTCTGACTTCAGATTTTGTTTCTAGCCGTTAAATATGGACGAAATTTCATGCGGCTGGAGCTATGCAGAAGAAACTCGTAACCTGTATACAAACGTATGATGACAACAACAAAATGTTAACTGTTACTCAAGCCAAATGTTCTTGCGAAAATCCTAATATAGTGAAGCGCTTTGTGTATAGATTTATTCATATAATTCGCTTAGGCATCTTAATAAAATAGGCAGGCTGAAAATAGCCTAGTAATCAAGCTACGTTTTCTGAGAGATCGATGACCAGGCTGCAGAAGAGGGTGAAAGTGGGATCCCTATCTTTTCATCTGAATGCACTTCTTGCTTGAAACACTCCTTGAAATCGTGACAATATATTTGCAACTTCTGGAGACTGATTTCATTTTTTTTCTCTCAGATCACGACGTATAATTCAACAGATGATGAATGAAGGCTTCACGAAGTGATGATTTTTCACGGGCAGTAGACAGTTATTTCTTCTAGCTTACTGTCTTTCATTGACGGGGTAGATTTCCCTTCATAGGCCAAAATTTCAGCATTTTAATGATTAGATTAGATAGGCGGCAGTAAACGAACCAAGAGGCCCATTCCCAGAGGGACACCGGGACTCACACCCCGGCCCTCTATGAACTATTGCCATTATGTAAGTAGGATGTAGAGAACCGGAGAAACGAGAAAAGAAAAAAAAAATGGAAGACGAAAGAGAAAAAAAATAAGAAAAGAAGGGGAAGAAGAATCTCTGCCAAAGAGATGGTCATGAATGCCCTCAAGCATGGTCGAATAGCTGCTGATATGCGGAGCTTAAATATATAGATGGAGCGGAAGTGTGAAGAAGTCAGCTTAAAATGGCATGGGAAGCTTTGGCCGTTAAGTGCTTGCTACTCGTGGAGGAGGAGTCCTTAGCTGTGGAGGATGTCTCTCCCAGTGCATGCCAATACGATTTTTAAACGAGTTGACCGACTCCGCACCAACAACGTCGGAATGGAGTCTATTCCAAATGCTGACTATGAAATAGGGAAAGAACTGCTGACTTAAGGTTGTTCTTTGAGCTTTATGTTTGAGTTTTTCACCGTTGTTTCGCAAGCGATGATTAAGGCCGCTGTTCACGATGTCCCATGCACAGCGGTCCTGAAAGCTCCAGTTTTCTATACGGCGACCGAGCCTTATCCTCAGCACATAAACAAGCATTCCTGTACGACAACGTATCCCCCAGCTCATAAGAGCCTGTTCTTCTTAATGTCGTCTGCTCGGTTTGTTTACATTGGCACTTGAAGACCAGTGGGGTAGCGGCAAGCATACCGCGGTCGCAGCCGTAGATATCATGTAATTTTTCCTGTTTCATTCTCA
>LQNS02278001.1:10050918-10065289 GCA_001587735.2 Parhyale hawaiensis
GTACGACTCTTGCTCTGACGCCGCACTTCTGCCTGTAAAAATTCTAGACAGATTGGTGAAATGAAACGCTTGTAATCTGTAGAAGAAAATGTATAGAGAGGAAAAAACTTCTGAACAGGACTCTTAAGGTCTCTTTCAAAGAGTCCCGTCATAGGTACGTCATTGACGCCATTCAAGTACTTGAATGTTTCTATTAGTTGTCCCCTGAGTCGTCTTTGCTCGAGAGAGATCACACCCAGTTCTTTTAGGCGGCGTTCATACGACTTGTTTCTCAGCTGAGGTATCAATTTCGTTGCTCTGCGTTGGACTCTTTACATGTTATCGATATCTTTACAGAGATGTGGCGACCAGAATTAAACAGCAATTCTAAGTGTGGCCTCACTAATGCCTTGTACAAGGGAATGATGATGTCCTCGGACTTATATTCGAAGTTTCTGGTGATGAATCCGAGTACTCTGCTTGCCATTTTCACACTTATGTCAACTTGCTGACTGTGTTGTAGCTTGTTTGTAGTTTGTTTGGGGCTTTTCTTATCCCCCTTCTTATGTATCTGCATTATATTAGCTAGTTTCCAATCCTGGGGAACTTCTCCCGTTCTTATAGATCGACGAGATATTTCGAGCAGTGGCTCCACGATGACTGGAGCCATTTCCCGTAGTACACGGGGAGTAAGATTATCTGGGCCATTGGATTTGTACACATTTATGTGGGTGAGTTCATCAAGGATCTCGATCTCCGTGAAAACACAGGTGTTAATTGGAGCAACTGGCATCGATGCTGGTTCAGGAATATTCGTAACATTTTCAACAGTAAATACAGAGGTGAAATAGTCGTTCAGGATTGTGGCTTTTTCTCTTAGGTTATTGCTGATTTCTCCATCAGGTCGTTTGAGCGGACCTAAGGTTTCTTTTTTGAGTGGTCTTTCATTTACATATTTATAGAATGCCTTTGGATTGCGTTTCGCCATAGCGGCTACGGAAACTTCTCCCTTTTTCTAGTTCTGACTATTTTCTTTACATCCCGACAAGCCCTCAAGCAGATATTCGAATTTGAGAGACAGTATCATGGCTACGGTGCGCTCACGTTACATTATAAGCTGACTGGAGTAGCATTCAAGTTTATTGCAGTATTTTATTCAAGATTTTACTTCTGCCTCTCACTATGGAAGACGCACTTTTAAGAAGGAGACTGGAGGATAGGGAACGTGAAAGAAGAACGTGACTACTACAGTCGCTAATACAAAAACGTGCTACCAATGGAGAGAGATGGAGCATCTATGCGATACAACGTCAAATTAATCTTGAAACAGAAAGGTTAAAGAAGGGAATGGGAGCTGCTGATAAGCGTGAGCAGAAAAAAAGGTGGAATCGGGAATTCAGAGAAAAAGGACCGAAGAATGAAAGCACCACAAAGGATCATTGAAGAAAGGGAAAAAATACATCGATTATTGCGGAATTTTTTCATGCACAGATCCACTAGTCTATATTATATTTCTGCTTGAGGCTCTGTCCGTCAGTACGTCCGCCCATGTGTCTGCAAGTTACGCTTTTCAGTAGTACCGGGAACTACAGCATGTAAGAAGCTCTGATTTTGCGCAGGAAGGTAGTTCAACCATTGCTGGTTATTTTTCACTCGCTTTTGAGTTTTCAGTCAGTTTCGAAGCAGGACATGGAGTTCATCTTACACGTATCATACATACGAGGATACCGATATTTATATCTTGTAATAAGCGAGTTACTGGGGTTGCATACCGATCCAAATATGGAAAATTTGTAGCCATGATACGGTATAAACTGCAAGTGCAATGTTTGAAGATATGGGCGTAAATTGACAGAAAAAGTGATTTCATCGACATGAATCAGTTATTAAAAAAAAGGCAGAGTCTGTTGTATCTTGAGGGAAAGCTATCACGCACGAAGTGTAAAACAGCCACGGGTCCCGCTATAGAATTCAAATCTTCAAATACACCGATGAAAAATGGACATGTTAGAAATGTGAAAGTCTAAATTGTGCAATTTTCAGAAGATGAGAAACAAAGGTTAGCGAAGTGCGCGTAAATATAGAAGAAAACAAATGAGAAAAGTTTCACCGAAGAGTGACATTGCTATATTTGCTTTTATGCTGTCTTTATGTCTATATCATGATATACAAGTGCAAAAACTTCGCCAGTTAAACATATGCGAGATATAGTGTCTAGATACGATTTGTAGGGGGATTTAGGATGGACTTGGCACACACATACATACATAGATCTGCTCTAACTTATAGCGAGTAGCTCGACTACCTGCCTTTGACAGTAATAACAGCTTCTGTAACTTTCCTGAAGACCCCTTCGTAACTTATTGAGTCATGCTCTGACAAACGTTGTGAAAAACAGACCAACCGATCATCACCAAAATTTGACCATTTGTCGAAGAAGTATTATTTTATGTTAATTAAATGTTTAAACATTTCAAACACTTTCTATAAATTTCATAAAGTTCCTATGATTACTTTTCGAGTCATATTTTTTACTGACAATCATTCTGACAAACATTAGTCAAATACACAAAAAAATAAACCAACTATGACAAATGCATTCAACAATCTGTGTCTTTTAATACTTCTAACAATTTCGTATACACATTTTCATAAAGATTAGTTGAGAGCTTTTTGAGTTATATTGCTAACAAAGATAAGATTATGTAACGAGACAAATAAACGAACAGATCATCGCAGAAGATTGGTCATCTACTCTTCGTGATATACCGAATGACTCGTGCACATTTCATGAAAATTTATCCATAACTTTTTGAGTTATAGTACTAAGAAAACTAAGACAGTCAAACAAACAATCAAACGGTTGAACGGATCTTCACGAGAAGTTAGTCACCTGTTCCTTTTAGCATACTTAACAATCCCTGTAATAAATCTATGAAGCTTTCTTCACTTATTTTTTTATCGCCGCGGTAGCAGCATGCTTCCGTTCTCAGCTCCAACACCTTGTATCGCTCGCCGGTTCGATGCCCAGCCAGGCAGCGAGCTCTTTGCAGATCTTGGTGTGCTGACTCGGCAGTTGTGTGTGCATGCACGGCGCCGTGGCAGAACTGCCTTCTTCAGAGATGAGGGGGTGGGGGGTCTCGGGTCTTTTGTTCCTTCAGTCAAATTCGCGCATAGTTCTTGGTGACCCGAGGTCGACTGCAACTACACTTACTCATCTGGGGCCAGTGGGCCTATACCCGCAGCACAAAGCAGTGCATGTGGTTTTCTCAGGTGAAGGTATGGTCTAAGTTGACTTTACCTTTACCTTTAAATGAGTTTATTAGACTGCTGTGTCTGCTGCTATGACGCACCAAACAACGTCATGAAACACCTACGTGCATCTAAATCTTTCACAGTGAAATAGCGACGTGCATCAAAAGTTTTCTCAGTATCTGTAAACTGTGGTAAGCGAAGTTTATTAAAGGAGCGCAACTGTATAGGCCAACAAAATAAGTATACCCGTGCCTCTAAGTCTTTCTCTTGATACAAGTGCGAATTCTTTACTGATAGCATATGAGAGCTTGACAGGTGAAATCAGAGTGCTAAGATAGGTTAGACGGCAGACGGGCAGCGTTACGGTAGACGGGCAGCGTTACGGCAGACGGGCAGCGTTACGGCAGACGGGCAGCGTTACGGCAGACGGGCAGCGTTACGGCAGACGGGCAGCGTTACGGCAGACGGGCAGCGTTACGGCAGACGGGCAGCATTACGGCAGACGGGCAGCGTTGCGGCAGACGGGCAGTGTTACGGTAGACGGAGTCCATAAGGTTGTAGTGACGGACATTAGTTTAGACGGGGCAAGTTATGTTGAAAGCGCTGCCTTAGGCCAAACTAGAGTCAGTGGAAACATAATTTAACCGAGGAAATTCTACGGGTGCCACGAGTCTATAATATTTTTCTACTTGTGGTTCCATATGCACGTCGGTCCGTCAGTTCATCCATTCGCCTATACATTAAACTTTCAGTATTAGGTAGGGCGAAATTCAACGTGCAAGAAGCTCTGATTTTGGCTAGGAATATCATCCATAACTGTGTTTTCTTTTCAGCCGATGAAAAAAAAAAAAAAAGATTCAATGAGTTTCGACGGGAAGACACGAAGCTCATTTTACACGCATAATATCTACCGATTTTTACTGTTTTTGACTTTGCTAATATGTTATATGGCACTCTGAAAATGGCTAAATGCGTACCTAGGATACAATGCGGGTGCTTAAATGGGGCAGGTTTGGACATTTCGACTTAAAAGCATTTTGAAGTAGAAGTACCATGTCTAAAGAAATACAATATTTCGTGAATATGGGGTTATGGTAACCACGGAGTTGTTATTGAAGACATTAGCCAACTATATTGTGCTTTGAGCTACAGCTATCGCTACCATTCCTTATCCACGAGACCGTAATAGTGTGGAAAAACGCATAGTTCTACAAAGAAAAAAAATAAAAATGTGGAAAATAATGAACTAAATTAACGGTAAACCATAGGAGATGGAGCTTATAGGAAGGGACGTGCCAGAGCTATGCAAGAACTACCTTAGTATCTCTACGTCTTTATCATGATACATGTGTGAATTCTTTGCTGACTGAACATATGTGAGAGCTAACGGTAAAATAAGAGTCTTACAGTAGGTTAGGCACAGATGTGGTAAGGTAGACGGGCTGTTTTACGGTAGACGTAGTTCGTCACGGTTAAGCGACGAATGTATACGTTAGGAGCACTGCCTTGGGTCGAACTAAAGTAAGTGAAAACAATATTTAACCGTAGAGTTTCTACGGGCCTCGCTAGTTATTATTACTATTGAAAACTTCATACTCGAGCGTCCTCGGACAAGTAGTGAAACCTAAATATTATCTAACACTGGGAATCCCAAAGCCCACAATGCTGCCGAAGAAAATCCGTCGGCAAGCTATTGCATTACTTAAACGCACACCAATTAATCCACTTGACCGAAAGCTGATCCCGGCAATGAACTCCAAACCAGAATTAACGGCTTTGGCAGAAAATCAGAAAACAACTGACCCGACGGATTAAGCCCCAACAGTTTGAAATATAGAAAGGTCTGACAACTTTTCTTCACTGTGTCAAACTTTTTAATGAACTCCACGTAGATGTGCAAATCCAGACGGCGTTAGAGAGTTACATATATACAGGGCAACATGTTGGGCAATAAATCCTCTCCTACGCTAGCTTTCTACTTTGAAATTTATTGAGGGGAAGAAATCTCGCAAAAAAAAAAGCCGTGCAGAGTCAGTAATGTAGGATTAATTATATGATCGAAAACATGTATTGTAACGTTTGTACTGAGCTTCTTTCACTCATGCTATTGAATATTTGTACTTAGTCATTTGTAAACAACAACAAGAACGGTGCAGAGCTGTATCGAGACGCTGTGTGGGCAGGAGGTCGCCAGCCTGTGGTGCTGCGCTCCAACGGTACTGAGACCAAGCGGGTGGCGGAGGCGTCAGGTGTTCTTTTGGGGGGCCTCTGGTCCCCGGCCCACTGCTCCCCCCGCTACACCGTAGCCCTCATTGTACCTGTGAGGGACAGAGAGCAGCAGGTCTGTATGTGCGTGTGCGTAGAAGAATGTACGATCACAGATGTGTCTGTACTTAGTGCTATATACATGTAAGCAGGTTCATATTTTATGCACGCGATGTCTTGATAACGGTACGAATAAATATAATTGTGTTTATGTGCCTCTAGATGTTAAGCTTACCTTAGGGACTTTGCTTGCATATTATATTAAGTATTTTTTATTATTTTATCTATGTATATGTAACTCTCGACATTTACGAGAGATGCGAACGAGATGAAATCGTAATACTCAAGATGCGTTCGTAAAAGTCGAGGTGGTCACAATGGTTGATGAGGAAAATTGTATTTCAAGCATGGACTATGTTAACTTAGCCGGAAGAATATTTCGTTAGTCTATAACACTGTGAACTAAATATATACAAAAGCAGTTGATAACATGTTCATTAATTACTCAGGAAGTTTGTGTTATACAATAAATAATACTAAATTGTACATTTATTAATCGAAGACGATTAGGGGTGTTATACAATAAGTAATGCCAATTTATACATTTTTGCATCGAAAACGATTAGAATACTGGACAGAAGGACAAATCGTAATATTCGGGAGAAGTGAACACAATTCATCAAATTTGAGATAGTTCCACATATAGACCACACCATACATTGACTGGACACTGAAATCGGGCCTCTCGCAATTGCGTCTGGAGGCCGATTTACATAAGTGTTAATAAAATGAGTTCCAATAATCACAGAGAACTCAAACACAGATTAATTTATTCATCATAACGTATGGAATGTGTCACAGAGCAGGGAATCTAATTCAAAATCATATATCTCCAGTAGGCTATATATATCATACCTTCGGACACCAAAAATAATTGAAAATTCCTTATAATTTCTAGGAATATCAGAATTTTATAGAATAAATGGGCACATAGATACAAAATGCAATGTACTTCAATATCACATACAATACAGTTTTTTTTAGACGGATTTGAAGCAATCTCTGAAAATGATGTATGTAGAGCTTTCGGCAGAGCTCATCCCTATAGCCGCAAAGAAAGGAAAGGTTAAGAAATCTTAGTAATATTGCAAACCTAATTAAAACCATAGTAATACTACATTAGTAGCCATGAACTAAAATGCATAATTAACCATGAGATAAGGATACCAGGACAGCCGTTGAAAGACATTAAATTGACATTGCGGTGCAGATAAGACCCTTCATCACTGAAAGCATCTACAGTTGCACCATGTCATTGCACATTACCACCTACCTTGGAATATTACGTCACTTTTTGGTTGCCTATGTTACATCACTTAATGGTTGCCTAAGTTGAATAAATTTCATAGTTGAGTAAGTTGAATCATTCCATTGCTGCAAAAGTTGAATGACGTCGTGGTTGTTGTCTACACTACATCACGTCATGGTTGTCTGCGTTATATGACTTCATGTCGTATATGTTACTGGCACATCTCATCATTGTTGCCTACATTGTCTTATTAATGGATTACTATGTTTAATCACTTCATGGTTGCCTACATTACATGATTTAGTGGACGACTACTTTACATCGCTTCTTGGTTGCCTACATTACATGATTAAATAGGTGACTATTGTACATAACGTCATAATTGCCTCCATTACATTGGTATATGATGTAACGTTAACGTTTATGCAGCCAAGCTCAGACAGACCTTCCCTCACCTTGATACCCCCTTTGCTATAGCCTCATTAATTCTTCAACGCTCGAATTATTTTCTAATTCCATAGCGAAAATCGTGTTCACGGTGACATGCTGTTGAAGCAAACAACGAAGGAACCACGCAAGTAAGATTGTCATAGTTTTAGAATTACATACACATGACAAAAATACGGCAGCAAACTCATTTAAAAGAAAGGACTAATCACGCCGCCATGCGCAGGCATTTAAAATTACTGTTTTTTATCTGTTTTTATTTGCTTCCACACTGATTTAGGAGTGGGCCTTCCTGACGCACATACACCCGTTCCTGCAGCGGCAGCAGCTCAACTACACCATCATCTTTGTGGAGCAGGCAGGTGAGCAGCCTGAGATTTTAAGACCAAAATTGCATTACGTCTGCAATATTTGTTTATTTACATACAGACTGAACCATACTTGATGCGCCGCTCAAGATGCCGAAGAGATACTGTGGCCGGTAGGTGGAACTGCCAAAGCGCTGTTTCCCAGTTAGCATATTAATTAACCTCAGACAAGGAGTAAGATGTTCCTGATGATGGAAGAAATGCATTTACTGTGTAGTAACATACACAAATTTGCAGAAATAAATAGTGGGTGACAGTTATCACATTTTAAGACTTGAAAATAACCTAAACCAGCAGTGAAAAACCATTCTGCTGTTATCGATGCATTATTTTGATAATTATGTGCTTTTTTTCTAATAAATGCGTTACTTGCCTTTACCTGTTTGCGGTCACTACGTTAACTAGGGAATATTCTATCAAGTCGCCGTTGTCGCTGTATGGCTGCAGTGGGCAGTTAGGTATAGCATATTCTATATTGTGTGCATTGTGCGAAGGGAACTTCTGCCAATCTACAATGTAATATAATTCATTTATATTTGAGCGGTATACGACATTAACTTAAAAATTTCGATTGTACTTTTGTGTATTTTCAGATGTACTGAAGATGGGCGAAGACCCGAAGCGTTTACTGATTTTAATTTTTCGTTGATTTTTGTTTTGCCTATTATTAATTTTAGAATTATATCTCATTCGAGTAAAATGTTTGCATTTGTGACGGTTCTGGTCTTGACTTTTATAATAAAGACCGATGTGTATTTATCTGTTTATGCATTTTCTCTCACGCTTTAACAAATCAGATAGGTGGAACCTAGCCCAGGTTGGAGGCTCTGGTCGTCCTCTCAGATATCGCAGGCTTAGTCAGATTCGTGCTAGTATTACCTTCTCCATACATCGAATCTATGGCAAAGTATCGGGCGGCCTCAAGTCTAACTACACTTCTTGCATTGCCGAAGTTGAAATCGCAGCACTGAAGGTATCTGAAGCTTCCATTAGCACTCTCATTCATCCTGATTCTTAGTTTCTTCCCACATATGATTTTATTGCATCAGCTATCCTTCCAACTTTGATGCAATTGTCTACGAAACAACTTCCAATTACGAAAAAAAACTATAGGACAAGTATGACACACTAGGGTATCTATGTATAATATGATACCAAATCGAATCAATTCTTTTCAGTAATGCTGAACTGACTGCAAAAGTAAAGAATTATTTTAATGACAGAAAATAAGAGTCTTGATGTTCAGTAATTAGGGTAATTAGGATGCCGTGAACCCTCATCTGGATGATCTTTAAAATTGGCAATTGTATGAAGGAAAGCATAGTTGATGAAGAAGGATCAACATAGATTATTCGCTGTCATTATATGACACCGCGGGCACACTAGTTGCTCAATAATGCACGCAAACTTGCTCACCGGGCCATTATTTTTACTCTAGTTTTAGTCTAAAATAATATACAAAACCTTTTACCCCTTTGATTTTTACAAACAGCAACGTTTTAAACTCTGTGCGAATAGTTAGGAAACATCTCCTGCTGGCGTACCCAGACTCGATCTTTCTTTGTGCGAAGCTTTGATTTACATTGTACAGTGCAAGCTGCTGTGAATGTGAAGATGAAACAAAACCAACTCAAATAGTGTTGCTTTTCGTACCTTACCTTCACGTAAAAAAAAAAAAAAAATTGCCTGGGTCGTTTTTTCTTATTGAATTTAACCCACTCACCGATTTTATTTCCAAGCACTAATCGCTAGCTATTTTTATATTTTTGGAAATATAAGTTTCAACACCATCGCTTTTTTTGGACAATTGAGCTCATAACTAAAGTTACAATTTGATTTACATCTTGTGCGGATAAACAAGATATTTCTTAGGACGTCTTTTTATTTAGAGGATGAGCCTCTAGCTACGCCGAGTAAGTAAGTAAAAGAGTTCCCGAATCTATAACATTATGTCGACTATTAACGGTGATCAGTAGTATAGGTTATAGTGTAGACCAGCGTGAAGTTTTAGATCATTGTTATTTTTATAGTCAAATTCGAATTGCAATAGAAGAGAATTTGTTGTTGAATGTCCATACACTCTTCTGATGACGGACCGTCCAGCTGTAAGTTTAATGAAGCTGACGTCATCCTTTTACATCTACATATCTGCACCAATTTTTACTATCGAATGCCTCCGGTACTTGATATAAAACTCGGAGTGGGTGACCAAACTCACAGTTCTCTTATGTACACTACATAACTTGTGTAGTCACGCTTTGCAGACGGGATAACACTTGCCATTTTCATGAAGGCAATCATTAAATAAAACCCCAAAGGTGGAAAATAATAAGGAGTCAGCCAACTACAGAGCGACCTGCCTCATAAACTAATCGCGTTGTAAAAACGTCTGAAAGGGTGTTCAGTAAGCACATTGTGCATCATATTGAGCAGTGCATCACTATAACTGAACTGTGTAGACCCTGCAAAGAGAGCAGTGCATCGTCATAGACCATTAGTGTTCTAGTGTTGAACATATGCTTTACGCTACAATTAGGTAAAACCTGTGTTACAAAGGATAGAGGAAAATCACTGTGTAATCAATATTAACTATAGCCCTCTGAGAGCGCATACCGCCGCCACGTAAGGCAATACTGACGACAAATTTAAATTTGTCCTGAAACCATGATTTTCTTTGTATTAACACCAAAATCTAATAATTTTTGCCTTTTGATCGTACTAAAAGCTTCTGTAACTTTCTTGAAGTTCAATTGAGAACTTTTTGAGTTATGGTGCTAACAAACAGTTTATGACAGACATAAGTCAGACACACAAACGGACCTACCGATCAGCACCAAAGTTTAATCCTTTATGTCTTTTAGAATGACTAACAATTAAAGATTCATCAATAACTTTTTGAGTTATTGCGCTAACTAGCATTAAATCAAATGTAGTTCATCCATAACTTTTTTAGTTGTTGTGCAAGCAAGCATGAATCAAACGTGGCAACAGACAAACGACGAACTAACAGATCATCACAAAAAAATGGCCATTCACTCTTCGTAATATGCCTAAAAACTCATGTCGTTTTCATGAAAATCCGTTCATAGCTTTTTGAGTTATGGTATTAAGAAAAAAATAGGCAGACAAACAAAGAGATAAACGAATTGTCACCAGAAGTTGATCAGCTGTTACTTTAACATTCCTATCAATCCCTGTAAATTTTTTAAGCATTCATTCATAACTTTTTGAGTTTATCTTGTTGACAGCCAAACAGAAAAACAATTAGACAGACAACCAGACAAGCACGACAAAAACATAACCTCCTTCTCGGAGGTAATTAACTACGTAACGTAAATGCAATCAAAGTTGTAAAAGACACAGAGTAATGAAGAATACTAAAAATACTAGAGATAATATATTATTGACTGTAATTCCCTATATTGGGGTATTATTTCAAGAATATTAAAGAGATTTGTAAAAAAGTAGTGTATATTTTTAGAGGTTGTAATTTTGTATGCAAGGAAATCTTTACTAAGTTAAGAATTACGAAAATAGTGAAATTTAGTTGACGTCAAGTTAGTATTTACCCTAAAACTAAATGAAAATGCTGCTATTGAGGAAAAATATGCAATATATTAAAGGGAACTCAGCAGATTTTTCGCTAAAATGTGTAAAAAACTAGTAAATCGTGCATATTGATATTTTCTAAATTTAGTTTTAATGCTGGATGCATAAGTTTTCTTATTGCAGAACGTATTTTTAGCTTTTAACTACAAATCAGGGAAATAGAATTAGTGGTTTTCCTTAACTGGGCGTCTACAGGGTCTATAGACCCCTTATAGGGAACCACTGATGGAGAGGATCGGTGTACTGACACTGAAGTAAACTGTTTCCACTACTCCTCACAACTGTTTGGAACTCAAATGTGAAGACAAGATCATGGACGTCACATCTTTCGACTGCTAGGGCACTTGATAAGCATGGTAGACTATAGAAAACGGGTGTTCACAATTTCCTGCACGAGTATCTGTGAGGGAATCTCTTCGGTGGCTCGAAGCGTTTACTGCATGTCACAAATAGAGCTCAACGTGTAACTGCGTATACCAAACAGTCCTAATGGTAATAGGTACTCATTGGAGAGCCACTAGACACTGCTTGGACCGGTAGTCTTTTTTTTTTTTTTCACTACAACCGATGACACAGGGCACGTGAGAATGTAAGATGAATGGCCAGAGCTACAGCCATGGGAGAGAAATTGAGCATACGAATGCCACGTCCGAGCTGTCTCATAACTCGAAGTAACAGTGCTGCTCACTCTTGGAAGCAAGTAATGCTGTCCTGGTAGAGCGTTGTTCCCTTCTGTGGATACCTGAGATTATTCACCAGTTTCGGCTCGATTATTGTCAACGACTTGCTAGGCTTCATTCGGACTCAATAAGATGAGTATACGAAGATGCATTATCTTATATTTATGAAAATTCTGGAAAGTATCCATGGAAATGAGATTTGACAGTGGGCAATAGGCGGGCCTACAGGCCCATTCTCATAGAGCATCCGGGACATACGCTCCGGCCTTCTATGAGGTTTGGCCATTACGTCAGAATCATACAGATATCTGAGGAGCAAATGTACACTGTAAAAAAATCAGCGTTTCAACGGGTATAAACTAGAAAAATGTTTGTAATTTTCTCTGTTTTATAAATCCACCTAAAGTGTCCGTCGTTTTCTGGAAGAGCCTGTACTTCACATTGATCACAGAAAGAACATTACGTTCCGTTTAATTACGGAGATTAATGCATTGTTTCTGTAGTATCACAGGGAAGTGTCGGTTGATAGGCGTGTTACGGGAAAGTTGTCCTCGTGTCCGTCAGATTCCATGTCTAGAAGTTCTATGTTAGCGTGTTTATCGAATTTGCTTGAACTTTCCGAGCCATTAACTGTTAGAGAGTTTACAATACCAACTATAGAGAGCACTCTGAGTGCTCATACCTTCGCCAAGCAAGGCAACGATAACGAAAAATTCAAATTGGCTCTGAAATCATGATATTCTATGTATCAACACCAAACTCTAATCATTCGTGCCTTTCAATAGTTATTAACTGTTTCTGCAATTTTTGTGAAGATCCGTTCATAACTTTGCCAAAACATTGTGTGCTGGATACATATGACTCTCTTTTTGCCACTGTGTATGCAGAGCTTTGATAGCTCGATTGGCTAGGGTGCTGCCTTCAAAGTTTAAAGGGCGTGGGTTCGAATCCGGCCCTGGCACCTTGCTTTTTCAAAAGAACCACAAACAACGGAAAGAAATTTCACAATCTGTATTCCACCGGGAAGTTGATTTTTTTTCTGTTACAGAAAATAATCCGCTTATTGGCGGAACGTCTAAATACTTCCTGGTACGCTTAAACAGAAAGTTGGAAAGTGTCCGGCGAATGGGCTGCCGGACACTTTCTGTCATTTCACGTAAAAAATTTTTACGGTGTAGAAGAGGCGGATTGTTTCCCAATCTTCAGAAGAGCTGGACGAAATTGTGTCATGTACGCCAACGGCCGGGAAATATTACATAACCTTGACCGTGAGGGGAGCACGGCTGTAGAATAATTAAATCCCCCAACCTCTCCGAAAGACTGCAAGGATGTGAAAGTTACAAAGTTACAGTATTTACTGGTCCCTTGTTAACAAATAATGCCAGATAAAAATGCGCTTACGTGCTCTGTGGACATAATAATCGTTGTTGGTTCGCCCTGTGGTGAGAAGCAAGCACCTGATGAGAGGCAGGCCACGCAAGTAAGTGGTGGTAGCGAGCATATTTGGCATCGTCCGCAAAGAAAGTTAGGATTGGGAGAGTGACACCAAGATTTCCAGTGACGTCACAGCACCGTGTGTTATGTTGAGAAACTCTGAGCACACGTGTAATTGTTGCCGTAATTTCACAACTCTCTGATACCACAAAATCAATTTAAAACTCTGTGTTCTTGACCTTGACCTCAATTTAACGTGACTTTATTTATCTGAATGCATATTTACAACGTTAACCCTAGATAACTTGGATGCTTCCCGCGCAGGTTCTGAGTGGTTCAACAGGGCCAAACTACTCAACGTTGGCTTTGTTGAAGCAATGAAGATGGCAAATTTTGACTGTGTAATTTTCCATGACGTCGACATGCTGCCTGAAGATGACAGACATCTGTATCACTGCGCCAACCAACCGCGCCATCTGGTGGTGGCTTCTTCTAATAACAAATACAGGTGAATTTCATGTGAGCAGTTGTGTTAAGTACGGTTCCATGACATAAGCGCACACGACAAAGGGTCACAATGACAAAAGTGCACACGACAAATGCCCACACGACAAAACCGCACACGGACAAATGCCCACATTGACAAAACCGCACACGACAAATGCTCACACAGACAAATGCGCATCTACTACTCTACCGTTTGACTGCGTATATAAGATTTCCGGTAATTCATTTTAGTAGTGTCTAACTTTTAATTAACTTTTATAACTTTCATTATCTTTAGTTAACGTTTTGCCACCTATATTCAGGCTGAGTCCATTTAAAGAAGTCATTTGGCAGCACTTCCTAGCACAAGTAAAGGCCAGTTCCCATTTCATGAGCTGGAAGCCATAAATGTGGCTGGCAGCCAATGAATTCGCTTGGCTTGCAGCTCAAAATTGTGCTGGCAGCTCGTTTTTTAGGCTGGTGGCCGATCATTGACGCGCTCCCAGCCCAAAATTTTATTCCTTGCTTTGTGCTTCATC